>JARHVA010000432.1:3810000-4305000 GCA_037957365.1 Torreya grandis | reverse complement strand
GTGAATTTATATTATTATTCAAATATTTTGTCATAGTATAATCACCCAAAAGTGGTATTTGAGTACTAAAAGTGTTACTTGAGACTACCTATCCCTAGCTTAGCCATATACCTATCCTAAATCCTATTGTCAAATTTATCCAGCCTTCATGCGGGCCATAGGGATCCCTAATCAGCCCCAAATTAGTCCCAAAAATTTATTTCTTGATCCTTACCCTTCATGCCTTGTGTTCTACTAGCTGGACACTAGTGCCATTATAAGGACACTAGTACCACATGGAACTAGTGTCCCAAAAATGGTACTAATGTCCCTTTACCCTATCTTTTCCCAAATAGATATCTTTTCAAAAATAAAACCTCCTAAGGTTAGCCTATTCCCACATAAGCAAAAAATATATATATATATATATATATACAAAATACACATTTAAACTTAAAACAAGTTGAACACAATTAAGGTTATCAATCCCTATTCTACCCTACTTCTACATACTACCATCTACAATAGCCCTAATCTCATATTATCTATATTTTCAATCTCATGCACATTCAAGGCACTCAAGTCTACTATAATAACATCATTTGCATTTGTACCAACACTTATATGGGGAGAACTACATCAAGCTTAATTCCTCTTTGGATTATTGGTATGTAGGCAAATCTCTTCACAACGAGGTGTTGAGGATATCTAGCCTAACCTACTAATGAACACACTTTTTATCTCATGCCATAGTTACATGGAGGATTAGGGTTTATATAATAAATCAGTCATTACAAGAAAAATATAAGGTTTCATAACTTGTGCATGCATGAACAAACCCCAAATATCTAGACATAGGTGAACCTTGAAGTTCAAAATAGTCCTACATAGAGGACACTACTGCCAATATTAGGACACTACCACCACTTTTCTAATAATGGTGCTATTGTCTAATTTTTGGATAATTATGAATCAAATTGCCACCATTTGGAAGTTATTTCAAGCATGCCAAATTTGATGTAACGTAGAAACACCTCAAGGTTGTGGGTACCCTATTGGAGAGGTGAATCACTAGGTTAAAGGGCTAGTTCCCCTTGATGGATCACTTAGGCTCAAACATTACTCTAACACTTGTTACAAAAAAGGATAAAAACTTACTATAATGGAGGTGATGCACCAAATCTGAACTAATAACTACCAACCAACTAGAATTACACTTCAAACAAGAGGCTAACCTACACATGACACTAATACAAATCTACCTCTCTACATCAATATTTCTCATGAAGGTTTGTGAATTAATTTTGAGCTAGGAGGACTAGTCAAGAGGTCATTACATGACACTAATGAAAATAAAACTCACTAAACCCATACACACTCTATTTGAACACTTTAAAAGACCTATAAAAAGACTTTCAAACTGAATATGAATGCTAAATAAGGATAAATTCCAAGGAATTAAACTTATCACTTAGAAAGATCAACTAATCAATCATGTATATTGAAACCAATCCATGGATAAGTTAAAACCATGTTGTTATCCATTGATCAAAATCTACAAATGGGCAGGGATTTTCCATACCTAGGTGGAGGATACAATCCTAACCAATTAAGGCTCAATATATAGCAAAAGTGAGAGAGAAGAAGAGAAGGGTGTGTGTGTGTGTGTGTGTGTGTGTGTGTGTGTGTGTGTGTGTGAGAGAGAGAGAGAGAGAGAGAGAGAGAGAGATGTCCAAAAGGAGTTACAAAAATAAATGAGTTTAAAGCTACCCCATCAAGTCCTTAGAGATAATTTTTAGCCCTATAAATATTTTCTTCTACTCTCAATGGTGCGGGAGTTTCAAACTTTGTTTGACACCTTAACTAGCTCTCCAAAACTGCCCTTTGCCTTGGCTTGTTGAATGACAAGTGGACTTATTGATGGTAATATCATGTTGATTTATAAATTTTATCTTTTATTAACACCTCTCAACTTATCTCTTTAGGTTCTCTTTGACACATCACTTCATTATCTTGCTAGCTGTATAGAAGTCTCTTCATTTCCTTAGGCCAATCTTGCTTACAAGTGTCAAAACTTGAATTCATCTTATCCAACTCATCCTTTCTCTATGGATGGCCTATTCACATCATAAAATACCTAAAATAATTTATTTTGAGGTCTCAAATTAACCCTAAGGATTCATTTTACACCAAAATCTCTAAATTGGCTTCATTCATTAGAGCCCTAAAATCATGCAAACTTCCTTGTGTACCATTACTGATAATGTGAAGTCATATTATATGACCCAATATGGTCTTACAACTCCATCCCAAGTTTAAGTTTCATTTTCATCCTTTTTTCTTTCCTAACTAGGCCTCAATTAAGCCTCCCTACCTACAGACTAAAATTTGGTTCCCCAAGCTTCCCAAACAAGTAAAACCTAAAATAAATGAGTGATTTAGTTAGATGACCTCATAAGGGTCCTCCACATCAATATTGAGATTCTGACACCTTGTATGGACCTTCCAAGTATCCTAAAATAATCATTTTTATCCTATTCCATAATTTATACCTACAAGTATGAACTAGTGGCATGGGGTGATGCTCAGGAGAGTTTTGGACACATTTTAGGTCATTTTTAAGTTCATTCAATCCATATTTGGTTTTTATAAACACCATCTCCTCAATTAGGTCATTTTGGCTCTCTTAGCTAGCCTTCTTAGAGTCTTAAGGATGATTCATAAATCTTGGGGCATAAACCAACCAACCAATTTCATAAATTTCAAATAAAATAGGGTAGATAACTCTCCTTAGGGCCCAAGGCCCCATGAAACATCTTTGTACTATATTGAACAAGGAAAGATAACTTCTCAAGTTGGTAGGATGCATTTGTGAGGCTTGAGAGAGAAATAAGGTTTGTGTGTGGCATATTAAAGTTTTTTATGACAATAAAAACTTTATTAAGGTCAATTACTACCTCATTGACTTGTGTCCATGGTTATCCAACCCTTTAAACTCCATTAGGTCTCTTACAACTTCCTTAATCCTTGCCTAGGGTTCTTAAGTAAGATAATGCAAGGAACCCTATTAATTATATCTACCTCTTTTATTCACTGTCAAAGGGTCATAACTTTATAGGATTATTATTTATGCCCCTCACCATCTCCTTGGGGTACTTATAGTTAAAATTAAATCCAACTAACCATCTCATTAGGACTGCCCTTGTAGGTCCGTGTTTGTAATTTAGGTCTATTAGGCATAAACATGGTTTATCATCATTTCCATTCTTTGTTATTAAGTCTAATGATATAAATGAGATCCTAATATCATAATAAAACTATTTTCATTATTCAATTTCCTTCACAAACCTCAAATGTTTCTCAAATAAATCAAGCCCTTCTCCCTGTAGTAGGTGTGAACTAAGAATTTAACTTAAGAGAGGGGGTTAGATCAACTATTAGTTCAAAATGAAATCAAAATGAAAATAACACACTAAAAATCATAACATCTCTAGGCCAAGACACTAGGAGGAACTTAGTAATAAACATACATGTGAAATCAAACAACTAAAACATTAAAGATACCTTCCTTGGAGCTTGCAAATCATTTGTAGAGTGGCTTGCTCAGCGTGTGCATCAAAGAGTCTTCATCAATGGAGTTTTTTGGCTCCTTCTCTCCTTGGTACCTTTGGCTTGTGATGGATTTGTCTTGGCTCAACAATTGGGCATGATAACACTATACTAAATGGGTTTTGAACTCATTTAAGCATTATAACTTTACACTATCCAAGATTAAAATTATGGGTGTGAGGCCTTCTATTTATAGATTTTTGCAATTGATCAGAATGAACCTATACCATCCATCTCAAGATGAAGATGTGTGGATAATAATTAATTCAATTTTTGAAGATAAAATCAATAAATTACCTCACAAATATTAGGATAAAAATGCATTAAAGAGGCATGAGAGGGCCTAATCAGATATTTTATGCATTTATGGCCTAGGGATGCCTTTTTTTAAAATGATGTCACTTCATGATACAAAAACTCATTATCAATGTACAAAAAGAAATATTCAATAAATTCCATGAAATTATTATTAGGCTCATGATTTGAATTAATTATCTTTAAACATGATTAATCAATTTTGGTGTAAATCTTGGCAATTGGTGTTCAAATTAATCAAATTGGTCAAAATGTCATATTATTGGCTCAAATTTTGACTAAATTAGAAGTGGAAGGTGATGTTATATGTATTATATCTTTTATCCTATTTAAGATGTTTTTAACACAAAATAATAAGGGCACATGTCTCATGTAAGACATTTGGTAGAAAAGAGTAATCTAGAGCACCTAGGTGTGAAAACATCATTTTAACTCAAAATAATCTGATCAAAGTTAGCTATATCATAAATTTCATTGCCCCATTTAGTGATACTTATGCCAAAATTATCATTTGTATATGACAAATTCAAAACATCTAATGCATTTTAGTGTTTTTAGGCCAAATTGTGTATTTTGATAGAAATTGGTCAAAAGCCTAGTTAGAGTTCAATGGTGGCCACTTTTAGGTGTCTATAGTTTGCCCCTGTTTGAGAAGGCATTGTAAGTTATAATCATAGTAACATCTTCTCAAATAATGAAAATGTCTTGTATGCCTACAACTTTAATAATAATGGATAACTATATGATGCCCCCTCAAGGGAATGGTTGGCATAAGCAGGTCGACAAATAGTCCCTCAAAAAGAAAGAAGTGAAACAAGGGGACCAAAGAAAGGAAGATGATGGGGTGAGAACACAATGATATTGAAAAAATAGTCAAAATCGCTAATAATTCAAGTGGGACATTGTACAATGGTTTGTCTAAAGGTGGTTATAAGCATTATACCCTGATAGTGGTAACGTGGTATGATAACACAATGATTTTCCCAAAGGTAGTTATAATCATTGAGAAGATGAATTTGCCCCAATTAGGATAGACAAAAAATATAAAATCATGCCCCTATTTAGAAAAAATAAAGTAAATTTGGTGGCAATATAATGATTTTCCCAAAGGTAGTTATAATTATTGAACCCTGATTATGGCAAACATGATTGATTGGATGGTGATGATGATGAATTGACACAAAGAGTAATGATGAATTGACACAAAGGGTAATGATGAATTGGAACAACCTACTAGTAGGGACATGCTCATCTAAACAAACAAAGGTTGAAATTTTTTCATGTTTAATTACTCTATTTGGGATATGATTGAGATGTTGCTAATGCCAATGTAGAGAAGATGTAGATGCTACCATTATTGAGTAGACTTCCTAAAGCTGAATTTTATTTTAGTACTATACGGTAGGCATCATGATAGAACACCGTAAGGATTAGGTTGAAAGATACATAATAACTAACTCTTGTAATCCAATATTCAAGGGAAAATAATACACCAATGATAAAAACCATGATGGAAATGTAGATGTATTCAAGTATAAATACACAAGGAATCACCCAATGAACATAGATAGACTGAATCAAGGCAATAGTGTTGAAATAAAATAAATAGGCACACAAACAAAAAACAAAAAAAGAAGCAAAAAAACAAAAAATAGTTATTCCTAATGTTAGTATTGTTTCAATGAATTTTTTGCTTTTATTTCAAAAGATGAAAAAGAAGAAACTAGGTATAGGTATGGTTAGAAAACTTATTTTATTGTGTAAGCATTAAATCAAAAGATTGTGAAGAGATCCTTTTTGGTTTGGGAGGATGACCTACAGATAATAAAGGAATAAAGCAAACTTATTTGTTAGATACATAATTGGGTGGATTACTTAATGATAGCTAGATCCTAAAAGCAAGAGTTTATTTAGGGGCTATCAATCCACATGTTTTAAACAATTAAGTTTATAAATAGAATAAAATATACTTGCATCAATAATCAAAAGGGAACTAAAATTGAATACAAGAATGTTTGTTAAGAAAATAGACTAGAAATGATTAAATTAGTGATAAACTAATTAATACTAGTGTTAGAGGGTAATTTCAAGAATGCTTGTTAATAAAATAGACTAGAAATTATTAAATTAGTGATAAACTAATTAATACTAGTACTAGAGGGTTAGGGTATGCTTCAAAAAAATTAGAAAGAGATCTATGAATAAGTAGGAACACAAAAAATTAAGTTTTATTAGGTGAAGGTGGGTAAAGTTAGCTTGTTGGTTTTCACTACCATAGTGATTGTTGGTAGTTGGGCTGACCATCAGTGGTTAAGGTGGTTGTCAATGGTCAAGGTGACCATCGATGGTTGAGTTAACCATAGACAATTATTGTGTCTAGATTTGGCTTGATAAAATATTGGTTGACAAGATCCAAAAGATAGATTTCAAGAGATGGGTATGGCTTGGCTTGATTATAAAATGGAAATAAAGTAAATGAAACTGAGAATCAAGTACTTGTCCTACCAGAAGTTGATTGGGTGGATAGTTGAGGTAGTTGACCTGTTGGTGGAATCTAGCTTGATTCTAATAGAGTAACGATACCTAAATAATTGGTTGAGAGGTAGTGTTAAATTGACTCTATGATATGATTAATATATTATTGGATTATTGATGATGATTGACTTTTAAGAAATAAACTCTTAGATACACAAAGCTCTTGATAATGATTGCAGATGGATTTTCACCTCTTTGTTCCTTTCTCTTATAAGCAAGGCAAGAGAGTTGCAATAGCATGTGAACTAGGCCTTACAAATTTAACTTGTCCATGAAATGACTCATAATTGGAATTAGATGGGCAATTTTTAGAAAACCAAGGTAGGTGACTTACATGTTAGTGGTTGAGGAGGTGGACCCTAACCATCGATGGTTAAGGTGACCATCGACGATCAACCTGACCATTAGTGGTCAAGGATGATAGGTAAAAAAAGGGGTAAAAGGCTAGGTTAAGCTAGTTTAGCCAAACTAATTATGGGTTAAGTCTGGCTAGGGATCATAGGGTCAAATGGTCTAAAGGGGGTCCAAGGGAATTATGACACTAGAAATCATAGTGTGTGGATTTTTGATGTTTATTTTTTACCCCTTTTTTGTGTAGCCAAGAATCAACTAACTACAAAATAAAAATTGATGTTGGTCAAAAGGTTTGGTTGCCTTGAGTATGGGAGGAGGTGTTCCCCCTCAAATTAGGAGGTGATGAGGTGAAAACTAAATTGGGTGCAGGTTTGAAAAGGTTGGATGAAGGTGATGATGAAGGGTAAATGGTAGGTTAAGAATTAAAGCACAAACAAGTTCACAAAGTGTGACAAAAGGTGTGATAGCCAAGATCATGCAAAGACAAGGTTACCATGGTTAGTAAAATAAAGGTTGATGTTAGAAAGATAAGTGACTTGTGTACCACATGACCAAAATTAGGTATGGTTATTATGTACACCTATTAGTCTCCTAGACAAGGTTGGTATTTCTATGGGTATCAGAGGTAGCGAGTGCTCCTAGTGAAAACACAAATAGGTTAAACGTCGTGGATATCTGAGGTAGGAAGTGCTCTCAAAAAGACACAAGTAGGTCAGGTAAGCATGAGGTGGCACAGTTCTAACTAGGTCAACGTGGTAATGTTATCACTATAATCAAAAGACTAGGTAAAAATTTTCATAAAACATGTACTAGTTGGGCCAAAATAGACCAATGATGAGGTGACAAGGTGGTCAGGGTGGGTAGATATGGTAATCTCCATTGGTTGGTAAAAAAATGGATAGTTTATGCTAAAAAGGGGGTTGCCTAATTAGAGGCAACAAAATGGGGTACCTTCCCATCAATGGTTAGGCTCCCCAAGGATGATCATTGATAGTCAAGGTGGAAACCCAAAAAACCTACCATGTAAAAGTGAAAATTAATTACACTTTACCCATTATGTCATATCATGTTTTTGAATTTGATCTTTGGGTCATTGAGATTTTGTGATAAAGGTGTTTATTGAGGGTGTGATTATTGAGGTGAATATTTGGCATTGATTTGAGGTGGACTATGGTGAGCAGTCAGGATGCAGAGAACACATGGGCATGGGTGAGGACAAGTAGCTCTATGGATGACTCCATGACAATGTCACAAAATGAGGTAGGGGTGCATTAATTTTGATAGGTTAGATTTAAATTTACAAATGTAGGTGTTAAGGGTAGGTTAATATGATGGGTGTTAGATTGGGATGCCCTAAGTAGGGTTTGAGAAAAATTTGGGTAGTTGGATGGGTGAAGATAGGAATCAATGGGGTGGGTAGAATGATTAGGTTAGCTAATGAAATGCCATTTCTACTAGCTGGTTAGATTTTATGGGTAATTAGGGTTGGGTGTTCTAGCTTTAGAACACCCATAGTGATCATCGATGATTGGGGCTAACCATTGATTTTTGATACCCTAGATATGGGGTCTTAACTATCAATGGTCATCATAATTATTGATGATTGAGGGATTGGGGAAGATAGGTTTTAATAAAAGGATAAAATCATAGGGTTAAAATGTTAGAAGGGGTATGGGGTATTTAAAATACTAAGTACGAGTTAGGCTAGTACCAATGTCAAGTAGGAATGATGTGTTGACAAGGGGTTGGAGTACCAAGTATAGACTAGGATAGGATGGTTGAAATTAAGTGGGTTGGGGTAGGTGTTTTTTGGAAAATTTAGTTATGTTTTGGTTTGATATGCATTAAGACATTTGGTAGGTGAGGGTTATGAGAGGTAAGGCTTTAGAGGTAATAGTTGTAGGTTAGGGTAGAGTAGGGTGGTTTAGGTGGGTATAGGTTGGTAGAGATGTCAATTTGGAAATAAGCAATGCTAATATGTGTTGACCTTTATTTGTGTAGGCATGAGAGAAAATCTAGATGAGGGATCAGGTCCATAGGATCTTTATAGAGATTCGGTAGGGGATGATCCTAGTCGACTGAGCCCACATGGATGAGGTGGGTTTAATAAAGATGAGGCACTATCATCATGTGCCTTGAGATGCATCCATGGTCATAGTGCTCATCGAGAGATAGGATCCTACTATGAACACCTTCTTGCTTATAATCGATGAGATGAACATCTTGCTTGAGGAAATTCAGAGGATCACTTAACTTCCACTCGATGGTGATCTGATATACCACATAGAGCAAGAGGAATGGGATGATCACATTGAGTTTCTATATGGAGATAAGAGTGACCAAGTTATATGGAATGCAAGAGTATTTAGATATAGTGCTTTGTATCAAAGGGCTCTAGCTAAGAGGAGACTCATGACCATGTTTATGATTATTATGACATGATTTGGGATTCCTGACTTGAGTAGTGGGAGATTTCCTTACTGGGTCAAATGGTATTTAGTTTGGAACCAATTTTGATAGTATAGATATATAGGGAGATTTGGGAATTTAGGGCTCATAAGAGATATGGTATCAGCATCAGCCTAGTTCTACATTGCTAGGCCTATGAGAAAATTTGGGTGCTAAGGTGAGTCAGATTCTCATGGGTAGGCTTCATACAAATTGAGTTCCCCATTGGCTTTATGTGATGGAGGGGTGATTTTATTACATCAAGTGTAGGAGGTGGTGCCCATGATGTGGAGTGGTGCAAGGGTACACTAGGTGTATTTGTGATAGGAGATCATACATCTAATTCTTGGTATGGCCAAGGTACATAAGATAGACACCCTCCTTCCAAAGTTATAGATGGATACTCAATAGGTGATATGGAGAGGTGGAATTGATTCCATTTGATAGAGTACATCGATATTTTAGCCTATTATAGGGTATCCCAAGCTGATTTCCTAGGTATAGGAGAGAGGATTTAGAGATCCTATTACTAGAGCCATATCCTTTTCTTACTATGCTAGAGTTTGAGGAGATACCCGTTAGGTCACAGATAGATGATGTTAGGTTTAGAGATGGGATTTGAGAGGCAAGAGAAGCCATGGTGTTAATGAATTTTTAAGTAGATAATTGGGTTGACTAGATGTGATAGTGTTCAAATGATGCTAATAATTCATCAACTAGTTATTTGTACTATTTTAGAACATTATTCTTACACTAGTAGGAGCCATTGATTTGATTGACCACAAGTTAGGAGTCACAAAAGATATTGATCATTTTGACTCATAGGGCTAAGGCATTCTAAAGGCCTATCATTAGGGCTTCATACTCAACCATATTGTTGGTACATTAAAAATCAAGTTTGAAGCACAAAGGTAGAGGTTCACCATTAGAGGGGATAAGGATGATACTAATTCCCCCACCATGCTGACACTTTAATCTATCAAAGACCATGGTAAATTGATAGGTGAAATCCACATGAGAGAGGGCCATAATGGATTCATCTGAGAACTCAAGAGGAGTAGGTTGGTTTCCTACTAAAGGTGTCTCAGCCAATTGGTTGGTAACGACTTACCCTTTAATCAACTTTTGTAAGAGGAACTCAAGGTCAAACTCTATTAAGAGCATGATCCACTTGGATATATGTTTGTTTTGGTATGGCTTGGAGTGCATGTACTTGAGTGGTTCAGTGTTAGTTATGACGTATGTTTTATGGTTAAGAAGGTAGTGGCAAAGTTTGGTAGATACGAAGACTAAATCTAATAAAATCTTCTTAATATGGGTATACCAAGTCTCATACTCTAAAAGTGTGTGACTAATGTAGTATATAAATTGTTATTTGTGTTGTTCATCTCAATGAGCCAGCATTACCCCTAGCGAATGGTCAGTGGTAGAGATATAAAGGTAGAAAGGTTGGTCATCCTTGGGAGGGGTAAGGAAAAGTGGTGATAAAGGTACTCTTTGAGATAATCAAAGGCCTTTTGATAGTCACTATTCCAATTGAAAGAGGAATCCTTATTTAGAAGGTGGTGGAAGGGTTGACACTAGTCTAAAAGTTGAGAGATAAAATTATTAATGGATTGTAGCTTCCCTTGCAAGCTACAAAGTTGTTTGAGGTTGGATAGAGAAAGCATGTCTAGGATTGCTTTGATTTTGGTAGGATCAACTTCAATTCCACAAAGGGAAATAATAAAACCAAGAATATTTCTTGAAAATACCCCAAAAATGCACTTCTTAGGGTTAAGATGGACATGATAATGGATAATCCATTCAAAGATGATCTTGAGAATGTTTAAGTCATCCTTTTAGAGTTTGGATTTACCAAAAAGGTTGTCTACATAGTCCTCTACAATCTTATGGATAAGGTCATGTAAAATATAGGTCATGGCATGTTGGTAGGTTGCACTAGCATTCTTTAGTCCAAAAGGCATGACTCTATAGCAGAAGGTTCCCCAAGGGATAGTAAAGGTGGTGTTATGCTAATCTTTAGGTGTAATTAGGATCTGATTGTAACCCAAGAACCCATCCATGACAGATAACATCTAGTGGCTGACTATAAGATCAAAAAATTGGTCGATGTTGGGTAGAGTAAAGTCATCTTTGGGATAAGCAAGGTTGAGATCATGAAAGTCCACATTTGAGACCCATTGGGGGTAGTCAATGGGTTGAATGAAATTGACAAGCATGACATTTGAGACCCATTGGGGGTAGTCAATGGGTTGAATGAAATTGATAGATAGAAGATGTTGAAACTCTTCTTTGATGAGAAGGGATATATAAGGATGCATACATCAAAGCTTTTGACTGATAGGTTTGGCATCATGGTAAGTGACTATGTTATGAGTAGCAATGGTGGGGTCAATTCTAGGCATATCACTATAAGACCAAGTAAAGGCTATGTTGTGGTCTTGGAGGAAAGAGGGGAAGTCCCAAATTTCTTTGATGGTCAATGATTGGCCAAGTTTGATAATGTGGGGGTTATCTGGAGTAACCAAGTTGATATCCATGGTGGATTCATTCAACATGGTCAAAGATTTGCGAGGAAGGGATTTATGGATTAAATAATCTGGTGCACTAAGATAGGTGAGAATATAATCATCATCTTGACACTAAATAGTGTTAATGGTAGGGGAGTCTTCTCCTATCATTTTAGGGTAGGTCAAAGGGATTATAATGGTCACCCCCTCTTTTTTATAAGTTAGGGGTCCAAGGTTCATCATGCTAATGAAAAAAAAAGTTAGTTGGGATGATGTCATCATCCTCACATGCGAGTGGAGGTGAGGTTAGTGAGGAAGGGATATCTTCCTCCAAAATGGTAATGGAAAGTTATTTGTCTTTTTTTCTTATTAGGCAAGATGAAACCAAGTCCATTCTTCTCATGTGGCTTCCTAGTTTTGATGGTGACCAATTCATGTGGGTTGTTTTCATATCACCCAAGACTGAAACCTTTCCAAGCACACTAATAAAGGTATGTCTTGGCAAAGTTTTGTTTATCTAGGTAGGAGAAACCACTGGTAAATGGTCTAGGTGAAAGAGAGGTGGTTAAAGTGTTAAGGGGTTTGTCAAGTCCCCCATAAATAAAATGGGTCTCATAGTGGGGAGGTTTAAATGGAATGACAATCTTGATATTGGGGTCATATCCTGGCTAGTTAGTATGTTGCCCATATTCATGAGGAATAGAGAAAGCATTGAGGTCTAAAATATGATACTCCCCTAGTGAAAGGCAATGGAACATTGATTCCAAATGGTCAATGGTGGGGATTTGGTTTGAATGGATAAAGGAACTAGTTGATGCCTCATCAATGGTAGGGGATATGATATCCACTTTGGTAGTAGGAGGTTGGGTTTTAGCTATTAAGGGTGTGTTAGATGGGGGTATGAGGACATAATTAGGGAAATAGGTCATGTTTCATGTTGAGAAATGACTTAGGTTAGCCTGAATGGTGATGCCCTACCCTTCATGCTCAAACTTAATGTAATGGTGGAGGGTAGAGGGAACATAACCCATGAGGCAAATCCAAGGTCATCCTAAAAAAATGTTGTATTGGAATTCACCTTATATAACATAGAAAGGCTCAAAGAGTGTGAGAGGTCCTAAACAGATATGAAGAATGATAGTTCCCAAGGTAGTGGCCATGGTATCATCTAAGGAGTGAAGGACAGTTGAAGATTTATACATGACATTGTCTGGTAAGATGAGTTGGTTGTAGGCATGAGAGGAG
This sequence comes from Torreya grandis, assembly GCA_037957365.1. Taxonomy (NCBI): domain Eukaryota; kingdom Viridiplantae; phylum Streptophyta; class Pinopsida; order Cupressales; family Taxaceae; genus Torreya; species Torreya grandis. The sequence goes on along the minus strand of JARHVA010000432.1, from coordinate 4,292,002 downwards.
ATGATGTTAATGCTAGCTACCCCATCAATTATGACCTATTTGATGTAGGTTTGCTTGATGTAGGTAATGATTAAGAGAAGAGGATCTAGGTCCTCAAGATGGATAGAGGGTATTTCCAAATCCTTAAAGGTAACAAGGTTAGAAATATGAAGGGCACTGATGAAGGTGGCTAGAGGTTGGGGGTCCTTGGGCTAGACCTCAATGGATTTCAAAGCCTCTATTAGTGCTTGGTGGTGGTGGGGTGAGGTAAAGATCAACTCATATAATCTCATCTTCACTGGGGTTTGATGAAATTGCTTGAGGATAACTTTATTGATGGATTTTGAGTGGTTAGATTAGGTGGCACCTAAAATACAGACCTTAGATCTGGTTGAAGATGGAGATGGTTGGGTGTGAGTTGATTGGGAGGTTAAAGAGGGATATGTCCAAGGAATGGACACCTTATCCTTCCCCTTATCTTTCTATTGTGTTGTTGTGACCACATTGATAGTATGGATAGAAGGAGAGGTAGGACTAGATGACGGTTCAGATTCATCTTCACTTCAAGGTGAGAGTAGAGGATTAGGTGAGTGTTGGGTAGGTATGGTTGGTGGTTAGATTAGTATGGGGCTCATAAGGGGTTTGCATGTTAATAGGTCATCCTCATCACAAAGCCAATGGATGATGGTTTGGAGAGCTTTGTAGTTCTTTGTATCATGGTTGGGTGTCTTATGATAAGAACATACATGGTGGTCATTATACTATATGGGTTTAGAAGCTAGAAGGTCAAAGGGTCTGATGGGAGGTATGGCTAAGCAAGAGGTTTGTAATAACCTATGTAAAATGGTTGAATAAGATTCAACCAAAGGTGGTAAAGTTTTAGTGGTATTTATTCTAATGGTTGAAGTAGGAGTATTTTTGGAGCTAGGTTTGGTGGTATGTGTTTTTGGGTAGGATGGTACACTTGGTTAGTGGCTTCAGTTTAGGCAAGGAGGTTGGTGAGATAGGGGTAGAAGATCATAAGGTAGGTAGCTTAGGTATGGTTAGCATGGTGAAAACAGGTGCATCAGAGAGCAACTATGAAGGTGTAAGCAAAAGAGGTGGTGGGGTTTTGGTAGAGGCAATTCGCTTCCTAATCAAGGTAGAGGGATGAGGCCCCAGAATGGAGGGCAAGGTTAAGGGAGGTAAAAATTGGGATTTTTGGCCTTTGTGTGGTTTTACCTCTTTGGTTGCTTTGGTTTAGCATTTGGTTGGTTTTTCTAAAGAGGTTAGGTCTAATTTCATAGATGGGTGACTAAGTCTTGGTTGGTTTGATTTGAGAAGGAGAATTGGTGGTTTGGGGTATAGGTACCTTAGGTGGTAGAGGGTTCATTAGATTGGTAAGAGTAGTTGATAGAGTAGAAGTTCAAATGGTGGAAGTGATGGGTTAGTCTACTAAAGGTATGGTTAGAAGTTCTTGCTTGGTGATATAAGGTAACCCTAATTTCTACCAAAATGTGACTTGATCTATGTTAGGGTTAGAGATAAATTCTAATTTCTACACTAGCCTTGAGAATGGTTTGTAGCTTGGCTTAATTACCTAAATGATAGACATAAAAGATAGGCCCCTAGGCAAATAAATAGGGATGGTAACCTCTTCCTCTTCCTCAATCAAAGGATGCAAGGTTAAGATAGGTGGTTCCTCAATGAGAAGAGTAGACATGGGGGTTTCCTTCTTGAGAATGATTTTTGATGGAGGAGTAGGTTGTTTGGTGGTTGGAGGTTGGAGGTAAAGATAGTGTGGTGATAGTTGGTTATTTTGATATATCAGTTAAAAGGGTAGCTAATGGATCCACTACCTCAATAAGTGGAGGGAGAGAGGATGTAATTTACTTGATTTAAGTGTCTAAAGGAAGGGAATGTGGGTCCATTATCTCAATATATGATGGAGAATCAAAATATTAGATACTAGATGGTTCGACAATGAGTGCATCAAGGACCATGTTAACTATATGGGTATCATGAGAACACTCGACATTGTTTCTCTCATTCTTGGTGGAAGCATGGTTTGGGAAAGGTTACCTAAATATATCAAAGGCTTGGTTTGATTGTGTATTTGGGTTGTCCAATATAATCTCCCCCTTATCAATGATGGATTAGATAAGGCTCTTAAAGGTGTTACACCTACTAACATCATGTCTTATAAATTGTTGAAAATCACACAGATCATTCTCATTGTGCCATCTAGGTGCAGGGTGAGAAGAGTCAAATTACTAGGGTGGCTTGAAAGGATAAAGTTGAATAATGTTGGCCTTTAATAGCTTTCCCAAGATGGAAGCATAAGATTCTCCAAGTGAAGTGAATTACTTTTGGTTGTTCTAGGTTTAGTTCCTTGAGTTTTTATTTGAGGAACTAGAGGAATTATATTGGTTGACAAAAGGTGTTAGAGTGTATTTTAAGAAAAACATATTCCTAATTCATTTTCTCTTGGTGTTGGGATTGGAATGGTTACTTAACTTGGAGGAAGAAGCCTCATTAGTTTTATAGGTCAAATTCTTGGTTTTGAACTTTAGCTTACCTTCATCAATGGTTCAATTCTATAACTTATGCACCATGGTAAAATCTTCATCAAAGGTTCATAAGCTTTGGACATACAGTGTAAAGGAGATATGCTTAGCACATGCCTAAGCAAAGAGCTCTATAATTTTAGGTTGAGGTAAGGAAAAGGTAATCAGGATCCTTTGAAGAGCCATAAAATCAATAATGGATTCATCTTCAAACTTTTGAATAGAGTAGAGGTCAGTGATAGAGACTGTCTTAGAGATATTGATCAAAAAATGGTCTAAGAACGTTTGAGCCAATTGGGTGAAAGAGAAAAGGGAGTGCTTAGGTATGGTACTATACCAATCCATTGTTGGAATAGTTAGGGACATAGGGAAGGTATGAAGAATAAGGGTATCATCATAGGTGATGAGATAAAAAGCATGCCTAAATTCCCTAAGGTATTGTTGGGGATCCTCCTTACTTTGAAATTTAGAGAACTTGGGAAATTCCCATTGGGTAGGATATGGCATGATAGGTACAGATGAATGAATGGGATCATTACGAATTTGGTCATATGATAAGATGTTATGAGCAGCCAAAAGGGATGACTCCAAGTTGGTCATCTTGTCTAAAAGCATATTCATTAGGTTTTATAATTTCCTAGATAATGTTGTAAGGCCATGAGATTATTATCTAGGAAATTATAAAAATCAGCATCTCCTTGAAAAACCTATCGAGGGAAAGTAGGACTTCTCTAAGGGTGAGGAGTCTCTTCTAGTTTGGAAACATATTTAATAGATGAATAAGTAGAAGGGGTAGGTTGGCTTGGTAATGGATTTTAATCTGAAAGGTCTCTTCATTGTGGGTGAGTTAGAACCATATGAGAAAGGGGAGATAGAAATCACAAATAACCTCACTACTCAATCAAAGAGAAGACAAGAAAATGATGAAAGAAATCAAATCACACTCTAAAAGATACATTAAGCCTTAGTGTTTTAATTAATCTCATTTTTTGCCTATGCCTTAAGAAAATGTGTGACTGAAATTGGTTTTTAGAGTAGGTGCTAGAGAGGAAGTCTAAGGTTGGTTTTAGGTTATGTTTAGGCACTCAAAAAAAAAATATATTGGAATCAATATGTGCCTTGGTATTGGGGCCTACCCCTCACTTCACACACATCAGTGATAAGGGTGTCAGGTGCTTATCTAATATATATTGATATCCAAAGACTATACTCAACCAAAGAGCTAATTTGGTCCTCCCCTTGGTAATGACCTCTAAGTAGGATCACTGAGAAAGGGTACAGTTACTGCTAGGTGATGAAATCCTAGTCAGGCCTTGTCTCAAGTTTGTTTGATGTCTAATTGGTGAAAATGGTTTGGTTTAGTGTGTCCAACAAAGAGTAAAGCTATCATAGATTACTTTTCCTTTAAATTAAGCTATGTTAACTAAACTTCCAAGTAGTTGATGTATGCACTTAATTTAAATCCCAAATGAAAATTTTGATTTAGTTAATGAGCATAGAATAGAAAGAGAATGCAATCAAATAAGAACCCAAGTAAAAACACAAGGGTCCCACCAGGTGCACCAAAATGTTTCAATGAATGTCTTGCTTATATTTGAAAAGAGAGAAAATAATAAACTAAGTATGGGTATGGTTGAAAAACTTGTTTGATTATGTACACATAGAATCAGAAGATTGTGAAGAGCTCCTCTTTGGCTTGAGAGGATGACCTGAAAATAAGAGAGAACTAAAGAAAACTTGTTTGTTAGACAAATAGTTGGAAGGATTGACTAACAATAGCTATATCTTGGAAGCAAGATCTTCCTTAGGGGCTATCAATCCACACATTTTAAACAATTAAGTTTATAAATAGAATAAAAGGTACTTGCATCAATAATCAAAATGGCACTAAAATTGAATACAAGAATGCTTGTTAAGAAAATAGACTAGAAATGATTAAGTTAGTGATAAATTATTTAATAACAGTGCTACAAGGTTGGGGTATGCTTCAAAAAAATCAAAAAGGAGTCTATGAATAGGCAAAAACATAGAAAATTGGGTTTGATTGGGTGAAGGTGGATGAAATTAGCTTATTGGTTTTCACATCCACAATGACCATCGACAATTAGGCTGATTGTCAACAATTAATGTGACCATTGGTGGTTGAGTCAACCATCAATGGTTACTATGTCTGGATCTAGGTTGATAAAAGGTTGGTTGATGAGATCTAAAACATGGATTTTGAGAGATGGGTAAGGCATGGGTTGATTGAAAAATGAAAATAGAGTAAATGAATACTAAGAAATAAGTACTTATCTTACCAAAAGTTGATTGGGTGGATAGTTGAGGTAGTTGCCCGATTGGTAAAATCTAGGTTGATTTTATAGAGTAACTGTACCTAAAGAATTGATGGAGAGGTGGTGGAAAATTGAATCTTTGATATGATTTTTGGATTGTTGGATTGTTGATGGTGATTGACTTGTAAGAAAAAAACTCATGGATGCATAAAGCTCTTGATAATGATTACAAATGGATTTTCACCTCTTTGTTCCTCTCTCTTATAGGCAAGACAAGAGAGCCACAACAACACTTGAACTAGGCCTTCCAAATTTAACTCATCCATGTAATAAATCACAACTAAAATTAGATGGGATATTTTTAGAAAAAAAAGATAGGTGACTTGCATGTTAATGGTTGAGGCGGTGGACCCTGATCATCAATGGTTAAGGTGACCATCAGTAGTCAACTTGACCTTCGATGGCCGAGGGTGATTGGTAAAAAAAGGGGGTAAAAGGATAGGTTAAGCCATTTTATCCAAACTAACTGTGGGTTAGGTCTGGCTAGGGATTGAAGGGTTAAATGGTCCAAAGGGGGTCCAGGGGAATTATGACACTTAGAATCATGGTGTGCATATTTACAATGTCTACAAGTATAAACAACATGATGAACATTTACCCAAGAAAATAGGTGACAACTTAACAAACAAACATGATAAGGGGAATAAAATGAAAGGAAGGGGTGGCTAAGATGTCTCCATATGCACTAGGCAAGTGGACGTTGCCTACATAATTCCATAGCCATAATATCCAATTAATTTTTTTGGCCAAATGTAGTTCTCCCAAGAAAAGGAAAAAAAATGATAACTGGTGAAAAAAACATGATGGATGTGATAGAATAATATGAATGGTCTTGAAAAATGGCAAGTGCATAAGAGAAAAGGCCAAAAAGGATGGGGAAACTAAGTGATAAGTGATTTGTTTATGACTTAGTGAGGGTTCCCAAAATCCATAAGGCAAATAAGTGGTCAATGTTTTTGGTTTTTCTAATGATTTTTAAATGTTTTTGGAATTTTTTGGATTATAGAAACTTTATTAAGATTGAAGAGACACTAAATAGTCCAAGCTCGCAAAATGGTGAGAATATTACTTAAGATATGCACAAAATGATGAGAGCATGGCTTAGGTTTCTCATGAAACAATGAGAGTGTGGTGGCAAAGGGTGATGGAGATGACTTCAACATGCATCAAGCATTGTCTACATATTCCCAAGATGGGACCTAAAGTCATTGTGATTTTACCCTAAAGTGGAGGAATCTAACTAGTGTAACAACCAATTCAAACAAAATAGGCACAATTTATATAAAGGCATAATATGGCATATGAAATGGCTAGTTGATATGTCAAGTCATGATAAACAAATGTTGCCCTTAGTTTTCCCATAGGCAGTAATGACTAAGATACAATGGCATAGGTTAATGATACTAATTTTCCCATAGGCATTTATAATTAGTATCAAGACTAGTGGGATACTGATTTGCCCATAGGTATTTATAATTAGGTACACTTGGTATATAGAATGGAACAAGAAATGAAGGATACAACTGCCAAACTATTGTCTTATTGATCCAAAATACTATTTCTATCTCAAATGCTTAAAATAACTACTAAAAATGAATTTGAATCCTCTTTCTAAAAATGGTGATACAACCATATGGAATGGAACCAAGGTCATAAGGTCAAGTAAGAAGGGAGAAAATAACCTAGTTGATGGGAAAGTTATGGTAGAATAGTTAAATGATAGGTTGGTAACATGATAGGATGATAAACAAGAATGATAATATGTTATGACTTGAAATGGTCCTTATAGACAATACACCAAGTCACTCAAGTACAGTACTGCTTGAGGTGAATAATGTTCATAGGCTCATCAAGTTTGTTTCCATCTGTTGAGGTGAGCATGTATGTTCTTATTCCATAGTTTTTAATAATGATGAAAGGACCAACCTAGTTGGTTTTGAACTTTCTTTTATACTTCTTTTCAGACATGGTATTATTTTGGTTCTTTTTAAGGACAAGATCACCAAGTTTAAATTCTTTATGTTTCACATGCCAATTGTAGTGGCCTCAAAGTCAATTTTGATAAGCTTGGAGATTGTTCATCACATCCATGAATGTCTCATCAAGTAATTATAGATATTTTAGGTAAGCTACTCAATAGTCATTATCATCCAAGACATGCTTGAATGAGATGTGTAAAGAAGGCGATTTGACCTCAATGGGAATAATGGCCTTAGTACCATAAATAAGTGAATATAGAGTGGCTCTTGTTGATATATAATGATTGGTATGGTATGCCCAAAGGGAACATAATATCTAAAGGTGCCAATCATGACCAACATAAATAACAATCTTTTTTATAATGTTGAAAATAGTTTTGTTTGATGCTTTGGCTTGGCTGTTACCTTGAGGGTAATATGTCATGGAAAAATGTTGTTTGATTTTATACTCGATACATAGCTTTTTGACATCATTATTTTTGAATGAGCCTCCATTATCAAATATAATGTCAAAAGGGATACCATAGTGACAAATGAGATGGTTAAAAATGAACATGTAAATTTGCTTTCTAGTCATGTAAATGAGGGTATAGTTTCAACCCACTTAGTGAAATACTTGGTGGTGGCAAGGATATGTTTATGGTCATTGGATGAGGTGAGATTTATCTTCCCTATGAGGTTGAGGCCCCATGTATCAAATAGATATGGTGTCAACATTGGTTTTAGAGTCTTAGTTGGGGCATGAATTAGATTGGTATGCTATTGACACTTGTCACACTTCTTTACATATACAACTGCATCTGCATCTCTAGTGGGCCAATAGTAACTAGTATGCAAGAGTTTTTGGATAGGACTACCCTATTGGTGTGGGATACACATATTCCTTCATGAACTTTCTCTAACACTAGTGTATGTTATATTAAATTTAAATAATGAAGTAGAGTTTCATCAAAATTATAGTGGTAAAGGGTTGATCTAAGTAAGGTATAATGAGTGATTTGGTGGATGAAGGATTTGGATTGTTTTTGGGATAGGTCAGGTGATAAAACATGGTCATGAAGGTATTTGTAAAGGTATAAGTACCAAATAGAGCTAAGACCAATAATATCACAAATTATCACAATAGTTTAAGGTTCATGATTTGGTGCTAGAAAATTCTTCACAAGGAAATGATACTCTTTAGTTGTGTTAATTTGTCAAATCAGAGATCTAATAGTAGCCATAATATCTATATATATGTTACCTACCATTGGTGTATGATCAAACTCATTTGCAGTAATCTACTACTTGAGAGTGTTAACCATGGCCTTATATAGAACCAACTTGTCATCTTTAGTTTTAAAGTGGTATGTAACCTGATTGATGATTAACTAAAAATCACCACAAACCTTGAGATGAGATATTTTCCACTGTACTACTTGTCAAAGTCCTATAACAAGTGATTCATATTTAGCCATGTTTGGTAATGAAAATTCATCTTTGGGGTAGGCCTTGTTAATGTTGCAAAAATTAGTATAGATTATGATTATTTATGGCTTTTTTTTATCGACACAACATTAGAAATCCACTCTAAATAGTGGATCAACTAAATACATCTTGCTTTAAAGATTTTTTCTGACTCTATCTTCACTAATACAATAATGTAAGGATGCATATTATGTAACTTTTGTTTTACTAGTTTGGCATCAAGATTTACCTCAAGGTGGTGTATAACCAAGGTAGGGTCCAAACTTGGCATGTCAGAATATGCCCATGAAAATATGTCAATAAATTCCCTCAAAAGGGTTGCAAGGACTTCATGCTCCTTCTGAATAAGGGACAGGCTAGCTTGATCTACTTTGGGTCATTTGGGGACCCGATATTAACCTCTATTGTATCTTCCACTAGAAGATTTGAACCATCTTCAAGGATAATGGAAAATGATATAAATTGATTGGTAACATTAGAGTCCTTTGTTAGGACTAGATCTTTGAGTTCCCTTAGGCATGATGAATCAAAGTCACCCAATGGGAGGTTTGGCCATGTAACAAAAACTATTGGAAACTCTTGAATGATTTGATCAAAAGCTTATTGTTCTTAAAAATTGAACTTAGACTCATAGACAAGTTCATCATTGGTGGTTTCCTGAGCTATGCTTGAGGAAGGTTGAATACCCCCATCTAATGGCACCTGAAACAGGTTTTCACCACTAGACTGGCCTTTTTCTTTACTTTTTCCCTATTCAAAAAGTGCCTCAAAGAGTTTTTCACTTTGGGACCTCAATGTTTTATTTATTTTATTCTTGGGCAACTTCAAGAACCACTCTAAAGCTTGTCCTACTAGATTCCTTAAGAACAATAACAAAAGTTATATGTCACTATATGCTATTGGCTGGCATGAAATAAAAAACTCGATCAAATGAGCCTTGGGGTTACCTTTCCCCTTGTATTTGTTGAATTTTGGTGGTTCATACCTTAGAGGAAATGGCATTTTTAAGTACTCCATGTTGAAGGGGTAAGAACACATGTCATCTAACTTAAAAATTTTGGTTTGTTTCCTAGCTTGGATGGTGGTAATGGCATCCTTCATCTATTGTAGTTATTGGTCTAAAAAACTAGAGGGAACATGGTTTGAGGTGGAATATTGGCCTGGGTAGATGGTTGAGTGGTCACAAGTAGAGAACTTTTAATGGGTTATGATGGAGTTATTTGTTTGGGTATGTTAGTTTTATTGGGGAATGCACTAGGAATATGCATGCATGGATTAAGGTTTAATTGTTGAAATTGGTTTTACAATTGTGTGATATTCTTGTTGGGGTTTGGTATGTGGGCTTGGTTTTGAGGATTTTGAGGTTGGGATGGAGGAATATGGTTGTATTATGCCTTTTGAGGTTGAACAAGGACATGATTCTAACTAATTAAACTTTTTTTTTGAGGGGGGTCTTATGAACCAAGACCTTATCTTTGAACTAGTTACACATTTTGCATAAAAGGCAAAGGTTGCTTGATTGGTATTTGAGGAACATTAGAACCTCTTTATTTCATGAATCCCATTTGGGATGTGGCATGTTAGATATTCAACATTTATTATTTACTAATAATCATATGTTATTAATTAGACATTATTTGTCTTTGAATTGGTATATTGGTCTATGAGGAAAGAGGTATGTTCATTGTTACCTTGTGAGGTGGAATATTGGTTGCCCCTATTGAGGTGGAAATATGTTCTACCTCTACTACATTAGTATATTAAATTTTGCATATTTTTGTGGAAAAATACCTATTACCTATTGGGGAGGAGAAATATTTGTCACATTTTTTTATTGAGGCACGACATTGGTTGTTGGCTAGATACCTAACCCCATTGGTTGAGTGCTTGAAGAAGCAATTGGTTAAGAATTAGTGGTAATAGTTGGTAAAGGTTGGGATGTAGAAACTCCTCCCTGATTTGGAAAACCACTCATGGTGTTAACTAAAGGTATACTTGTTTTTATACTAGTAGTTTATGTAATTACACCACTTTGGTTTGGATTGGATATTGCTTGTATATTATCCACTACATTTTGCTTAGTACTCTACATAAAATCAGAAGACACTTCTTTGATGGTTGGTATATGAAACAAGTTATCAATCAAAGTTTTTTGCATAAATGGGCCTACACCTTGATTTTCTTGACTAATCAATTCTATTAAAATTCTTGTTGAAGGAACCAAGTCAATAATAGGCCTATTTGACATGGTCATCTAATTAAAATTACGTGTTAGGTTCAGGTAAGTTTGGTATGTTGTCTATATCTATACAAAGTGATCCTCCATGAGGTCCTTTCCTTTTACAAGAATATTAGGGTCTTGATATACCATTGAGGATAGAGCTAAAGGATTACTAGAAAAAACTTATTGACTATACAGTATGTTTTGAGGCATTCTTACTAGACATGGAAAATTATCATGGGGAAAATCTACTAGAAACTTAGCCCCTACTTCTATATATCTAACCAAAATCTCATCTTTATTTTCCAATAAGTGATACTCAAATATATAAGGATCATATGTGGATGGCATAGTAACATATTATGGTTATTTAGGAAATGGTTCTTCAGATTTAGGTACCACAGTTAGGTATTTCTATGTTTTTTCTTGATCCTAATCTAAGTATGGAGGTGTGTTAACCAAATAGTGAGCCAATGGGACATGGTTTTGTGCTCCTATTTGAGTGTTATAAGATGGATAAGGATCTATCTCATAAGCAACATTGTTTGCATAGGGATCTTGAACCATTTCTTCTTGTGCGACTACATTAATAAATCTTGGATTTTACATGAGGCCACTATGATTGTTGGAAGACATGTTTGAATCCATAGTAAATGCTTTACAAAAAAACTGGAATAGAGTTCTACAAACTCTAAAAAGGCAATGTCCAAAAATATGTTCAAACTTGGTCTAGTTTAGTCAAAAGGATGGATATGTATATCTAAAAAGGCTTATACAAAGACTTGTGATAAAATAATCTAACATCAATTGTCTAACATTACACATCTCACATAAAAAGGTCAAGCAGATGGACTGAAAATCAAAATGCCAGTTTTTAGGATCAAAGTGTTTCAAATGAGTCTAATCTAGGAAAAACAAAGGTTGCTAGGTATTTTTTCCAAATGTGGTGTCAAAACCTAGGCTCAAACAAGGCATGTGATAGGAATTTGGGCCAAACAATGTCAAAATATAGACTTTAAACAAATATAAGATATTTAATCTAATATATTTGAAACACATCTAAAAAAACTAGGCATTTGACTCTTGGACATAAAATTGATCCATATGTATGAGGTATTAAATAAAGGGCACTCGAAGATAGTTTATTCACTCACAAATAATGGCACAAACTAGATTCTTTCAACCAAAAAACTAGACAAAGTTGAATGACATAACTGCTCTAGACAAAGACTCACAAAGAAAACTTGAAATGGTTGGAATTTTGAAAAAGCTTGGACTATATACAAATAGGCCTATGAAACAAGTTTAAAAATAATTTGAGCAGTGTAACAATGCTAAAAATGATCAAAAGGTATGACAAATTCTTGCTTTAGGACTCTAATTTAAAATGGTTTAACATGATTTCTACAACATAACACTACTCTCCTCAATTCAAATGATAAAGTTTGACAAATTTATAAGGCAAAAAGTGTGGTATAAAATGGACTCAATACCAATGGTAAAATAGGATGAGTAGTAAAAAATATATCCTAAGACTCAAAGTGTGAGCAATATGCAAGATGACTTGAGTCTTACCAAATGATGATAAAGATTATAAGTCTAAAAATGGCCCCCAATTCAAATTGGAAATTGAACCTAAGTTCCATCAAGTTTAGTGCAAATGGTGAACCCACTTAACACATAAACCTTATGAAATTATAAAGGTGTAATTTTGAATTTAAATTATCAATGAAGAACTTAATAAAATTTGGCAAATGGTCTAGACTCAAATGGGTAGCATAACTATGCCAAAATTGAAGATATGATTTAAACTTTATGATAAATTTTGAACAAAGAAAAATATGATTTTCGCTTGGGTAGCATAACACCTCCTTATTCAATAACATGGTGGACAATGTGTTTGGTTATGGCTTTATGTTAAAAAATAGTTTTGACTCCAAACAAGGCCAAGTAATCTAAGACTAAAATATAAATAACTAATTAATCATCTTAAGCCCTAAATTGATAAGGTGTGGTAAAGTGGGGTTAACTAAACTAATACATTTTCAAACATCTAGATGGATTAATGCATGTGACTTTCATGTTATCATATAAAAGAATTAAAACATCAATTAGGTTTTCATCATATGGCTTGTTGTAAAAAGGTCTTGTCCTTTTTATAACCACTACATCTATTTCTCACTCAATATTGTGCGATGTACAACATGCTCAAACATCCCAAGCTTAACCTTTACTAATGGAGATAGTTTAATCACTCAAGCCATCATCCCAATGAGGGGATCCTAATTTATATACCCCTAGTGGAGGGGGGTTGAAGATAATGCTAGGAGATGAATTCCTAGGTCAAGGGTTCCCTATAGAACTTATAGGAGGTAATGAATTCCCCTTCACAAGGCAAGATGCAATGACATAAAATCTAAGTAAAAGAGATTTATGGTTATTTCTAGATCACCTAAGCCGTGCGGGTATTGGGGAGAGCCTTCACAACATCTCTTTTATGCCTTTGGACTAAGGTAATTTGCAATGAAGATAGCACTTTTGATCCCACAAGTTCCTTATAGGGGACAGGAGGAGAGCATACACGTATAACTTCCTCTTTGCTCATATAAAACTAACTAAGAAAATAATGATTAACTTACATAAAATAAAAAACTTGGAAGTCAGTTAAATTTTAGAGAACTAAAATGAAATATTTGGTAGTGTTCTTTAGCCCCTTGGCTTTAAGTTGTAAAACTTTGAAATAATAGCAAAAAAAATTATTCAAGCAAACACCCTAAAATTTTATTTAATTACCAAATTAAAGATTCCTAATTCTTTTTAAGCATCTCAAAAGAGGTTTAAAAATATCTAATTAATCATGATTTGGCACTTTTAAATTAGGCCTTGCAAGGAAATGGTCAAAATTTTGTTTAGCCTTGAAGCACTTTTTCAAATGAAACAAGTAACTTTGTAAATTGAGCTCTCCAGTTCACAAAGTGAAATCCCGCAACTCCATAGTCTAATATCACATCTCTACAAGACCATGATTGGTTAACACAATATCAAAACTCACAAGTTAGTCAATAGAAATTGATAATATCACTACTCTAATAGACAATATCATAATTAACAAATCAAACCCATTACTTAGAGAGTTATAGTATTGTTGCTTAACCCTAATGGCCTAGGCTAATCACTAGTTGTTTAACTACAATAACCTGACTCGAACTGACAATATCATAATTAGAAAAAATTTGGTATTGAAATATCATGACTATCGAGTCATGGTATTATAATATTTCAACTTCAAAAATCAAAATATTACAATATCACTATTATCGAGTAGTGATATTGTAATATCATAACTTGACCTATAGATAGAGAAAATGTTAGTGTAAAAACATAGTTAAGATGCAATATCATGACTAAAAAATAAAACCATGATTGTGTCAGTTGCAAGTTTGTGGTCAAGAGAACAAAATTAAAATTTGATAGTGGCAAAATTGTGACTTCTAGGAAACATATTTTTAAGCAATTTTTTCACTCTCTTTTCCCACACTCCAATATTCTACATGAAAATGGTTAGTAGGTTGCTTGTAGGAGATATTTGATAAAATTCATGGGTTGTGTGTCCCACTAGGTGTGCCATTATGTGAACTAAGAATTTGAATCAAGAGAGGGGGTTAGATCAAGTGTTAATTCAAAATGAAATCAAAATGAAAATAACACACTAACAAGTATGGCATATCTAGGCCTAGACACTAGGGGAGCTTAGCAACAAACATACATATGAAATCAAATAACTAAAACATGAAAGAGACCTTTCTTCACCTTGGATATTCCAAATGTTTTGTATAGTGACTTGATCATCTTGTGCATCAAAGAGTCTTCATCAATGGATTTGTTTGGCTCCTTCTCTCCTTGGCACCTTTGGCTTATGATGGCTTTGGCTTGGATCAAAAATTGGGCATGATGAGTATATATTAAATGGATTTTTAACCCATTTAAGCATTATAACTTTACACTATCCAAGCTTAAACTTATGAGTGTGAGGCCTTATATTTATAGATTTTTGTAATTGATCAGAATGAACTTAAACCATCCATCTCAAGATGAAGATGTGTGGCTAAGAATTGATTAAATTTTAGAGGATAAAATTAATAAATGCCCTCATAAATATTTTAGATAGAGAGGAATTAAAGAGCCATGGAAGGACTTAATCAAATATTTTATGCATTTATGGCCTAGGGATGCCTCCTCAAAAAAAGATGTCACTTGATAATGCAAAAACTCATAATCAATTTCCAAAAAGAAATATTCAACAAATTCCATGGAATTATTAATTAGGCTCATGATTCAAATTAATTATCTTTAAACATTATTAATTAAATTTGGTGCAAATCTTGGTAATTGGTGCTTAAATTAATCAAATTGGTTAAAATGTCATACTATTGGCTCAAAAAATTGACTGGATTGGAATTAGAAGGCAATGTAAGATGGGTTGGATCCGTTATCCAATTTACGATGTTGTCAACACAAAATAATAAGGCCACATGTATCATGTAATAAATTTGGTATAAAAGAGTAATCTAGCTCACTTACGTGCAAAAACATCATTTTGACTTGAAATGATCTGAACAAAGTTAGCTATCTCATAAATTGCATTGCCCCATTTAGTGATACTCTAGCTAAAATCAACACTTGTATATGACAAATTCTAATCATTTAATGTGTTTTAGTGTTTTTAAGACAAATTGTGCATTTTGATAGATTTTTTTCAAAATCTTAGTTGGAGATTATTGCTGTCCACTTTTAGGTGTCTATAATAGGTAGGTCTAGGAGAACACTTGGTTGAGTGTATGCAGGGTTCAGGGTCATTTGAGGTTTTGATCATCTCTTTAACCTACCTTTGAGTTTCCTACGATATCAAACTCTCCCTTACACCTATCTACTTGCTAACATGACTCTTATCTCCCAATGTGTACTGGGTATGCTCTTTAAGCTTGAAGCCAACCTATTCTTCCTAAATAACTTGTAGATAGTGATTGGGTGTTTGACTACAATTTTAATTCTTTCCAAAGTTTTCATCAAATTATTTAGAATTTTATAAATCTCCTTCTACCCTCTATAAAATTATTAAATTCTTGACTCCACCCTTACTATTCCTTCCATCTTTATCCATCATATGAAACAATGCATCTTCAAATAGGTCTGACTGTGTAAGTGGCTATTATTAAGGAGGTTTGACTATATCCTTTATTTTAGGATCCTATTTTCACATCAATGATCTTCCCAATGTATATTTAACTTGTTTCAAGTCCCAATTAGGTTCCAACCATATTTTTATGCATGCTCTACCTTCCCTCTTTAGCTTGAAGCTAGCTTGATCTCTCTAGCAAACATGTAGGCATTCATTTAAGGTTGGTATAAAATCTTGAGGTTTTGGGATCTCTATCCAAATAAATGTATAAAGTAAAGAAATTATACACCCTATTGAGAAATTAATCAACCTTTATGAGACTCCTTCATTATGGCAATGACCTTGTGCTTTGAAGATAACCATGCATATTTTTCAAGTTCATCTCAAAGGTGGTTGTAGGTGATTGCTAGGAAAGAGTTTGAAAATTGAGTATTGAGCTAGGTCTTCTCAACTTCACCCTAACACCCTGAATTAGTCAATATTTATGGATACTCTCTCACTTATTCAAAAGGTCTAATTTCCCCTTTTGTAGCATTTTACAACATTTTCTCCTTTCTTCAACTCGGCCTATTTTTGAGCATTTGGGTTGTGAACTCAATCATCTACCATTTCTTGGATTCAAATGATTTGGTGTCTTCATTGGTTTTTGAAATCTCATGTCTGCATATCTAAACTAAGTCAAACTTTTGCATCCATCCTTTTCATCTGATCTTTGGCTTATATTCAAAATGTAAACCTATACTTTTGGTCTTGTAGGTCTTCCTTTTACTTAAGTGACTGCTAAATCACCTTCTTGAGATCTTAAGAATTAGAGGCTACACTACACGTGATCCTTTATTATACCACTCTTTCAATAAGCCTATAGGCTTCTAACCAAGCATGTGTCATCTTCAAATCATCCATTTACCTGTATGGATTGTGTATGCATTTAGTTTATATGCAAGTTCTATGTAGGAAGGATGGATTTCATGAGTCCAAACCACATTACATTAAGTCCAAACCACTTTTTATTGAGTTCCAACATGTTTACAAAAGTCCTCATTATATTTTATCATAGATATTTATTACTAATTGGACCAAGCTTGACATTCAAAACGGTAGAAGACTCTTTAAGACAGACCATGTCTCTAAAGGAAAAACACTTGAAAAATGAATAAAATAATCACATTCCAAGGGAAAGTACATTAGTATTATGAATTTAAGGAATATTTAATGGAGGTTAAGTCACCGAAGAACCTCTGAGAGTGACACAGCTAATACAAAACAAAACACTTGCAGCAAGAATAATTGAACACCTCAAACCTGAGACATTTTCCCTCCTATTGAATACACTTCATAGAGATGAGTTAGCTAATTAAAACACCATGAAAATGATATATTTTACATCTGAAATAATCCTTCAAAAACATTATTCTCCATTGAAGTCTTAAGTGGAGAAATAAAAGCAAAATTAGATCCTACCTAGATGGATAAGTAATAGTAACCTATTGTCACTCTAAATAATTATTCATAAATGAGGGTTCATGATTGTAAAAACCAATGTAAATAACATAAAGCTTATTAGGACCCATAAAAATGACCAAAGTTTTAACTCCTAACCTTCTCTCTCTCTCTCCTATCCATACCATCCACTTGAATTTTTGCCTATTTGAGCTTGTGAAGGTAGCAATGGAGGAGAGAGAATGTTTGAAGTGTCTGTTTGACTTGAAACTTGGTAAAAATCCTAAAACTTATCTAAGGGATCCCAAGGGACACTTTTAAACCATTTAAAAATTTTAAATAATCTTCCAAGTCCGTATAAGTTCCCAAAAGTGCTTGTAAAGTGGTATTTTACTTAGTTTAGGCATTAAACCTACAAGTTTGTTAGTCTCTAACCATCCCTAACATTTTATGACTTTTTTATAACATCAAGTATGTTGGGAGTCTTCTTTAAATGTTTGGTTCTTGGTATGTTATGTATAAATCCATAAGATAGGCCAAAAGGTGGTCAAATGTCATTTTAACACATAAGAATCAAATAAAAGGTTAATGCATGATATTATGACCTTAATGACACATTAATAACCTTTTGTAATTACTATAAAGTATATCAAGCCTTTTTACATGTTTTCAAACATCAAGACTTCATAAATGACCCCTAGACTAGACAAGTATACATGAGACCAAACCTTAGACCAAGCTAAGAAATGACTAATGTGACCATACAAAAACCCTCTATGACCATTTAAGGACATGATAAGACACATACAAGTTTTTATAGTCCTATGAAATGTTAAGTTGTGGAGCTAAAAGCTTCACTCAGATGAGCGAATGCAAGGTTGTTGTATTACACAATCACCGACGTCGGTCAGGGATCGACTAGAGGCTGCCAACGTCAGTTATGGATCAGCTGATGTCAGTCATGTGCAGGTAGACAGGGACTGACGTCAGTCACCTGTGCATCCAAAAAGTCTATTTTTGTGGTAGAACAGATTGTTTGCATGATTAGTTTAGCTATTAGTTGTAAGTTTGCATTTCTATTTTTGGTAGGACTAATTTAAACCCATAATTAGGAAGTGTATCTAATGGTTGAGAATGCATAGATCATGATCCCTAATCTTATATAATAGGGATAGATCTTCATAGCTTGTGTAATAGAGAATTCAAGTAGCTAAATTGTGTTTGATAGAGAGAACTCTTGAGGGAAAGAGATCTGTACATCTAAGAGGTGTGGAAGAAAGAGAGATTTCTTCATTGTATTTCCTTCTAAGAAGAGTTTAATACAAGTTTTCATTATTTCTTATATCTCTTGATTCTTTGCTGATTTTGATTTCTAGTTACTTATTACTTCTGATTAATTCCATGTTTAGTTGCTTGCACAATAGTAATCAATTGTTCTTGTTACGATCCTAAAAAGTGGTATTAGAGCTTAGGTTGCTGGTTCATCTTGTGATACCACTGACAAGTGGTATCAGAGCTTAGGTTGCTGGTTCATCTTGTGATACCACTGACAAGTGGTATCAGAGCACAAGTTGCAGGTTCACCAAGTTATACAGGTGGTTTCAGATCTGTTTAGTGTGTTTTGATTACAGGTCACTCACAGGGGTTTCTATTTGAGTGGAAGTAAAGCAATGGGAGAAGAAAGTAAACTAAGAAAGGAGAAGTTCAATGGCAAGAACTATCAATTATGGAGGATGCAGATAGAAGATTATATGTATTAGAAAGATCTATACTTACCGTTGGGTGGAGTTTCAAGCAAGCCCACAGATATGGAAGATGAAGAATAGAATGTTCTTGATAGAAAGGCTCTGAGATCTATAAGGTTGAGCCTAGCATTTTTTGTGATTTCCAACTTGTCACAGGCAAAGTCAACGATAGAGTTAATGGATACTTTAGCAAATTTATATGAAAAGCCCTCAACTTCAAATAAGGTATATCTTATGAAGCAATTATTTAATTTGCATATGCAGGAAGGTGGATCTGTATCTACTCATCTAACTGATTTCCATGCAATAATAAATCAGTTAAATTTAGTCAAAATAGTGTTTGATGATGAAATTATGGCTCTCTTAATTTTATGCTCTTTACCAAAAAGTTGGCATAGTTTGGTAATGGCAGTTAGTAATACTGCATCTGCTACAAATACCTTGAAAGTAGATGATGTTGTTAGTGTAATCTTGAATGAAGAAATTCAAAGGAAAAGCATAGAGGAGACATCAGGTAATGCTTTAAGTATTGAAATTAGGGGAAGGCGAAAAGAGAGGCACAAGCAAGAGAGATCAAGGTCTAAGTCAAAGATGAGCAATAGCTCCAAATCCAAAAATGAAAAAAGAAAGATAACCTGCTGGAATTGTCGAAAGAAAGGGCATGCAAAGAAAGATTGATGGTTGAAAGTTAGAGAATAAAATTAGCCTTGAGGTAATGAAGAAGCAAAAGTTGCAGGTATTGTTGCACAAGATACTTTTACACTTTCTTTGGATAATAGATTAGAATCTTAGGTTGTAGATTCTGGTGCTTCTTTCCATGCTACCCCAAATAGAGAATTTTTCAATGATTATGTCCAGGGAGATTTTGGAAAAGTCTATTTAGGGGATGATGAGCCTTTTAAAATTGTTGGCAAAGGAAAAGTGTAGCTAAAAATGCAAAATGGCAACACATGGGTGTTGAAAGATGTCATGCATGTACCCATCTTGAAGAGAAATCTGATTTCTATAAGAAAGTTAGGGGATGAGGGTTGCACAGTAACTCTCACAGCTGAATCTTGGAAGGTTTCCAAGGGTGCACTTGTTTTGGCTAGAGGTAAGAGAGTAGGTACTCTCTATTTATGTAATTGTATTACTGATTATTCTCCTTCTATATTATCTACTTCAGATGTAGATGCAAAGTTGTGGCACTAGAGGCTTGGCCACATGAGTGAGAAGGGAATGAAAGTTCTTAAGTCAAAAGGTAAGCTTTTAGATTTGAAAAGCATAGATCTAGATTTCTATGAGCATTGTATTTTTGGGAAACAAAAGAGAGTGAGATGTCTCAAAACTGGGTCAATAAAGAAAAAGCACAAGTTGGAGCTTGTTCACACAGACATGTGGGGACCAACTCAGGTAGCTTCTATTAAAGGATCACAGTATTATGTTTCTTTCATTGATGATGCTACAAGAAAGGTATGGGTTTATTGCATAAGGAAGAAATTTGATGTTTTTGACACATTTATGAAATGGAAAGCTTTGGTTGAGAATGAAATAGGTTTGAGATTGAAGTGCCTTAGATCTGACAATGGTGGTGAGTACTACATTTATAAGTTCAATAGGTATTATTCTATGAATGGAATACATAGGGAAAATATGGTTCCAAGGACACCTCAGCAAAATGGAGTTGCTGAAAGGATGAATAGAATAATACTGGAGCATGCACAGAGTATGAGGTTGCATGTTGGTTTGCCCTTACAATTTTGGGCAGAAGCTATAGACACTGTGGTTTACCTAATTAATAGAGGACCCTCTACTACTCTAGATGGTGGAATCTAGAAGAGGCTTGGATAAGTAAAAATTTAGATTTTTCATTTCTCAGATTTTTTGGTTCTGAAGCTTTTGTGCACATTGATAAGGAAAATAGAAAGAAGCTGGATGCTAAGTCTATGAGGTGCACTTTTTTTGGTTATGGCTCTAGAGATTTTAGATTTTAGTTGTGGAATCTAGGAACTAATAAAATTATTAAAAGCCATGATGTTGTTTTCAATGAGAAGGTGATGTACAGTGATTAGCTCAAGAAGTTGAACAATTTTGAGCAGGGCAATGGAGATTTGGACGAGGTGATGATCCAAAATGAGCTCATAGGAAAGAATTTTCACACTCAAAAAAACACAGACACCAACGTCAGTCAAGAAGAAACCAACATCGATCGAACAAGAAATGATGTTGGTCAAACAGTGACCGATGTTGGTTAGATAGGAATCAACGTCAGTCGGGTGGAATTGATGTCGGTTAGGTACAGGCCTGGAGATGACCAAGATTGGTCACTGACAGAGAATTTGGGCAGACAGTAAGTAGTGAATGAGTCTCAGACACCCATAAAGAGGTCAAAAATGGTAAGTAAACCTGTAATTCAATATTCCCCTTCATTATTCTACTTATTACTCACTGATTGTGGAGAACCAGAGAGTTTTGATGAAGCAATGTAGGTAGAAACCCAAAAATAGTGGGAGCTTGGCATGAGTGAGAAAATTGATTCCTTAAAAGAGAACCAAAAAGGGATTTGGTTGAGTTGCCAGTAGAAAAGAGAACACTAAAAAATAAATGGGTATACAGGTTAAAGGAAGGTGAGAATGAACAAATGAGACATAAGGCCAGGTTGGTAGTAAAGGGATTTACACAAAAACCAGGAATTGATTTTGGTGAAATTTTTTCTCCTGTAGTAAAAATGACTTCTATTCGGACTGTATTGTCTTTAGTTGTTATTGAGGATTTGCATCTTGAATAGCTTGATGTTAAGACAACATTTCTTCATGGATATTTGGATGAAAAAATATATATGGATCGATCAGAGGGTTTTGAGGTCAAAGGTAAGGAGAAGCTTGTGTACAGGTTGAAGAAAAGCTTATATGGTCTTAAGCAAGCTCCTAGACAATGGTATTTGAAATTTGATAGGTTTATGACTGAGCATGGCTATAGTAGATGTCAATCTAACCATTATGTGTATTTTAAGAGATTGGATAATGGTAGATATATTATCTTGTTGCTATATGTAGATGATATGCTTGTTGCAGGTTCACACATGCAAGATATTTTTGAGCTTAAGGTAAAATTAGCTCACACATTTGGCATGAAGGATTTGGGAGTAGCAAAAAAAATCCTTGGCATGAGTATTAAGAGAGACAGGAAAAATCATAGGTTGATTTTGTCTCAAGAGGATTATGTGAACAAGGTGTTGGAGAGGTTTGATATGCAGGATGCAAAACTGATAGGCACACCTATGGCTAGACACTTCAAGCTGAGCATAAATCAGTGTCCTAATTCACATGATGGAGTAGAGTACATGAGTAGAGTTTCATATGCTTCCGTAGTTGGGAGCTTAATGTATGCAATGGTATGTACTAGACCTGATATTGCCTAAGCAGTGGGAGTTGTCAGTAAGTTTATGGCCAATCCAGGGAAGGAACACTTGAAAGTAGTTTAGTGGATCCTAGATATCTAAGAGGGACTAGAAGTAGGCATTTGTGCTATGGTGGGTCAAATACTTCTCTACATGGATATGTAGATGTGGATATGGCAGGTGACTTGGATGGTAGGAGAAGCACCACAGGATATGTTTTCACTATTGGTATAACGGCAATTAGCTAGATTTCAAAGTTGTAGAATGTTGTTGCCTTGTCTACTACAGAGGTAGAATACATTGCAGTCACAGAGGCTAGCAAAGAAATGATATGGATGACACGGTTCATGGAAGAGTTGGGAAAGAAGCAAGAGAGTTGTAGATTATACAATGATAGTTAGAGTGTAATTCATTTGGCAAAGAATTTAGCCTTTCATCTAAGAACCAAACATATATAGCTTAGGTACCACTTCATTAGACAGGTATTGGAGGATGGTGAGTTGAAGCTGGAAAAGATCCATACAGATAAGAACCCTGCTGATATGTTAACAAAGCTGGTAACAAAAGAGAAGTTGAATCTTTATTCAAATATTTTTGGTCTTCAAGATTGAGCTTGAAGATGGAGAAGCTAAAAGATGTTACTATACAGGTACAGGTGCAGCTGTTTATCTCCAAGTGGGAGATTGTTAAGTTATGGAGCTAAAAGCTTCATCCAGATAAGCAAATGCAAGGTTGTTATATTACATAGTCACCGACGTTGGTCAGGGATTGACTGGAGGCTACCAACGTCAGTTATGAATCGGCTGATGTTACTCATGTGCAGGTAAACAGGGACCGACGTTGGTCACTTGTGCATCCAAAAAGTCTATTTTCATGGCAGAACAGATTGTTTACATGATTAGTTTAGCTGTTAGTTGTAAGTCCACATTTATATTTTTGGTAGGACTGATTTGAACCCTTGATTAGGAGGTGTATCTAATGGTTGAGAATGCATAGCTTATGATCCCTAATCTTATATAATAGGGATAGATCTTCATAGCTTGTGTAACAAAGAATTCAAGTAGCTGAATTGTGTTTGATAGAGAGAACTCTTGAGGGAAAGAGATCTGTACATCTGAGAGGTGTGGAAGAAAGAGAGATTTATTCATTGTATTTCCTTTTGAGAAGAGTTTAATACAATTTTTCATTGTTTCTTGTATCTCTTGATTCTTTGCTGATTTTGATTTCTAGTTACTTATTACTTCTGATTAATTCCATGTTTAGTTGCTTACACAACAGTAATCAATTGTTCTTGTTATGATCCTGACATGAAAAGTTTAGATTTATAAATGTTGACCCATTTTGACTTGAGGTCAAAATTGGTCAAGCATTTAGTGATTCATAGGGGGAACATGGATGTAATGGTAAATGGACTAGTAACCTTATATTTCCATTGGGAAATGAAGTCATTTTCACTTAGTTTTAGACATGACCATACTTTGACCATGACAAGACAAACTGATTTGAACTCTAAAACATATAAAACAAAAACAACACACACAATGTAAAACAACAAGACTCACACTTGTGTTAGATAAGCACTTAAGGAACACAACAAATAAGAAAATAAACTAATATATATAGCTGACTTGAACTTTTATTCTTTCTCCTGGGTCAAAAGAGAAGCTCATGATATCTCTTATTCCATGAGATAAATAATGTCATGAAGCAAGTTTCCTATTGCACCTTGCTCTTGTTGACTTCATCTTCTCTTTTTTTGTCAATCCTATTGGTATTTCCTCAAGTGATAACATGGAAACAAACATTCACCTATGAAGATGAATTCCTCTTGTATTTTAAGATCTTCCTCATGATGTTCTTTATCTATAACTTCATCAAATGATGCCCCATATAAGCATGCTTTTTTGGCTTCAATGACATATTGAGTGACATAATACTTATTACCAACTAATTCCAGCTCATCAATCTCTTCAAGGGGCTTTACATACTCACTCCACGATACATCATTATCCTTAAAGGGCATATCTTATTCAATCTCCTCATGATCATGATCTTCGATACACAACATACCTTTACAAAGAATTTCAATATCTTGAAGAGACTAAAGGTATTGTTTCCAATCATATTTGTCTTCTTCTCTTTGATCAACATGAATAATACCAACTAGAAGAGCATCTTCCTCTTTTTCCTCAAGAACCATAGGGTTGTCAAGAATTTAAAGTCTTTATATGCAATCATGTTTTGGTTATAACATAGATTCTTCAATTTTAACCTTTTTCTCATTTGGAACCATGTCAAGATAATTCAAGATCTTAATTTGCTTGATTAGAGAGATTTCAACCTCAATACAAGCTATAACCTCAACAAAGTTAGAAATAAATATTCTTCTTGAAACACACCATCAATACTATCTCTAAGAATATCATCTTTGAAAAATAAAATGGCTTTTTCTTCTCTAATTGGGATACCAATGAGGATCTCCTCATCAAACTCACTTGAAACATCTTCATTACACTTTCTTTGATATTCAATTGTGGTTACAACTTCCTTTTCATTTACTTCACATAGTATAGGTTCCTCTTCAAGAAGGAAGATGATGGGAGGGTGATGAATAAGTTCATGGGTTAGAAAGGGAGTATGAGGTATGGTGGATGGCTCATGAATGGGCTTGGGGATGGAGGGATTAATCTTTAAATTTGGGGTCTTATAAATGGGTTATTCTTGAAGGAATTCTTAAAGGGAAAGCCTGTTGAATTGGGATATATATATATATATATATATATATATATATATATATATATTTCATTTTCTTCGACAAGAACCACACCTTCCTCATATATTTTTTAAGGCTCTTCAATAGCTATAACTTTATCCTCAACCTTCTTGATTAGGGTCTCATTCTTGTTTTGAATACATTCTTAGATAAATTTCTAAGATGGGAAAGTTATAGGTTCTTGAGGAAGGGGGAATGGGGTTGGAGTAGGCACAGGGCTTTCTTCCTTAACATCAATTTATTATCTTGGCTTTCTTCCTCTTGATTTCCCCAAGACTTCACTATTTGGTTCCAAGTTGGAAATTTGAAGCTAATAGGCTCTTTTGAGAATTGGATTGGCTCTCTTAGAGGCTCTTATTGAGTATAGTGAATGATTTCATGAGGATAAGGATCATAAGAGAACTAATATGGAATACAAGAGGACTCTTAAGGAAGGGAGGGAGAGACTTTCATAGATTCATATTCTTCCACTAGAGTTAGCATGGTATAACTAAGAATTATAGTCCAATAAGGCCTCTAAGATGAAGAGATCTTACTTTCTTAAGAAAGGGTAGGTGTAGATTGAGGAAGAATTTGAATCAAAGGAGGTGGACTAGGGATGGGAGAAGATTTTTGAGGTTGATTAGATTAGGTATCTTGATTATCCCACCTCTTTAATCTGTCTATCCACCATTGGATAAAATTTCTCATTTAATACAACTCATCATTCCAACTAACATCCACATACCCATAAACATTTGAAATTACTTTCTCATCTTTTCAATGAGATGAAAAGGGATCACATCAAGTTCTCTATCCCATTTTCACATCACCTCTTCTTATTTTAATAGATTTGGATTAGTGGAAACAAGTATATGGTAGGGGAAACATAATTCTAAAATCAATTTTAAGTAGGAAGGGATGAGTATGACTGATGCAAGTCTTGGTAAGGTTGTTGAGGTATGCAATTAGAATCATATGAGGAGAATGTAGGATAACCATAGGAATGATATGGTTCATGACAATGTTGATGGCAATCAAAGTGAGGTTGATATGGATCATAGGGATGGTAGGAGTTATGTTGAGGCTAATAGGAAGGCATAAAATAGAAGTTATCTTCATACCCATCCATTCCAACTTCATGAGTCAAAGGAAAACATGAGATATTATCAAATACTTTTCAAAATAAGTATAAGGGTTGATATAACCATTGATGTTTGTTGAATTCCTCTAAAGGCTGATAAGTAGAAGAACAATACCAAGAATTCTTTAACAATTTTGGACCTTAGTCACACTAGGCATGCCAAAACTATTATGCATCAAATTTACACCATTTATAAGGTAGTTTGATCCTTCCCAATTTGATGTAACATGGAAACACATCAAATTTGTGGGCACCCTATTGAAGAGGTGAATCTCTAGGTTAAACGGATAGCTCCCCTTGATAAATCACTTAGGCTCAAACACTACTCTTAGACTTGATAGGAAAAGGGAGAGGAACCTACTCTAATGGAGGTGATGCACCAAATATGAATTGATTGATACCAACCAACTATAATTACACTTCAAATAGGAGGCTAACATGCACATGACACTAATCCAAATCTGCCTCTCTACATCACTATTTCTCTTAGAATTTTGTGAAGCAAGTTTGAGCTAAGAGGACTAGTCAAGAGGTCATGGCATGCCATTAATGAAATTAAAATTCACTAAACCCCTATAAACTCTATTTGAACACTTCAATAAACCTATAAAAATACTTTCAAATGGAGTATGAATGTTAACTAAGGATAAATTAGGCCTATCACTTAAAAGATCAACTAATCAAGAATGTATATTAAAACTATTACATAGAGAAAGTAAAACTAGTTTGTTCTCCATTAATCAAAGGCTAAAAATGGGCAGGTCTTTGCCATGCTAGGTGGAGGATACAATCCTAGCTAATTAAGGCTCAATATATAGTAAAAATGAGATAAAAGAAGATAAGGACATAAGAGGGAGAGAGACAAGTGTCTAAAAGGAGTTACAACAAGAAATGAGTTTGAAACATCCTCGTTAGGTCCTCAGGACAAGTGTTAGCAATCTAAATATCCTCTTCTACTCTATGTGGCATGGAAGTTTCAACCTTTGCTTGACACCTTGACTAACTCTCCAAAACTACCCTTTATTTTGGCTTGTTAGATGACAAGTGGCCTTATTGATGGTCATATCATGTTGAGTTATAACTTTGATCTACTCCTAACACCTCTCAACTAATCTCTTCAAGTTTTCCTTGACACATCACTCCATTCTCTTGATAGGTGTCTAGAAGTCTCTTCATCTCCTTAGGCCAATCTTTCTTACAAGTGTCAAAAATTGATTTCATCTTCTCCAAATCATCCTTTCTCCATGGATGGCATATTCACATCATAATCAACCTTCAAAAATTCATTTTGATGTCTCAAACTAACCCCAAGAACTAGTTCTACACTAAAGTCTCCAAATTGGCTTCATTCTTTATAGCCCTAAAATCATGTAAACCTCCTTGAATATAGAGTATTACTAATGGTAATGAGAATATAAATGCATATTATAAGACCTAGTATGGCCTTATTTCTCTGTGCCAAGTTTTAGGTCATGAGACTGAGTGAAAATGTCTTTTTCATCCTTTTCTCTTTCCTAAGATGTCTTAATTAGGCCTCCCTACCTAGAGACTAAACTTTGGTTCCAAAGGCTTACCACACGTGCAAAACCTCAAATAGACATATGATTCAGTTGGGTGACCTCTTGAGGGTCCTCCATGTCAATTTTGAGATTCTGACACTTTGTAAAGACCTTTTAAATAGCCTAAAATAGTCCTTTTTGGCCTATTTCATATAGTTCTATACCTATAAGTATAAACTAGTTACATGGGGTGATTCTCAAGAGAGATTTGGACATTTTTTAAGTCATTTTAAAGTTCATTAAATCCATCTTGGTGTTTATAAACACCATCTCATCAATCACATCATTTTGGCTCTCTTAGGTAGCTTGAAGGTGTCTAGAGTCTTGAGGATGATTCATAAATCTTGGGGGGTAGCTAACTCTCCTTAGGATCCCAAGTTCCCATGCAACATATCTATACTATATTTATCAAGGAAAGATAGCTTCTCAAGTTGGTAGGCTACATTTGTGAGGGTTGAGAGATAAATGAGGTTTGAGTGTGTATTATTTAAGTTTGTTATGACTCTAATAACTTTAGAAAGGTCAATGAAAACCTAATTAATTTGTCTCCATGTTTATCCAACACTTTCTACTCCATTAGGTCTCTTGCACGCTCCTTAGTCCATGCTTAGGGTTCTTAAGTAAGACAATGCAAGAGACCCATTGACTGTATCAACCTCTTTTATTCACTATTAGGGGTTAGAACTTTATAGGATGATTTTTTATACCCTTTTCCATATCCTTAGGTTCCTTATGTTATAAACTTGAATCCAACTATCCATATCCTTCGGATTACCCTTTTAGGTATATGTTTGTAATTTAGGCATGTTAGGCCTAAATAGGGTCTATCATCATTTCCATTATTTGTTATTAAGTATAAAGATATAAATTAGATCCTATTATCATAATAAAAATATCATCAATATTTAATTTCCTTCACATATCTCAAATGTTTCTCAAATCAATCAGGCCCTTCTCCCTCTAAGTGGCAGGTCTAGGGGAGCACTTGGTCGAGTGTATGTAGGGTTTCAGGTCATTTGAGGTTTTGATCATTTATTTATCCTTACTTTAAGTTTACTATGATATTAAACTCTCCCTTACACCTATATGCTCATTCACATGACTCTTATCTCCTAAAGTGTATTGGGTGTGCTCTTTAAGCTTGAAGTGAACCTATTCTTCCTAACAGACCTATAAATAGCGATTGGGCATTTGACTACAATTTTAAGTCTTTCCAAAGTTTTAATAATAAATTTGTAAGTTTATAAATATCCTTATATCCTCTACAAACCTATTTAAAACCTGACTCTACCCTTACTGTTCCTTCCATCTTTATCCATCATGCAAAATAATACATCTTCAAATAGGTTTGATTGTGTATGTGGCTATTATTAAGGAGGTCTAACTATATCCTTTATTTTAGGATCAAATTTTCACATATATTATCCTAAAAATGGCTCTTTAACTTTTTTTGACTCCTAATTAGGTTCCAATTATCTTTTTATACATTCTTTTCCTTCCCTCTTCAACTTAAAGCTAGGTTAATCTCTCTAGCAGATTTGTAAGCATTCATTTAGGGTTGGTCTTTAATCTTGAGGTTTTTGGATCTCTATCCAAATAAATGTATAAATTAAAGACCTTTTACACCCTATTGAGAAACTAATAAACCTATTTTATACTCCTTCATTATATAAATGACATTGTACCTTCAATATAATCATGCATATTTTTCAAGTTCATATTAGAGGTGGTTGTAGGTGAATACTAGGAAAGAGTTTGAAAATTGAGTCTTGAGATAGGTATTCTAAAATTCACCTTTACACCATGAATTATTAAATATTTATGGATGATTTCTCTCACTTATTCATAATGTATAATTTCCCCTTTTATAGCATTTTACAACTTTTGCTCCTTTCTTGAACTCAAGCCTATTTGTGAGCATTTGGACTATGAACTCAGTCATCTACCATTTTTTGGATTCAAATGATCTAGTACCTTATTGGTTTCTAGCATTTCTTGTCTAAATATGTTAACTGAGTTAAAAAACTTCATCCATCCTTTTCATCTGATCTTTGGTTTATATTCAAAATGTAGACCTACAGGTTTGGGCCTATAGGTTTTCCTTTTGCTTAGTTGACCATTAAAGCACCTTATTGAGATATTAGGACTTAAATAATGCACTACACATGATCCTATCTAATACCACTCTTTAAATAAGCCTATAGACTTATGGCCAAGTATATTTCATCTTCAAATCATCCATTTACTTGTATGGACTATGTATGCAAGTTTTATGTAGGAAGGTTAGAGTTCATGAGTCCAAACCATAATACATTGAGTCCAAACCACTTTTCTTTAGTTCCAAAATGTTTTAAAATTTCATCGTTATATGTTATCATATATATATATATATATATATATATATATATATATATATATATATATATATATTTCCAATTGGACCAAGCTTGGCATTCAAACTTCCAGAAGACTATATAACATAAGCCATGTCTCCAAAGGGAAAAAAATTGAATAATGCATACAAGAATCACATTACAAGGGAGATTACATGATTTTTTTGATTTTTTTTAATATTTAATGGAGTCTTAGGTGCCTAATAACCTCTGAATGTAACACAACTAAGACAAAATAAAAGACTTGCAACAGGAGTGACTGAACACCTCAAACTTGAGACATTTTTCCTCCTATTGAAGACACTTAATAGATATGAGTTATCTAATTAAAACACCATGTAAATTATATATTTTATCTCTAAAAAAATCCCTCAAAACTATTATTCTTCATCAAATTCTAAAGTGGAGAAACATAATCAAAATTAGACCTTGCCTAGATGGATAGGACATAGTGACCTATTATCACTCTTAGTGATTGTTCATAAATGAGGGTCCATGAATATGAAAAATAATATCACTAATTTAAATATTATTAGTACCCCTAATAATTTTTAAAGTCTCATCTCCTAAATCTGTCTCTCCTAGTCATAATATCCACTTGAATTTTTGCCTTTCTGAGCTTGTGAAGGTAGTGATATATGAGAGAAAATGTTTGAAGTGACTATTCCACTTTAAACTTGGTAAAAATCCTAAAAATTATCTAATGTATCCTGAGGGATGATATAAAACCATTTCTAACTGACAAATGATCTTTTAAGGCCGTATAAGAGCCCAAAAGTGCTTGTAAAGTGGCATTTTACTTAGTTTGGGTATTGAACCTACAAATTTGTCAGTATTTGACCATCCCTAAAAAAATTATGACATCAAGTACAATGGGATTATTATTGATTTTTTTTTCTTTGTATGGTACGTACAACTCCATAAAATAGGCCAAAAGGTGGTCAAAATCTCATTTTAGCACATACGAATCAAATAAAAGGTTAATGCATGATATTATGACCTTAATGACACATTAATATACTTTTATACTAATTATAAACTATATCAAGCCTTTGAAAATTTAATAACCTTGTGGAGTAGGCACAAGGTTTTCTTCCTTGACATTAATTTATTATCTTTGCTCTCTTCCTCTTTACTTTCCCCAAGACTTCACTACTTGGTTCCAAGTTAGAAATTTGAAGCTAATATGCTCTTTTGAGGATTGTATTGGCTCTCTTAGAAGCTCCTCTTGAGCATGGTGAATGATTTCATGAGGATAAGGAGAATAAAATAATTGATATGGAATACAAGATGACTCTTGAGGAAGGGAGGGAGAGACTTGCATAGATTCAGATTATTCCACAAGAGTTGGCATGGTATAACTAGGAATTATAGTCCAAGAAGGCCTCTAGTATGAAGAGATCTTGATTTCTTGAGAAAGGGTATGTTTAGCTTGAGAAAGACTTAGATTAAAATGAGGTGGACTAGGGATAAGAGATGATATTTTAGGTTTCATAGATTGGGTCTCTTGATTCTCCAACCTCTCTAATGTGTCTATCCACCACTGGATAAAATTTTTCATTTCATACAACTCATCATTGATAACATATTGGGTTTCCTCTCCAATTAACATCCACTTACCCATCAACATTTGAACTGACTTCCTCATCTTCTTAATGAGATGAAAAGATATCACATCAAGTTCTCTATCCCATTTTCACATCACCTCTTCTGATTTTATCAAATTTGGATTAAGTGGCAACAAGTATATGATAGGGGAAACATAATTCTAAGATTGAGTTGAATTAGGAAGGGAGGAGTATGACAGTTGAAATTCATGGTAAGTGTTGGCCATTTTTTGGCCCACATACCAAGCTTGTGCCTAGATGAATATGCTGAGCAAAATTCTAAAGCTTGAAGGTCAAAAAATAGTTTCATGAACAAGTATGAAAGAGCTTACAGACCTTGGAAAAGCTAAGTACAAATCCTTATGGGCTAAGTCTTTACTTTGGAATTCTTTTAGCATTTTCTTTGATAAGATAGTTTCTTTTAAGACCTTTTTTTGGCTAAGTGTTGAATTCTTTTGGACAAGTTATTTGAGATAAAGTTTCCAAAGGGATAATTCTTTCAAAAAAAATGTCCAACATAAAAGATAAAGACTGAATTATTTTAGGGATATTGTTCCACAATAATTTCCCCAAAGACCTATTTCTTTGAAGAGATTTATTTGGAGTCTTTTTGGATGAGTATCAAAACTATTTTAGATATTTTTTCCAAAACAAAAGGTTCAAATGATTTTTCTCTCAAAAAGTGTACCAAGCAAAAGTTTTGAAGGGTATTTTTTTCAAAGTGAAGTGGCCAAGACTATTTTCCCAAAGGGATTTTCTAAATAAAATGGTCTAAAACAAAAATTTTGAAGGATACTTAGAAACAAGTCTGAAGGTACTTTTTTGGAAAAGTGCCCAAGGACAAAAATTCAAAAGGTATTTTACAAAAAGTTGAAGGAAAAAATTCCAAAGGAATTCTTATAGGAAGAATTTTTTAAACAAAATCCTAAAATACCATTTCCCAAATTCAAAGGGCACTTTTCTTGACAATTTGGGACCTTTTCAAGTTCCAAAGCATGAAAAAACTTTTTTTGAAGATTCATTTCCATGCCAAAGTGTCTTATGCAGAAATTCGAAAGGGTATCTTTTGAGGAAGTGGACCTTTGTAAAATTCTTGAAGACTTTTTCTTTTGGGAAAGTGGTTGAAGCAAATTTGTTTGAAGGGTCTTTTCCAAAAAAGTTGATGGTTCATTTCAAATTACCAAAAGACATTTAAAAAAGTTATGAAGGGTACTTTCACTTTGGAAAGGGGCATTTTCAAAGTGGTTGAAATATATTTTTCTTTAGAAAAGGAACTTCTCCAAAGGAATTTTCAAAAATGGAAGGGTCATTCTCAAAAATTCCAAAGTTTAATTCCTTCAAGGAAAAAGTCCACAAAAATTGTTCAAGAAAATTATCTAAAAGAAAAAGGCCTAAAAGAAAAGGCCTAGAGGAAAGTATTTGAAGGAAACATGACGTCCATGCTAGTGTCAAAGTTTAATCTCATAAAATAGCCATTGGTATTCAAAAATCATTAAAGGGGTCTCCAGCCAATTAGTAAAAGATGACAAGGACTTCTAATTTCAACTTTGATGATGTGGTCTATAGCCTACATACAAGACATGCAAAGTGAAGGGGCATGCCAAGTTTTAAATTTAAATATCAAATCATTCACACTTGGCAAAGACATATAGATACCTTCTACATGGCTCTATTAGTTCCAAAAAAGGGACTTAAATGCAAAGTAGACCTGAGTTGGACCAAATGCATTAAAAGGGATAGGTGTTGCTATTTAGGCTCTATAGAGGGAAAAATAGGCCTTTTAAACTTGATAGAGATCAAGAGAAGCTACACAATCTATAGACTTACATCGACATAAATGGATATAGGAAAATCAATGTCCTTAGATTGGTTTTCCATCTATAGAAAATATTTGGCCTAGATTTCAAAGTAAGAGCTGGTGTATGCAATTAATGGAGAGGTTCCCATCCTTCACATGGCCATCATCTCTGATAGCTGGCTGCTCATGCAAAAGCAGCATGGCTCAACCCAAATTCAAAGTTATGGGGATTTAGTCCTTATATATGAAAGATAAGTGAAAGATGGTATGGGGAAAAAAGGTGAAGATTAGGTGATTAGAAAAGGTAGCTCAAGCATTAAAGATGTTCTTAGAGAAGTTCTTTTCTTTTAACATGTTTGCTAATCAATAAGGAAGCTCAAGGTTATCGAGAAAAAACAAAGTTTCATTTGTACAAAGAAAAATAGTGCCCTAATTGATAAAAATGATAGTAGAGAATTCATTATAGGGAGGTAGCAACTTATCTATCACTTTTTCTCAAACAGGCTCCCCTCTTACTTTCTCTCATCCATTTCTACTATATATAGAGGCTTTAGAAGTAAAAAAATGGATCCCTTGATTGGTGATAGAGTTACTCTATCAAAATTACCTTGTAACACTCTCTTAAAGCAATAAGATGAATTTTATGATTCTAGTTTGAAGTCAAGTGTATATTATTGGAGTTTAAGTTGTAGATGTATGCCCCTTTTCATCATCTATAGGTTCTTTATGTATCTTGCTTTAATTCTATTGGTTCCTTGCAAGTTCTGTGAAGTGTTAGACATTGGTGCCTTCTTGAAGTGTCATAAGTTTATAGTGTCTCATAAAGACCTATTCCTTTCTATTCTTCAAATCATAGGGTTTCCCTTTAACCTACACACAAAATACTTATGCTTGTGTTCTTCAAGTTATATCATTAAGGATTCCAAGTTAAAAGTGGATCATTTCATCTTTGGTGCATCGCCATACTTATATTAGGTTCCCCTTTCATGTTATATTTCTCTCCCTTTTCCTTAGTCAGTGGTATATTTTAGTGTGGGAATCAAGCTGAAGTGAAGCATCTAAGGAGCTAGCCTTGTTAAAAATCCTTGAGGTTTAACCTCACTACAAGATAGCCATAGCCTAAGGTTGTCCAATATTGTAGCTAGAAGTGCGAGAGCCTAAAAAACTCTCCCACAAGGGTGCAACTCTATGCTAAAACAATAAGGTTGTTGAGGTATGTAGTTGAAATCATATGAAGAGAATGTAAGATAACCATAAGATTGATATGGTTCATGACAAGGTTTATAAGAATTAAATTAAGGTTGATATGGATCATAGGGATAGTAGGAGTTATGTTGAGGCTAACAAGAAGGCATAAAATAAAAGTTCTCTTCATACCTAACCATTCCAACTTCATGAGTCAAATAAAAACATGAGATATTATCAAATGCTTTTCAAAATAATTACAGGGGTTGATAGAACCATCTGATCATGCATGGAATCGCCATTTATGTTTTTTGAATGCACAAAGGTTAATAGGTAGAAGAATAACACCAAGAATTGTTCCACAACTATGGAACTTAGTCCCACCAGGTGTGCCAAAGCTATTATGCATCTACACCCTTTAGAAGGTAGTTCAATCCTTTCAAATTTGATGTAACATGGAAACACCTCAAATTTATGGGTACGTTATTGGAGAGGTGAATCTCTAGGTTAAAGGGCTAGTTTCCCTTAAAGAAACACTTAAGATCAAACACTACTCTAACACTTGATAGGAAAAGGGAGAGGAACCTAATCTAATGGAGGTGATGCACCAAATATGAACTGATCAATACCAACCAACTATAATGACACTTCAAATAAGAGGCTAACCTACACATGACACTAATCCAAACCTACCTCTCTACATTAATGTTTCTCATGAAGGTTTAGGAAATAATTTTGAGCTAGGAGGACTAGTCAAGAGGTCATAGCATGACACTAATGAAAATATAACTCACTAAGACCCTAAAACACTCCATTTGAACACTTCAAGAAACTTGTAAAAAGACTTTTAAATAGAACATGAATGCTAACTAAGGACAAATATCAAAGAAGTAAGCCTATCACTTAATAAGATCAAGTAATAAATCATGCATATTGAAACTATTCCTTGGAGAAGGTAAAACTAGTTTGTTATTTATCAATCAAAGGCTAAAAATGGGTAGGGTTTTTCCATACTAGGTGGAGGATATAATCCTGGTCAATTAAGTCTCAATATATAGCAAAAATGAGACAGAAGAAGAGAAGGGTATAAGAAGAAGAGAGACAAGTGTCCAAAAGGAGTTACAATAATAAATGAGTTTGAAACTTCCCCATCAAGTCCTTAGAGATAAGTGTTAGCATTCTAAATATCCTCTTCTACTCTATGTGGCATGGAAGTTTCAAACTTTGCTTAACACCTTGACTAGTTCTCCAAAACTACCCTTTATTTTGGCTTATTGGATGACAATTAGCCTTATTGATGGTCATATCATATTGAGTTATAAATTTTATCTACTCCTAACACCTCTCAATTGATCTCTTCAGGTTCTCTTTGACACATCACTCCATTCTCTTGCTGGGTGTCTAGAAGTCTATTCATCTCCTTAGGCAAATCTTGCTTACAAGTGTCAAAACTTGATTTCATCTTCTCCAACTCATCCTTTATCCATGGATGGGATATTCACATCATACCAAACCTTTCAAAATTCATTTTGATGTCTTAAAATAACCCCAAGAACTAGTTCTACACCAAAGTCTCTAAATTAGCTTCATTCCTTAAAGCCCTAAAATCATGTAAACCTCATTGTGTATAGAGTTTTACTAATGTTAATGAGAATCTAAATTCATATTTTAGGACCTAGTATAGCCTTACAACTTTATGCCAAGTTTTAGGTCCTAAGAGTGAGTGGAAGTGTCATTTTCATCCTTTTCTCTTTCGTAACTAGGTCTTAATTAGGCCTCCCTATCTAGAGACTAAAATTTGGTTTTATAGGCTTCTCACACATTCCAAACCTTAAATAAACATGTGATTTAGTTAGATGACCTCCTAGGGGTCCTCCATGTCAATTTTGAGATTTTGACTCTTTGTATGGATTCTAAGTAGCCTAAAATAGTCCTTTTTAGCCTATTTCATATAGTTCCATACCTATAATTAGGAACTAGTGGCATGGGGTGATGCTTAGGAGAGTTTTGGACATGTTTCAAGTCATTTTGAATTTCATTAAATCCATCGTAGGTGTTTATTAATACCATCTCTTCAATCAGGTTATTTTGGCTCTCCTAGCTAGCCTGCAGGTGTCTTAGAGTCTTAAGAATGATTCATAAAGTCTGGGGGGTAGCTAACTCTCCTTAGGATCTAAAGTTCCCATGCAACATCTCTATACTATACTAAGCAAGGAAAGATAGATTCTTGGGTTGGCAGGTTGTATTTGTGAGGGTTGAGAGATAAATGAGGTCTGTGTGTGGCATATTGAAGTTTTTTATGACTCTAAGCACTTTAGTAAGGTCAATGGAAACCTAATTGACTTTTATCCATTGTTATCCAACCCTTTTTACTCCACTAAGTCTCTTGCACCCTCCTTATTCTGTGCTTAGGGTTCTTAAGTAAGACAATGTAATAAACCCTATTGACTATATCTACCTCTTTTCTTCATTATTAGGACTTATAACTTCATAGGATGATTTTTTATACCCCTCACCATTCCTTATGGTCCTTATGGTATGAAATTTACTCCAACTAACCATATCCTTAGGACTACCCTTGTAGTTATATATTTATAATTTAGGCATGTTATGCCTAAATAGGGTCTATCATCATTTCCATTCTTTGTTATTAAGTATAAGGATATAAATGAGATCCTATTATCATAATAAAAATATCATCATGATTTAATTTCCTTCATAGATCTCAAATGTTTCTCAAATCAATCAAGTCCTTCTCCCTCTAAGTGGTAGGTCTAAGAGAGCACTTGGTCAAGTGTATGTAGGGTTCAGGGTCATTTAAGGTTTTGATCATTTGTTTAACATTTGTTTGAGTTTCATATTATCTTAAACTCTCCCTTACACCTATCTACTCATTCACATGACTCTTATCTCCCAAAGTGTACTGGGTGTGCTCTTTAAGCTTGAAGCCAACATGTTCTTCCTAATAGACCTATAGATAGTGATTGGGCATTTGACTGTAATTTTAAGTCTTTATAAAGTTTTCATCACAAAGTTGGAAGTTCATAAACATCCTTATACCTTCTGTAAACTTATTCAAGACTTGACTCAACCCTTACTATTCCTTCCATCTTCATCCATCATACGAAACAATACATCTTCAAATAGGTTTAATTATGTAGGTGGCTATTATTAAGGAGGTCTAATAGTATCCTTTATTTTAGGATCCCATTTTCACATCAATGATCCTCTCAATGGATCTTTAAATTTTTTGGAGTCCCTATTATGTTCAAAGCATCTTGTTTTACATGTTCTACCTTCCCTCTTCAACTTAAAGCTAGGTTGATATCTCTAGCAGACTTGTAGGCATTCATTTAGGGTTGGTCTACAATCCTAAGGTTTTGGGATCTCTATCCAAATCAATGTATAAATTAAATACCTTATGCACCCTATTTATAAACTAATCAATCTATTTGATACTCTTACATTATAGCAATGACATTGTACCTTCAATATAATCATCCATATTTTTCAAGTTCATCTCATAGGTGGTTCTAGGTGACTACTAGGAAAGAGTTTGAAAATTGAGTCTTGAGCTAGGCATTCTCAACTTCACCCTAACACCATGAATTAGTCAATATTTCCTTATTCACAAGGTCTAATTACCCCTTTTTTAAAATTTTACAACTTTTGCTCCT
This sequence comes from Torreya grandis, assembly GCA_037957365.1. Taxonomy (NCBI): domain Eukaryota; kingdom Viridiplantae; phylum Streptophyta; class Pinopsida; order Cupressales; family Taxaceae; genus Torreya; species Torreya grandis. The sequence continues at coordinate 4,253,616 of JARHVA010000432.1, read as the reverse complement.
TTCTTGAATTTGGGCCTATTTGTGAGCATTTGGGCTATGAACTCAATCATCTACCATTTCTTGGCTTCAAATGATCTGGTGCCTTCATTGGTTTATGTCATTTCATGTCTACATATTTGAACTGGTTCAAACTTTTTCATCCATCCTTTTCATCTAATCTCTAGTTTATATTCAAATTATAGACCTACAGGTTTGGGCATGTAGCTTTTCTTTTTGCTTAAATGACTGCTAAAGTACCTTCTTGAGATCTTAGGACTTAAATATTTCACTACCCATGCTCATTTCTTATGCCACTCTTAAATAATCCTATAGACTTCTAACCAAGCATATTTCATCTTCAAATCATCCATTTACCTATATGAACTATGTATGTAGTCAATTTGTATGCAAGTTTTATGTGGGAGGGTTAGAGTTCATAAGTCAAAACCATAATACATTGAGTCCAAACCACTTTTCTTGAGTTCTAACATGTTTAATATTTAACTCCTTATATTTTATCATATATATTTATTTCCAATTAGACCAAGCTTTACATTCAAACTTCTAGAAGATTGTATAACACAGACCATGTCTCTAAAGAGCAAGACATTTTAAGAACGCATAAAATAATCACATTACAGGGGATATTAAATGATTATTATGAATATTTTATGGATACTTAGGTACCCGAGAACCTTTGAGAGTGACACAACTAAGATAAAATAAAACACTTGTAGCATGAGTGACTGAACACGTCAAACTTGAGGCATTTTTCCTCCTATTGAAGATGCTTAATAGATATGAGTTAGATGATGAAACCACCATTTAAATTATATATTTTACCTATAAAACATCCCTCAAAACCATTCTTCTCCATCGAATTCTGAACTGGAGAAACATAATCAAAATCAGACCCTACCTAGATGGATAAGACATAGTGACCTGCTGTCACTCTTAGTTTTTGTTCATAAACGAGGGTCCATGAATATGAAAAAAAATAACTAATTTAAATATTATTATTACCCTAAAAATTTCCAAACTTTCATCTCTTAAATCTCTCTCTCCTAGTCATACCATCCACTTGAATTTTTATCTTTCTAAGCTTGTGAAGGTAGTGATGGAGGAGAGAGAATGTTTGAAGTGTCTATTCATTGGAACAAATCCTAAAAATAATATAATTTATCCCAAGGGAAAATCTAAAACCATTTCCAACTGATAAATGATCTTCCAAGGCCATATAAGTGCCCAAAAGTGCTTGTAAAGTGGTATTTTGCTTAGTTTGGGCATTAAACTTGCAAGTTTGTCAATATCTAACCATCCCTAAACTTTTTATGAATTATTTATGACATTAGGTACATTTTTATTCTTCTTTAATTTTTTTATTTATTTTTATGGTACGTATAACTCCATAAAATAGGCCAAAAGGTGGTCAAAATCTCATTTTAGCACAGAAGAACCAAATAAAAGATTAATGCATGATAGTATGACCTTAATGACACATTAATAACATTTTATAATGAATCTAAACTATATCAAGCCTTTTACCATGTTTTGAAACATCAAGATGTCATAAATGACCCCTAGAACTAGTCAAGTATATATGAAACCAAACCTTGGACCAAGCTAAGAAATAACTAATATCACCATATGAAGACCCTCTAGAACCATTTAAGGCCATGAAAAGGCCACATACAAGTCTTTATAGTCCCATGAAAAGTTTCAATTTATATGGGTTGACCCATTTTGACTTGAGGTCAAAATTGGTGAACAGGTGTTACTATCTAGGATTTTATGACACTCAGACTAGCTTCCATCTTAGTTTCTAACACCCAGATCATTTGTATTAGGTGTTTTATAGTTAAGTCATTACTTATAGTATTTATTACTATTTTTATAAGAGTCAAAGCTAGTCAATTCTATAACAAATTAGTGGATGTATTTATTTCATATTATTTCCCTAATTTAGTTTGCTTAACTCTTTAACAAACATATGATTTACATACGCATTCATAAAAGGTCAAAACATTTTGTGAACTCGACTTACTTCAAATATTATACAAATACTAAACTTAGATAACCCTAGGTTTTACATTTCTAGCATTAATATTTCAATCCAGACATTTTTTGATTTGATTTTATATAATTATGATAATAATGATAGAAGTGTATCACTTTTTGTTGCAAAATTTAATACTTTCATTTGCATGTTTGTTCTCTTTAATTTGGAATTGAACTTATAAAAGACATAAATAGATGTATAAATGATGATTTATATCAGTTGAAATGTATGTCATATTTAATTTTATCTCTAGAATGTGATTATTCTCTTATGCATAATTCAATTAAGAAACACATCCTTACATACATAGATGATCCATTACATAAGCTAACAACTAGGTTTCAAGTTTTAATATCATATCTTATGTATAGGAAAGAATCTCTTTCTCCTCCTCATCTCCATGAGGGTGTTATCTACTTTCTCTCTAACTAGGTCAATGTTATCACTCCTCCATGAGATAAAGTAGCCTATATCATTGTCACTAATCCCCATACTCAACATATTCACACCTCTTCCCTATAAGGTGTATGCCTACATGTTCAATTAGAATCAACTAGGGTTTGTACTTGTGAGACTCTAAGAGATCAAATTATTAGTATGATCAAGTTAATATCATATTTATAGAATCAAAATTAGTTATTAAGTGAACAAGTCACATTATTGGAAAATCATATTACAAGTACATAGTATTCAAAATATTCTAGCATAAAATATGTACCTACATCTACACCTTGTAAAGTTGTGCCTAACACTCTTTCATATCCAAATCATAAATCACAACAAAGTACATATACAACTAGTGATTCAAAATGCATTCAAAGTTCAAATAAGATTTCAAGTGAGGTACTAAGGGAAATGATTAAATATAAGTTAATCAACTTACCCACTTTACACCTAGTGAGTAGATACAAATATTATTTTGCATATCATAGAATGCATGGGCACCTCATCGATTCATGTTTAGTATTGAATAGGAAAATACAACATGTAATGGATACACATTACTCAAAAAATGACACATAATCCAAACAACATAAAATGGTGCATATATAAATTCAAAAAGGGTCAAATTTATAAATAGTACAAAAATGGTTACCAAAGCATAACTCATAACTATAAAAGGTTCACACAACACAATCATAACTGAATGCTTGTAATTTTGAGCTATTGATTAAAACTACTATAAATAGTAACTTTACCCAAATCATACAAAACATCAAAAGGGAGATAATATGGAAGAAAATTAGAAATTAGATAAGGATTATTACTAGAAATTTGCTCCTCTTGGCTTCCCTCCAAGATCTTTAGATCACTTTTCAATGATTCTTGATTTTGTTTGTTTGATTACTATGGATAGACTTAAAATTTTGGCATGATTTTGGCTTCAAGACTTGATCAATAATATCATGGATTTGATTGATTTGATTAATATGGAGGTTTTATCACTTCATCTATTGGTTTGGCCATGGAAGAGTGGATTTTTTTAAAAATAAAGGAGGGAATATCAATAGCTATTATTTAAAATTTGGGTGATCAGGATCAATGGTGGAGGATTATCCAAGGAATTAAAAATTCCTTGGAAGTCTCTAGAATAGAGGCTTCTAGAGATAAAGGGGCTAAGTTAGAGAGGATTCTAGAAATGAATAATTCTAAAATCCATTAGGAGGGGTTAATGATGATTAATGAGTGATTTGATAGGTGATTAGGGGTTTCTAGAGAATCTAGGGGGTAGGCTTGTAGGAAAACCTAGGAGTAGGTAGGTGGGTCATGGGAATTGTAAATTTTCAAATAATGGACAAGTGGGATTAGTTAGTAAATAATGGGGATTTAGATGAATTAATGAATAAATAAGAAGGGGTAAGGTTAGTATGATGAATAATAAAGAATTGGGGTGGGATTTAATTATTTAATTAGGACTATGGTTATAGGATTAATTAGGATAAATTGCCGGATTATTAAAATGGTTAGGGAGAACAAATTTAGGTGCATACATTTTACCCCTCTTTAAAAGGGAATTGCAAGTGGATGAAGTGTAAGAAGTAATGGTCTTTAAAATATAAACCACTTCATAGATGAATTTTAGTAAATGATGTTAGTGACTATGATTCCCCCTTGAGGGAACATGTGGGGAATAATGAGATGGATGGCCAGTCAAAAGAGGAAACGAGGGGTGGGATGCAATAAAGAGGCAAGGGGATGGGTTGTTAGAATAAAATAAACTCAACCTAAGAAATGAGCTATAAATATATTATGCCCCTAGAAAATACATATGCAAAAGGAGTGTAAACATGATGATGATAAGATAAAAAGTTTTTAAGTTTTTAACATATCCCATGCAAGAACACATGCTAGGGAGAGATACAAACCATGATGATAAAGGCCATGAGCTATCAATATATCCAAAGTAAGACACATGTTGGGAGAGCATTGAGCCAAAGATAAGATAATTATTTGATAAGATTAATAATGTGTGTACCTCAAGATTGAATTCAAGTGATATGATGAAGGGTATGAGAGAGAAGTGATATCATTGAGTGATCAAACAATAAAGGGGAAGAATGGGTTAGTGCAGTGCATCAAATCAATGAGCCATAATGTGATCAATAGTAATGTTGCCCTAACAAGGACACATGAAAGGGAGTAAGAGATGCTAATAAATTTATGGTTATGGTCATGCCCCAATCGAAGGAGGAAAATGTAAACTTTAAATGGTGAATTGACCAATCAGTGATAATGGATGATTGATGGAAGAAAATATGGATGTTGTGATTTATCAGGCCCAATTGACAAGTGTAGTTTATTGATGAAAAGATTAAGGAGATGATTTTATATATGGTGATTGATCAATAGATTCATTTATTAATTATTTACATCTCAAGGATTTGATTGATATAATATGTGATAATGATGAGGGACAAGAGATATGCGATGATAAATGGTAGGGAAAGAGGAGAGAGTGGTTGAGCTAACCTCAGGCACACCATGTGACCGAGAACCACCTACATAGTCTAAAAAAACCTTGGCCAATGTATTTTATACTAGATCATCATGATGGATTCTAAGATAGACATGATGAAAATGTTGATGATGGATGTTGACATGTTAATTGTTATATAAAGGATACGACTCGGATATTATATTAGGATAAATGATGAGATGCTAGATGTTAAGGAATAAAGAGATGAAAGATGATTGACTATAATATATAGATGTGATGACAAATGTCTTAGAGGAATTCGTGGATATTATATGAATGGACTTGGATTATAGACTTGATGATGAGATAAAGATGATTATTAGATGATTAGGCAGGTGATAGAGGTTAGGAGAAATGATGAGTGTGTCTATTATCAAGCCATCATTATTGTAATAAGGCTCATCATATTATAAGTAATCTAAATTAAATATAACATTAGGTATTATGACCAATGATATAAGTATGACCAAGATGATGTTATGCCATATTGCATATAAAGGGGCAAATAGTGAACTCTACATCATCGATGGCACCTAAAATCATCATTGTAGATTTTGATGTCATCATAGTGTCCTCATTCATTGACCAAGAGATAAAAAATACATAATATAAGACTAAAACATAATAAATTCATGTATATACATAAACAAGTTAAAATCATACAAGTAACACACAAGTATCTACATGCAGTGTCATAATGTTGTGTCAAATTATGCTGATGAGAGTTGATGAGATAATGGGTCAAGTGATGAGTTGGACTAGGTTGGCCATGATGATGTAAATTTGGATTAAGGTTATATATTTGTATAGTGGTATACACTTGGAGTAAACTAGTGATTGGGATTAGTATTAAGTAGGGTATGGATCAAGTATAGGAACTTATACAAGGTATGGACCCTGAGTAGACTAGAGATTTATATTAAGATAAGGTTAAGGATAAGGACTTGGATTACAAGATAAGATTGTTAAGACATAAGATAAGATTAGATGACATGGATAACTTAGGATATAGGACAAGATGATCAAGATGATTAAGGATAAGATAACCTAAATCTCTTTGGATTTTATGGATTTTATAATTTTTAGGGTTTTTGGAATATGTATGTACATTAGACAAATGGGGTTACTAGCAAAGGGAAAACTAATCTTAGCAATAAGTATAAGGATGAATGGAATAGGGGATGACAAAATGATGAGGGTGAGACTAAAAAGGGGATTATAACCAAGGAATAATGGACTAGGGATCACCAATGACCACATCATGAAATAAATAGATGTCTAATTCCTTGAGTGTTCATTGGAGGATATGCCAAGATGATTCTAGAACATTTATCAAGACATCTTCCACTCCCTCACATAGGTCAAGACCAAAATAAAATATGGATGTAATAGGATGCATGATATGATGGTAATGGATAGGGGGATAATATAGACAAAAATGACATAGATTGACAAGGGATGAATTTTGCCCCCAAGTGTTGAGGTATAATATGGACAATATTTTATTTTACCATGATGCCAAAAATCAATTTTCATCATGGTACTTACCCAATGTGCCAAAATATTGGCTTTCACCATTGGATGACTGATTTTTTATTTATTTTATTCTTACTTTTGACTTTGTGACTTTTTTGATTTTTTTGACTTTTGGGCATCTCAATTTATTAGATATGCGTATGAGATACAAGAATGTTAACACTTGATGGATCTTTAGCTAATACCTATTCTAGATATGTGTGGCATTAGGACCATTTTGTTTTTGGTGGATGTATTGAATTTTTTGTGACCTTTATTGATTCTTGATTGAGACCCCTCCATACATCTAGATCAGGTGTCTTCATTACCTCTATAAGATAAAATACAACTCAGGTTTATGAGGTGTGGAGTGGATGGGTTTAAGATTTGGATTTGATAGTGGGGTATATAATTTGATTTGATGACAAGATCATGATAGGGAGGTGAAATAGGTGATGGGGGAGTGGGACTAGCAGTTGCATGTACCATTAGACATGTTAAACATTATACATTTGATTGGTGCTAGTTGAAAAAAGACTTTAAGAGATCCAAGACACTTTGACTTTGTGATTCATCTTTGATCTAATTATTTGAAGGATTATCAGCCATATTTTTAGTTTTTTAATTTACTAACTTGATTATATTTTGACTATCCCTTGGTGCCTAACATTGGGCTTCACCAGAGGATATTTGAATTGATAGATGGTGGTTATTTTGACTTTGGTTGTCCCCTAGTGCCTGACATTTGGATTCACTAAGGGAAGACACTTTTTTATTAGGTTAATGATCTTGCTTTTCTTGATCGTGACTTGTTGGATCAAAGGTAATTTGATCATTATGAATGACCTTTTGAATATGATCTTGTACTTCTACATTTATGGCATTTATTATGTTGTTCAAGGAAAGGTTCAATGATGTATTTTCCTATTTGTCCCTATGGAGGGAGGAAATTAAATGATCATCGATAGGAAGGAAAGGATATATGATGTATGAAAGGTGGGGGAGATGGTATGACAAGTTCAATGAGTGGTGGTGGGGAAGCATGGTCCTCATAGGGGTTCCTAGGAGACCCATTTTTGACATCAGATAAAATCTCCTCAAGATCATCAAAATGATCACTAAGACTCGCTATGGTATACGCATTGAAAGGAGGACCAAATTTACTTTGAATATCTTCAACAAATAAAGTTTGTAAAAACTATGTTATGGCTTCATCATCCTGATTAAGATTAAAAGATATGAATAGTGACTAATTTGTATCCAAATTAGATGTATCTTCAAAAGAGAGCATAGTCATTATCTATTAAAATATCTACGAGTGATGATATTTATGATGAGGAATCTGATTTAGATATTGGTGTTGAATATGATCCTAATGTAGATACTACTTTTATTGATTTTGATGTTGACTCTGATATAGAAGATTTATTATTTGTAAATGACCTCTCAATGTGGGGTCTTTGAAATGATGGGTGAGAGGAAGATGATGGAGGGATAATGGATTTTCCAAGGATAGGCCCATGAATAAGGACTCGTGAAGGAAGGGAGGACTACGTTCATGGGGAACAGACTCATCTTTGATGGAGGATTTGTCAAAAATGGGGGGAATATGGAAGATGGATGTGGTGTCTTGACTTTGGCTCAAAAAGGGAAGATTTTGATCATGATCAGGAATAAAATATTGGTATTCATCTTTTTTTTCACCCATGGATGTAGACTCATTTGATTTATTCTCAATTTTTATGTCACCATGGTCAATGAAGTCTTAGACATAGTTTTGGAAATTATGACATCGATTAATGGTATGTCCCAAGTTAGATGTGTTAGGTTGTGGAGCTAAAAGCTTCAACTATGCAGACATGGAGGAGGTTGCTGAGTTCCAGGTATACCAGTGTTGGTAGTGTAACCGATTTCAGTCACCTACAGTGCAAAAGAGAAATTGGCATCGACAGGAGGTCGGTAGATGTTGGTTAACTCTAGGCAGATAGGGACCGATGTCAGTCTCTTGTGGCAGTTCCAAAACTGTTTGTTGTATAAATAGTTAGTTCATTAAACTGAGTGTTTGCATGTAAAGGCTATTTTTGGTCTTGAGTTGCGTGTCTAATTATTGTAAATTAGAAGTCTAAGTTATTGTTTAGTGTAGGATCTATTTATAGACCCATTGGCATGTATTGTAAGGTGTGCTAGTTAGAGTTGAGCAAGTGTAGCTCCTTCTAGTTCCACAGAAGAGCAAATAGAGGAAGGCAAGGTAGATCCTTCCAATTGTAAGAATAGGGTGATATGTAGGTTGTTGCAAGATCAAGGAGAAGTTCTACATGTGTAAGTAAGATCATTTGAGTTGCATGTTGTTGCAAGCTCATGGGAGATCTACTTGAAGTACTTTGAGTACTTGTGTACTGGCAGGGTTATTACTAACTGGTTGGAGGTGAACACCAACTCTGTGTTTGAGTTGTGTGTTGGGACCATTTTTGGTAGGAGAGTGAACTCTTGAAGAGAATTACTGTACACTTGGTGTGGGAAGCCTGAAAGGTGTGGAAGAGTATGGCGTCTCTTCATTGTGTTCTTTTTTGGATGAGTATTAATACATATTGTGTTGTCTCTCATATTCTATGTCATTTGTGAATTCTAGTTACTTATTGCTTCTGGTTAATTTCACATGTTTAGTTGCTTATACAAGGTAATCATATTGTGCTCTTATTGAGGAGCAAGATCTTGACAAGTGGAATCAGAGCTGTTTGTTGTTCTAGATTCCCCATCAACTAGTATCAGAGCTTTTGGTTGGGTTACTAACAGGTGTTTCAGATCTGGTTAGTGTGTGTTGATTACAAGTTACTCATAGGTGTTTCTATTTGAGTGGGAGTATAGCAATAATAGAAGAAAGTAAGCTATGAATGGAGAAGTTTAATGGCAAGAACTATCAATTATGGAGGATGCAGATTGAAGATTATCTGTATCAGAAAGATTTGTACTTACCATTGGGTGGGGTTGCTTGCAAGCCCACAGATATGAAGGTTGAAGAATGGGAGGTTCTTGATCGAAAGGCTCTGGGATCTATAAGGTTGAGCCTTGCATCGTCTATGATTTCCAACTTATCACAGGCTAAGACAATGGTAGAGTTGATGGAATCTTTGGCAAATTTATATGAAAACCCCTCAGCTTTGAATAAGGTATTTCTTATGAAGCAATTATTTAATTTGCAAATATTGGAAGGTGGATCTGTACATAGTCATCTTAGTGATTTCCATGGTTTGGTAAACCAGTTAAATTTAGCCAATATTGTTTTTTATGATGAAATTAAGGCTCTCTTAATCTTATGACCATTACCTGAAAGTTGGGAGAGTTTGGTAATGGCAGTTAGTAATACTGTGTCTACTTCAAAAATCTTAAAAGTGGATGATGTTGTGAGTGTAATATTGAATGAAGAAATTCACAGGAAAAGCACAGGTGAATCATCAAGGAATGCTTTGAGTGTTGAAATCAAGGGAAGGCAAAGAGAGAAGATCGAGCATGGGAGATCAAGGTCAAAGATAGGCAGGAGATCCAAGTCCAAGTATGGTAGAATAACCTGCTGGAAATATGGAAAGCAAGGGCACTTAAAGAGAGATTGTTGGTTGGGTGAAGATCAGCATGAAGGACATGAAGAAGTAGATGTTACAAATTTTGTTGCATAGGATGCTCTGGTATGTTCTTTGGATAAAGTAAAATCTTGGGTTTTAGATTCTAGTGCCTCTTTCCATGCATTCCCAAATAGGGAATTTTTTCATGAATATGTCTAAGGAGACTTTGGAGAAATTTATTTAGGGGATGGTAAGCCTTGTTAGATGGTTGGCAAAGGGAAAGTGAAGCTGAAATTGCAGATAGGGAACACATGGGTGTTGAAGGAGGTCATGCATATCCCAATCCTAAAGTAGAATTTGATTTCTATTAGAAATTTGGGTGATGAGGGTTGCATAATAACTCTCACAATGGACTCTTGGAAGGTTACCAAGGGTGCACTTGTCGTAGCAAGAGGTAAGAAAGTAGGTATGCTTTATCTATCTACTTGTATTACTGATTCTCCTTCTGGTTTATCTACTTCAGCTGTAGATTCAAAGATGTGGCTTAATAGGCTTGGTCACATGAATAAGAAGGGGATGCATGCTCTTGAGTCAAATGGTATGCTTTTAGATTTGAAAAGCATGGATCGAGATTTCTATATGCAGAAGAAAAAAGTGACGTTTCCTGAGAAATCTGATGTTAGTGACAAGAATAGGAAAACCTTAGTTTTCAAGGAGAAGGTGACAGACAGAGATCAGCGTAAGGGGCTAAAGAATTCTAAGTAGAGCAAGGTTGATATGGACAAGGGTTTGATCCAAAAGGAGCTCGTGAGTAGAAGTCATCACTCACAAGTAAAACATAGAGACCAATGTCAATTAGAAAACTGGCATTGGCATCCAGACAGAGACTGACATTGGCTATGTGCAGCCTGACGTCAGTGACTCTAGATAGATAAACACTGGTGTTAGTTAGAGAGAACCAATATCGATGATGAGATAGTCACATGGAACTGACGTTGGTCAGGTGCAGACTGAGATGTGACTGACATCGGTCACTGAGATAGATTTTAGGTAGACAGCAAGCTGTCAAGGAGTCTCAAGTGCCCATATGGAGGACTTAAAGGGTAAGTAAGCCTTAAATTCATCATTTCCCTTCTTTACACTACTTGTTGCTCACTGATGGTCAAGAACTAAGAAGTTATTAAAGAAGTAGAGCAGGTAGATCTAGGAAACAGTGGAAACTTGGCATGGATGAAGGATGTGATTCCTTGGAGAAGAACCAAACGAGAGTTTTTGGGTGGAGTTGCTAGCTGAAAGAAAGCACTGAGAGATGAATGGATGTTCAAGATAAAGAAGAGTGGGAATGGACACGTGAGATGGAAGGCCAGGGTATATGGTCTTGAGTAAGTTGTAAGACAATGGAGGTTTGACCATTGTGTTTCTCTTTACCAGGTTGGATAATATTAGCTACATTATCCTATTACTGTATTATGTGCTTGTTATAGGGTTACATATACAGGGAGTTGCTGAACTAAAGGTAAAGTTAGTTTAGAGGTGTGTCATGAGGAATTTGGAAGCAACAAGATTCTTTGGCATGAGTGTGTTCTAAAGACATGGAAGGTCACAAATTGATTTTGTCTCTAGATGATTGTGTGAAACCGGTTAGCACACCGATGGTTGGACATGAACAGTGTCTAGATTCACATAATGAGGTTAAGTGCATGGTATGTACTAGACCTAAGTTTGCCCAAGCAATGGGTGTTGTTAGAAAGTTTGGAGCCAATCCAAGAAAGAAGCACTGGAGGGCAATTCAGTGGATTCTCAGGTATCTGAGAGGGACCAACAGCAGGTGCACATGTTATGCAGGGTTAAGTTATTTTCTACATGGGTTTGTAGATGTGGATGTGGCAGGTGATTTGGATGATAGGAGGTGCACCACACGATTTGCGGTGGTTGGTCTTCAAGATTGATCTTGAAGAGGGATGCAAAATCAAGGGAACAAACTAGATGGTGTACAGGTACAGGTATAGTTGCAGCTGTTTATCTCCAAGTGGGAGATTGTTAGGTTATGGAGCTAAAAGCTTCAACTATGCAGACATGGAGGAGGTTGCTGAGTTCTAGGTATACTGGCATCGGCAGTGTAATTGACGTCGGTCATCTATAGTGCAGAAGGAAAACCAGCATCGGTAGGAGGTCGACCGACGTCGATCAACTCCAAGTACACAGGAACCAACGTCGGTCTCCTATGGTGGTTCCAAAACTATTCGTTGCACGAACAGTTAGTTCGTTGAACCAAGTGTTTGCATGTAAAGGCTATTTTTGGTCTTGAGTTGCATGTCTAATTATTGTAAATTAGAAGTCTAAGTTATTGTTTAGTGTGGGATCTATTTATAGACCCATTGGCATGTATTGTAAGGTGTGCTAGTTAGAGTTGAGCAAGTGTAGCTCTTTCTAGTTCCACAAAAGAGCAAATAGAGGAAGGCAAGGTAGATCCTTCCAGTTGTAAGAACAAGGTGATCTGCAGGTTGTTGCAAGATCAAGGAGAAGTTCTACATGTGTAAGTAAGATCATTTGAGTTGCAGGTTGTTGCAAGCTCATGGGAGATCTACTTGAAGTACTTTGAGTAGTTGTGTACTAGCAGGGTTATTACTAACTAGTTGGAGGTGAACACCAACTCTGTGTTTGAGTTGTGTGTTGGGACCATTTTTGGTAGGAGAGTGAACTCTTGAAGAGAATTACTGTACACTTGGTGTGGGAAGCCTAAAAGGTGTGGAAGAGTGTGGCGTCTCTTCATTGTATTCTTTTTTGGATGAGTATTAATACAAATTGTGTTGTCTCTCATATTCTATGTCATTTGTGAATTCTAGTTACTTATTGCTTTTGGTTAATTCTGCATGTTTAGTTGCTTATACAAGGTAATCATAGTGTGCTCTTATTGAGGAGCAAGATCCTGACAAGTGGAATCAGAGCTGTTTGTTGTTCTGGATTCCCCATCAAGATGATATACATAGTATTGGTTAGATTTATACTAAGAGGGATTAAGATTGGTGGGATAAAGATGTCATATGGGTGGATAGACCATCATGTCATTAGAAACAAGCTTGTAGAAGAGGGATTCTAATTATATAGGCAAAGGAGTATAAGGCTCTTTTCATTTCGTGCTTTAGATATGGAAGCATTGGGTTTTGGATCAGATGGTTATTAATGTGATTAGATTTGTGGATTAGTAATAGATGATGTGGGCAGGATTATATTCCCTTTTATAGTGTATAAAGGGGTAGATGGCTAAATATGATTAGTAGATGGAGAGTTTAAATCAAATTAGGTGTTATGAAGATTAAGAGTTATCTAACATGGTTGGGTGTGGACTAGAAGTAATGTTAGGTGGATGGGGTCAAAGTTTATAGGATTTGGAGTGATCATTTTGATGAGGCGATAAAGGAGCATGTCCCTATTGGCTATGAGGCATTGCTCAAATAGGATATTGACTAGATTTATCTAAGATGTTATAGATCAAGATAAGAGAAAATACATATGATGTGGTTCATTGACCCCAATTGATAGGTGTGGGGGATTGAATGGAAGAATTAAGAGATGAAGATGAGATCTATGGAATTTTTTTGACAAAGGTTTGCTATAGTCTAATTTCAAATTTGATTTTATGTGAGGTTAGGTTTTCTATAGTTTTGTTTCAAACTTAATTCGACTGCATGAGTTGTGACAAGCTCTAAGATTTGGTGATTATGGGCTAGACTATCCCAAGAGACTGATAGGGATTGATTTTATTAATACTAGTTCAAGATTAATATTATTGAATTAAATAAGATGAGATGATATGTTGATAAGATCATGATTATGTGTATGACTCTAACTTGATAGACACAAATAAGCTAGTGATGAGGACCCTGATATGTAAAAGAATGTTTTTGCCAATTTAGATAAGGATTAACGTATGAATATAGACTTAATGAGAGGACTATAATATACAAGGGGATGAGTTGGGTTGGACTAGGATTAGGACTAGGTCATATAATCAAGGAATATGGTGATGGACAAGCTGATTAGGTTGGACAAGGTCAAGACCAATGATCAGTTTAAACTATAGGTTGAGTAAGTCAAGGTGATGTGTGATTGGGTATGGATAAGGTGGAATAGGGATGATTAATGTTAAGTCTAAGTGACTAATGTGGAGTTAGACTATGATAAGATGTGATTAGAAGGATGACAGGACTTGATTAATATGAGAGGGGATAAGATGAGTTGTAAGATGATATAAGCTAAAAGGATGTATAAATGTTCAAAGAAAATATGTTCAAGAGGATATCAAAAAAGATGTAAAAGGATATACAAGATGATGAAAAATGTCTAGATAGGTGTGTATAATCTTGGTTAAGAGGCTAAATTAGCTCACAAACAACACTAGTCTAGCACAACACTCATCAAATCAAGTAAACCATAATCTTATCACTAGTAAACTAATTTTAGGTGTGTAACCCAATGACTACACCATCTAATAGCCTTGTAGGTGAGGTTGTAGGCTAGTGACCCATTACATAATCTTCTAAACCCTCTCAAATCTATTTGTACATGATGGTCACTTAGGAGTTGATACTGACTTTGGCAGCAAGTTGCCTATTATGGTCGATAGGTCTTAAGTTAGCCTATATGAGGTCTTTAGGGGAGTCCCCAATATATGTTAGGTATAATGGGGCCCAATTTTGTTTAGGGTATTGTCTAATTCTTGGTTTAGAGAATTAACTCTTCCCCTTTATGGAAGAGTTGTATAGGGTTAACCGCTTAGCCAAACGATACTTTTCCCTCATATTTATACTCTACTAGAACATAGAGCACGGATTAGTGGATGGTGATGAAATCCATGGGCACTATCCCCCTAGGACTATGATAAGTGAGTGGGTGTGAATTCCATGTCATGTTTCCCTAAAAAATAAAAATAAAATGGTTTATTAGTGGTTTTTGATCCTTTACAAACCATCACAAGGATACAAGGAGGAGAACATACACTATTGTAGCCCTCGGGTGATACACAAGCAGAAAAAAGATTTATTAGCTGATTAATTTATATGTGATATAGATAAAAATATACAATATATTCACAATATGGTTTATCAAAATGGCAAAAATATCTTTGATAGGTGACCTACAAATATATCGATTAGTAGTTTCAATTTGCAATCTTAGAGGGGCAACCTGGAAGATAAGAAGTTAGATAAAATATATGACTTGCAAGAAAAGATGTTAGCAAGTAAAAATTGATACTATATTCACAATGTAAGAAATAAAATGTTAGTCCAATAAAATTCACTAAAAAAATTGTGATTTTCCTCTATAACTTATTTGGATGAGGGGCCATGACGTGGGGGTCTAGAGGTGGCATCCCCTAGTGGTTTCAAGGGGCAATGCCTCTTATAGGGATAATGACTCAAAAATCATTGAAAATGATCCTTAAAATTTACTCAAAAAAGGATAATTGAATATGAAAAAAAATGAGTGCAAAAATGCAACTATAGAAGACAAAACCACAGATACACGATCAATTTAGTGCAAAATCACTTCTAGAGAGTACAAAATCACAAGTCCTAAGCAATATCGTGACTTGTAAAAATGTAGTTTTGAAACCAATTAACTAACCATGATTGTAAATGTATGGTTTCTATAAAACTATAGGTGGTCAGTCAAAGTTGTGAGTCAAAATACAATACCATAAGTTATAATCTATAATTTTTTAGGCAAAGAAAAAATTTAAAAATCTAGCAGTTGGACTAAATTATTAAAAATGTGATTAAAAGTATTTATAGGAGTTTTTTAGATTACTATTATGTATATAAAGACTAAACACAAGACTATATAATATTTGAACTTTAAAAACTGATTATTAACATCCCAAAAGTAGGTTCTGAATTTATTTATAGAATGCTTCACAAGGTAAAAAAAATATTAGGTTTATCAAGAGCTAAAAGAGATTAAAACCTACTATTTATAAAATAATTATTGTTTAATGTATTTTAGTCAAAACCACATATTTTTAAGTAGAATCTCCTATGTTAAACAAAATCATTGTTCACAAGTTATTTTGAACTAATCGAACCTAACCTAATAGTTTTAATTAAAATGTCAAAATCACTTATTACAAAGACAATATCATGACTTTATGTTAATAACATCACTATAAGTAAGCAATGTTGCTTAATATAAGATGAGTACTGAGGTTAAATATGTCCCCCTTTTGACCTATACCTACAAAACAAATGGGTTAAAATAAACTCACAAAAAGCTAAATATTTATACAAAACTGACTATTTGCCTTTAAGACTATCTTCTGTAAAAATACAAATTAAATGACAAAAATGTAGATTTATAAAAAACTCACCCTTTACAAGTTGTGATATTTTAAAAAGTCAAAAACCTACCAAAATAGTTAACTATTAGTGGTTAAGTCATATGGTTAGCATAAAATCATAGATTATTAGGCAATACCACTGATGCAATATCACGATTTGTAGTGCAAAATTACTTTTTGCATGTATGTGAAAACTTGATCAAATCCAGAGCTCTTCATTCATCCAATCAATCTTACAAGCTATGAAAACACTTCTAGTAGGTAAAATAGTTAAATTGAAGGGGTTATCCCACTTTAGTCACCAATGTATGATTGTAATTTTGAGCTTATGAATTTTAACTACTATATATAGCAAATTTAACCCAAACACAATAACATCAAAGAGAGATATTATGGAAGTAAATCATAAATAATAAAGAGATTCTTATAGTTTATTTGATCCTCTTATCCTCTCTTCAAGATCTTCAAACCAATTTTCAATGATTTTTTATTTTTACTTGTTGGATTGCTGTGGATAGAGTCAAAATTTTGGCACGATTTTGGCTTCAAGTGTAGACACCAAAAATCCACACATTGTGATTCAAAATGTCACAACTCCCTAGGCCCCCCTTGGGACCATTTAACCCTTCAAACCTTGATGAACTTAACCTACAATCAATTGACTAATTAGACTTAACCTAGTCTTTTACCCTTTTTTCACCCTTTACCCTTGATCATCAATGATTAGGTTGACCATCGACGATCACCATGACTATCAATGGTCAATGTGCACCTCCCTAACCAAAAGCATGTAAACCATCCACTTTGATTTTCTAATTATAACTTGTCTAAATCCTATTGTGAGTCTTTACATGGATAATTTATAATTAGAGAGCCCAGTTGAACCTTCACTTTCACCTCTTGCTTATGCCTATAAAAAGAGAGCAGCCTAAAGGTGAAATCCATCTACAATTATTATTAGATCTTATACATTTAGGAGTTTATTTTGTAGATCAATTTCTATCAACAATCCAACAATCATATCAGATAGTCAATTTACCGCCACCTCTCCACCAACTTTTTAGGTACCGTTACTCTATCAAAATCAAGCTAAATTCCACCAATAATCTAACTACCTCAACCATCCAACCAATCTATTTTAGAAAAGATAAGTACTTTTTATTAGTATTCATTTAATTTATTTCCATTTCACAATCAACCCAAAACTTACCTATCTCTCAAAATACATCTTCTAGATCTTATCAATTAGCTAGGTTACTAACCCAAATCCTCACACAGTAACCATTGATGGTTGACTCAATTGTTGATGGTCTATCCAACCATTGATTGTCACCTTGATCATCAATGGTCACCTTAACTACTAACAGTCACCCCAACCGTTGATGGTCACTATGGCACTAAAAACCATCAAGATAATTTCACCTACCTACACCTAACCAAATCTAATTTTCTATGTTCTTGCCTATTCATAGATCCCTGTCTGATTTTTTAAAGTATACCTCAACCCTCTAGCATTAGTTAGTATTAATTAGTATATCACTAATTTAATCATTTCTATCATACTTCTTAACAATCATTCTTGCATTCAATTTTATTACCTTTTGATTCATTGATGCAAGTACTTTCCTATTTTGTTTATAAGTTTATTCTCCTAAAACATGTGGATTGACAACCCCTAAAAAAGCTCTCACTTCTAGGATCTAGCTACTGCTAGGCAATCCACTCAACTACTTATCTAACAAATAAGTTTTCTTTAGTGTTTTTTTATCTGCAGGTCATCCTCCCAATCCAAAGAGGATTTCTTCATAATCTTCTAATTTCAACATGCGTAATATCAATTAGATTTTTCAACCATATCCATATCAATTTTTTTTCTCTTTCTTTAGAACTTAAGCAAAAATTCATTGAAACATTCTAGCACATCCAATGGGACCCTTGTGTCCTTACTTGGGTTCTTGTTTACTTGCATTATCTCTCTATTATTTTCTCATTAATGAAATTGAAAGTTTCTTTTTAGCTTAAAATTAAGTGCATAAATTAATTGCTTAAAATTTTAGTTCACATAGATTAACTTAAAGGTAAAGTAATCTATTGTAGCTTCAATCTTTGTTTCACACACCTAACCAGACCACTTTCACCAATTGAACATCAAACATACTTGAGACAAGGCTCGACTAGGATTTCATCACCTATCGATATCCTTACCCTTTCATGGGGATCCTACTTTGAGGTCATTAACAAAGGGAGGACCAACCTAACTCTTTGATTGAGTATAATCTTTGGCTATCAATATATATTGGCTAAGCACCCGACACCCTTATCCCTATGGTGTGTGAAGTGAAGGGGTAGGCCTTAATACTAAGCCACATATTGATTCTGATATAGATTCTTTTTGAGCATCTAAACAATCTGAAACTATCCATAGATTTCCTCTCTAGTACCCACTCTACAAGTCAACAAGTCAACTATAGTCACATAAATTCTTAAGGCATAATCCAAAAGTAAGATTAATTAAAACTCTAGGGCTTAATGTATCTTTTAGAGTGTGATTTGATTTCTTTGATATTTTTTTGTCTTCTCTTTGTTTGAGTAGTGAGATTATTGGTGCTTTTTGAATCCCTTATCTCGTATGGTTCTCACTTTCTAGTAGTGAAGAGACCTTATAGAGAAAAACCCATCACCAATCCAACCTACCTCTTATACCTCTTCATCCATGGACTATACCTCTAAACCAACAGACTCTCCTCACCCTTTGGTAAGTCCTACTTTCCCTTAAGAGATCCCTTAAGGAGATGAAAAATTTTCCACTTTTTTAGACAATAATACTATGGCCTTAGAACATTACCTTAAAACTATATCTTACCATACCCAAATTAAGCTCCATCCATAGATCCACCTTATGGCATACCTTCCCATATCATGGGGAGTATCTCCATTACCATGATTACTACCCAACTATTGACTACCCAATCTTCCTCAACAACTAACAACCCCATTGAGACTACCATTAAAAACCAACCAACTTAAACTACCACTACCATTATACCTTCTAATCCTAACAACCACTCCTTCATTATAAAAGTGCCTACCTCTACCACTAACAAGCTTCCTTTATTTAGCTTCAACCCATCAACCACCACTCTGCTTCAAATCCTTATGGTGTCCATACCCTCTACCTTGCCATTGATCAGTACAAAGGTCACCACCCTTCCATTGGTCACCAACCCAACTACTGCTCCTACCTAACAAGTACCCCTTAGATCAACCTTTGGCTACATCCCTGATCTACAAGGGCATGTACCCACTACCCAACCACCTACCTCTACCTACCCTTATGTGTTTCCACACAACTAGTGACATTTACTTACCCATATGTGGTAGCATCCCAACCTTCTACCCACTATATGTATATCTCCCTACCACTGTAATAGTATGCATTTCACAACCTTCCAGGTACTCAACCCTAAGCTAACCTAATGAAGATGATTATGGATAAGATGACCACCTTAAAATTATGTATATTAGGTGCTCACAACATCTTTTCACATGACCAAATTTGTAATGAGCCCATCCATCCATCCATACCTATTAGGCCATATCTTCCCCAATGGGAACTTCCCAAGTTCTCTAAATTTTAAAGGAGGATCCCCAATAACACATTAGGGAATTCAAGCATACTTTTTATCTCATCACTTATGATGATTCCCTTTTCCTCCATAATGTCTTCATGTCCTTAGCTGGTATAGCATTAGATTGGTATAGTGTTATACCTAAGCACTCCCTTTTATCTTTCACCCAACTGGCTCAAACCTTCTTGGACCACTTTTTGATCAATATCTCCAAGAAAGTTTCTATCACCATCCTCTACTCTATCTATAAGTTTGAGGATGAATCCATTACCAATTTTTTGGCTCATTGGAGGAGTCTTATTAACCAACTTTCTTTTTCCTTACCTCAACCTAAAATCATAGAGCTCTTTGCTCGAGCGTGTGCCAAGCATATCTCCTTCACACTACATGTCCAAAGCTTTTGAACCTTCAATGAAGCTTTTACCATGGCACATAAGTTAGAAAACTGAGCCATTGACAAAGGAAATCTAAATCTCAAAAACATGAACTCAACCTATAAAACCAATGAGGCTTCTTCCTCCAAGTCAAGCAACCAGTCCAATACCAACATCAAAAGAAAGGGAACCATGAATACGGTTGTCTTAAAAGCCATTCCTCCACCTTTTTTCAACCAATATAATCCTTTTAGTTCTTCAAATCAAAACCCAAGGAACCAAACCTGGAATAACCAAAAGTAATTCACTTTACTTGAAGAATCATATGCTTCCATCTTAGAAAAGTTATTGAAATCTAATATCATTTAACTTCCTCCTATCAATCCACCCCAAAAATTTGAATCCTCTCAGCTCACACCTAATTGGTATAATGAGAATGATCTATGAGCCTTCCAATGATTAATAGGGCATGATATTAGTAGGTGAAACACTTTCAAGAGCCTTGTCCAATCCCTTATGGACAAGGGGGAGATTACATTGGACAACACAAATGCACCATCAAACTAAGCCCTTTATATATTCAGGAAACACTTCCCAAACCATGCTCCTACCAATAATGAGAGAAACAACATCAAATTCTCTCATGATACCCATACAGTTTACATGGTCCTTGACACACTCATTTTCAAAGATCTTGTTGACCAACCCATTTATCTCTCACCTTCTCTACTTATTGTGGTAGTATAATTACCTTCCCTTCCTATAGATACCGAAGCTGAGGAAACACCATATTTTCCCCCTTCACTTATTAAGGTAGTGGAGCCACTAGTCACCCTTAGCTGATATACCAGAACAACCAACCATCACTACCTCACCCTCACCTTTAGCTATCAAGAGAACCACTCCCCTTTTAGAGATCATTTTTTAGGAAAAAATCCATGTATGTACTCCTCCCATAGAGTAACCACCTATCTCAATCCCATATCCTTTTATTGAGGAAGAGGATGAAGTTACCATCCCTATGTCTATGCCTAGGGGCCTATCTTTTGGGTCACCATTTAGGGAATTAGGCCAACCTATAAACCATTCTCTAGGCTAGTTCAAGAATTAGAAATTATTTTTTATCCTAACATGGATCGAGCCACCTTATAGAATTAATTAGGGCTCCCTTATATTACCCAACTAAAACCTCCAACCCTTTCTCAGTCAGACCAACCCACCACTTCCATTGACCAACCTCTTACTATATCTACCCAAACAACCAAACCCTCTAACCAATTGATTAAAACCTCCACCAAATCAACCAACCTTCAACCACTTAAGCCAACCCAAACCCAAGTAGCCAAACACTCTCTTATCATCCCAACTAGGTATACCAAGAATCTTGGTATCTTCCCTACTCCAAGCCTTAGTCACCCATTTGTGAAAGTGGACCTAACCCCCTCAATCCCACCAACCAAATGCCAAACCAAAAAAACTAAGGAGGTGAAACCACACTAAGGACATGAGGTCTAAATTTTGCCTCCCTCAGCTTTTCCCTCCATTTTGAGGTTTCATCCCTCTACCTTAAGAAGGAAGCCAATTACCTCTACCAAAACCTCACCACCTCTTTTGGTGACACCTTCATAATTGTTATCCAATGAAACTCTCTTCACCATGCCAACAATACTTAAGCTACATACCTTATGACTTTCCACCTATAACTCATCAACCTCCTTGCCTAAACTGAAATTATCAACCAATCATACCTCCCTACCCAAAAAAAATACCACCAAACTTATTTCCAAGCAACCTCATACCTCAACCACCAAAGCAAAAAATGTTAAACCTTTACCATCTCTAGCTAAATCCTATTTGACCATTATATATAGGTTATTACAAACCTCCTATTTATCCTTACTTCCTATCAAACCCTTTGACCCTCTAGCTTCAAATCCCATCTAGTATAATGGCCACCATGTGTGTTATTTTCATAGGACACCTAGCGTTGATACAAATAACTATAAATCTCTCCAAACCATTATCCACTAAATTTAAGATGAACCTCCTATGAGCCCCATACCTATCCAACCACCCACTATACGTACCCAACACTCACCCACCCCTCCACTCTCACCTTAGAGTGAAGAGGAATCTAACCAATCCTCCAACTCAACCTCTCCTTCTATTCATACCATCAACATGGTCACTAGAGCATAGAAAAAGATAAGGGGAAGGCTAAGGTATCCATTCCTTAGACATACCCCTCCTCAAACTCCAAACCATCTATATCTTTAACCAAACCAAAGATGTCTATCTTAGGTGCCTCCCAATCTAACCCCTCAAAATCCATTAGGAGATTTATCCTCAAACAACTTCATTAGACCCCAAAAAAGATGAACTTATATGATTTAATATCTATCTCTCCCCATCACCACCAAAAATTAATAGAGGATTTGCAATCCATTGAGGTCCAACCTAAGGACCCCCAACCTCTAGCTGCTTTTGTTAGTGTCCTTTAGATTTCCAACCTTGTTACCTTCAAGGATTCAAAAATACCCTCCATCCATCTCAATGACCTAGATCTTCCTCTCTTTATCACCACCTACATCAACCAAACCCACATCAAATAGGTCATAATTAATGGGGGATCTAGTATTAACATCATCTCCTCTCATGCTTACAACCAACTCAACTTACCAAACAATATCATGTCTAAATCTTTAGCTATCCTTCACTCCTTTAACAATACCATGACCACCACCTTGGGAACCATTGTCTTACCTATCTATTTAGGACACCACATACTCCCCAAACTTTTCTATGTTATAAAAGGTGAATTCTAATACAACCTCTTTTTGGGATGACCTTGGATTCACCCTATGGGTTGCATTCCCTCTACCCTCCACTATTGCATTAAGTTCAAGTATGAAGGCTAACCCAAGTACTTTATCAACATGCAACATGACCTATCACCCTAATGATGTCCTTATACCCCCATCCAGCACACCTTCAGTAGCTAGACCCCAACCATCAACCACCAAAATAGATGTCATATCCCCTTCTATCGATGAGGCATCAACTATATCCTCTATACCTTATCACTAAATCCCCATCATAAACCCTTTGGAATCAACATTCCATTGCCTTTCATTTGGAGAGTACCACCTTTTAGCACTTAATGCTTTTCTTACTCCTCACAAGTATGGGTAGCTTACCAACCAACCAAGATATGAACCTAATGTCAAAAATATCATTCCCTTTGGACCTCCCAACTATCAGACCAATTTTGTCTATGGAAGACTTGACAAATCCCTCAGTGCTCTTACCACCTCTATACCACCTCAACCATTCACCACCAGTTTCTCTTACTTAAATAAACTAAACTTTACCTAGGCATACCTTCATCAGTGTGTTTGGAAAGGCTTTGATCTTGAGTAGTATGAGCATGGCCCACTTGAATTGGTCACCATCAAAACTAAAAAGCCACATGAGAAGCATGGACTAGGTTACGTCTTAACTAATAATAAAAAAACTAAGCAACCTATCATTACCATTGTTGAATAAGATGACCCTTCATGACTAACCTCACCTCTACTTGCATGTGAGGATGATGACATCATCCCACCTAACTTTTTTTTCATCAACATGATCAACTTTGGACCCCTAACTTATCATAAGGAGGGGGTGACCATAAACATCCCTTTGACCCATATTGAGATGATAAGAGAAGACTCTCCTACCATTAACATTATTTAGTGTTAGGATGATGATTTTATCTTACCTACCTCAGTGCCCTAGATTCTTCAATCCATAAATCCATTCCTCTTGAGACCTCGACTATGTTAAATGAATCCACCATAAATATCAAATTGGGCACTTTTAATGACCCCCACATTGTCAAAATTAGTGAATCATTAAATATCAAGGAAATTCAAGACTTTCCATTCTTCCTTCAAGATCATAGCATAGCCTTTGCTTAGTCTTACATTGATATGCCTAGGATTGACCCCACCATTTCTACCCATAGCATTATCACTTAGCATGATGCCAAACCTATCAAGAAAAAGCTTTAATGCATGCATCCTCACATAGCCCTTCTCTTTATAGAAGAGCTTCAACATCTCCTATATTTTAGTTTCATTCAACCTATTGACTAACCCCAATGGGTCTCAAATGTCATACCTATCACTAAATCCACAAGGGGACTATGAATTTGTGTGGACTTTCATGACCTCAACCTCACTTGCCCCAAAGATGAATTTCCTCTACCAAGCATTGACCATCTTGTTGATCTTATAGTTGGACATGAGATGTTATCTCTCATGGATGGATTCTTGAGTTATAATTAGATCTTAATAACCCTTGAAGATTAGCATAAAATTTCCTTTACCACCCCTTGGGGGGCCTTCTAATATAGATTCAATCCTTTCAGGTTAAAGAACATTGGTGCAACCTACCAACATGTCATGACCTACATTTTTCATGACCTTATCTATAGGATCATAGAGGACTATGTGGATTACCTTCTCAAAAAATCAAAACTTAGAAAGGATCACTTGGTCATTATTAATATCATCTTTGAGTGACTTATCCACTATCATGTCTATCTCAACCCCAAGAAGTGCATTTTTGTGGTCTTGTCAAAAAAGCTTCTTGGTTTCATTATCTCCCTTCAAGGAATAGATGTCAATCCTACCAAAATCAAATCAATCCTAGACATGCTTCCTCCTACCAACCTTAAAAAACTCTAAAGCTTACAAGGGAAGCTTCAGTCCATTCATCATTTTATTTCCCAACTTTTGGATTGATGCCAACCCTTTCACCACCTTCTAAAGAAGGATGTGTCTTTCATGTGGAATAACAACTATAAAAATAACTTTGATTAACTCAAATATTATCTCTTGTCTCTACCTATCCTCACCCCTCCCAAGGATGATCAACCTTTACACCTATATATCTCTACCACTGATCATTCCCTAGGGGCAATGTTGGCTAACCGAGATGAACAACATAGAGAGCAATCCATATACTAAATTAATCACATGCTCATAGAATATGAGACTCATTATACCGATACTAAGAGGCTTTGCTTAGCCTTAGTATTAATAGCCACCAAACTCTACCACTACCTTCTTAACCATAAAACCTATTTCATGACCAATATTGATCCATTCAAATACATGCACTCCAAGCCATACCAAAATCAGTGTATGGCCAAGTGGCTCATGATCTTAGCAAATTTTGACCTTGAGTTACTTCAACAAAATTTAATTAAATGGAAAGTCATCATTGAC
Organism: Torreya grandis; assembly: GCA_037957365.1. Taxonomy (NCBI): domain Eukaryota; kingdom Viridiplantae; phylum Streptophyta; class Pinopsida; order Cupressales; family Taxaceae; genus Torreya; species Torreya grandis. The sequence goes on along the minus strand of JARHVA010000432.1, from coordinate 4,227,913 downwards.
CAATTGGTTGAGGCACCTTTAGCAGACAACCACCCTCCTCCCCTTGAGTTTCTTGATGAGTCCATCATGGCCCTCTCTCAAGCAGATTTCACCTATCAAGTCATCATGTTCTTTGACAGATTAAAGTGTTAATGTCATGGGGGAGCAGGTATCATCCTTATCCCCTTTGATGATGAACCTCTCCTTTTATTCTTCAAGATTTATTTTAAATGTACCAATAATTTGGTTGAGTATGAAGCCCTAGTGATCAGTCTCCAGATTATCTTAGCCCTAGGAGTCAAAATAATCAATATCTTTGGTGATTCCCAATTGGTGGTCAATCAAATCAATAGTTCTTATAGTGTAAGAATTATGTTTTACAATAGTACAAGCAACTAGTTGATGAACTCTTAGCATTATTTGAACACTAATGCATCTAGTCAACCTCATGATCTACCAATAAGTTTATCGATACCATAGCCTCCCTTGCCTCTCAAATACCATCTACACCTTTAGACTCTAAACTATTTATCATTATCCATAGACTTACCTAGCTATCCTATGTCAAACCAAATTCTCCCACCATTTTTAGTGTGGAGGAAACCCAACCTAATCTTTGGTATCAATAGACCTTCAACTATCTTAACCTTGGCATAGTTCCCTCTAGCCTCTCTAAGAATACTCGATAAGCATTTATCCAAAATACCTCTCACTATACCAGTATGGGAAGAATTTTTATAAACATGGCTTCAATGGCCTCCTCTTCCATTCCCTACATAATCATGAAGCCTCTCACACCATCAAAGAAATACACAATGGTATCTATGGAGGTCATTTCAATGGCCTCATTGTAGCTAAGTGCATCTTCTATCTTAGCTATTACTAGCCTACCCTTAACCAAGATTATTTTGATTATGTGAAAAAGTGTGTTAAGTGTTAATAATATGCTAATTTACATCATTCATTCAACCATATCCTTCAAATTTCCACCAATTTATATCTTTTTTCATAGTGGGATTTAGACCTCATTGGTGAAATCAACCCTCATTCTTCACAATGTCACCATTCAATTATCACCACAATCAAGTACTTTACCAAGTGGGTAGAGGCTATTTCTTTGGTCTCAACTAAAGTAGAAAAGATTGTCAATTTTATCAACCATCATATCATCTATTGCTTCGATGTTCCTCATAGGATTATCACTGACAATGGCAAATCCTTTAAGAATAAGCAAGTCCAAGGTCTATGTGATGCATTCAAAATTAAGTTAAGTTTATCCTTGCCCTATCACCCTCAAGTTAATGGATAGGTAAAAGCCTCTAACAAAACTCTTAATAACATGCTAACTAAAATGGTCAATGCATCTAGTTGAGATTGGCATTTGCATATCACATTCACCTTACGGGCATATCATACCAGCATTCAAACCCCTATGGGTGCTACCCCATTTAATCTTGTATTTGGAGTAGAGGTATCTTTCCTCTTGAATTCCAAATCCCCTCTCTTCACATATCTTTATAGGAGATTTTTTTAGAGGATGATTATCATCAGCACCATTTAGACCAACTTGAGTTACTTGATAAGCATCATCTAGCAACCCTTAGCCATCTTCATGTATATTAAGAGCACGTCAAGCATGCCTATAACAAACACCTTAAAGTGAAAATTTTCACCATTAGAGACCTCATCCTAAATTAAAACCAACACATCACTAATATGGAGAAAATCAAGTAAGGCAAGTTTTAATTCAATTGGCTTGGACCTTATATCATAACCCATAAGTATGGATCAGGTGCTTATCAATTGTCCTCTCTCAAAGGCCACCCAGAGCTTAAGCCCATCAATGATTCATATCTACATCCATTATTTTGTTAAGGAGGAACAAGCCCACCTTTTGTTTTACTTAAGCTCATTCCTTTTTATCCACCCACATTCATCTCCCTATTTTAGGGTCAATCAATTAAAAATAAATCAAGTGATTATCCATCACAATCATAGCCTAATATTGAACATTAGGTACCATAGCTCTACCCATGGCATGGTTATCCTAGTATTTTCCACCCATTTTTAGGATGGATCCCCATGATCATTGTCACCTAAACCTCTTCACACCTAATCAACTTTCTTGTTCTTTTAGTTTTGCCTTCATAAAGGTGAACCACTAGGCCATCCTAAGCAAGTCTATGTGAAGCAAAATAATAAAATTCCTATCACTAGCAATCATGGGTCATCCTTAGCTTTTTACAGACTATTCCCTTAAAGGATAGCTATTGAAAACCTTTTTAAATTTTCCAAAATGTAAGGTGGAATGCTCCCTCAAAGGATAGATATCAAAGAATCAAACAAAGCATATAAACTTAGACCATTCCTTTGAAGGATGGTCGAGTAAAACATTTGTCAAAAGCATAGTAATTTCCTAGAAGCTTGCCACATCGATCATCTTCCCATACATAGCAATAAAGTAAAAGACCCACCCTAAAAAATAAACAAAAGAAAAATAATCTTGAAATCCACAATCAGCTCTCAAAATAGCACAATAAGGTGAAAGCCACAATTGGCTCTCACAAGTAGACTTCTCACATCGATCAGTCTACATAATTTGACATAGACTTGCTTACCCTTTTTCTTTTAGACACTTTTAAAAGAGGCAAGTTAGTCTCACAAAAGGTTTCATTTTCACCCATCTCCCCTTTTACACTATATGCAAGGTATTTTTTAGCTTAATTAACATTATGTGGTAAATAAACTTTTTTAGCCAACTGATGAATGCTAATACGAAGCATTCAAAGGGTTCATGTTTATTAAGTTAATCCAACTTCAGTTTTTGTTTTAGTCCTTGTCAAAGAAGAATCATCATGTCCTCTTCTTATCCTAACTTGGATAGTTGATATTTTTATTATGGTGTTTGCCTCTTGATTATATTCTCTATTTCCCATCTAGCATTGTTAATCAAACTATCTCATGTGTTTTATCATAAAGATTAACAATAAAGAACCATAATCATAACCATAACCATTTGCATTACCATACCATATAGGATAATCACATCCATAAGAAATAAAATAAATGTTAACATGTCTAAACATAATAAAATCCAAAATACTCATTAAAAATTAGCATGTCATAAGCATAACCATAAAGAAAATCCATCTCATGCCTAGCTAGGTGAGTCTACATCTATGTCTAGAATCCATAACATAAGCATAATCCATAATCAATGTAAACATCACATCATAAGTTCTAAACACCAAACGTAAATCATACACCATGAATATGGGTAATAAACAAAAATCACATATATAACTTCAATAAAAATCATAACATGAACATAAATAACCATAATCATAAACCACATCATGAAACATAAACCACATTGGTCTAATCATCAACATCATCATAGACATCATGCTAGTACCCATAAATAATACATAAAGCAATGCATAAAATCTCTCTTATATACATCTTGCATCATCGATATGCAAACTGATATCAAAATCATGTATATACAACATATCAACATGTAATATCAAGCCCTTGGGGCACCAATACCACTAGCCCCTTGTTCCTTTACCTTCACTACCATTTGGTGTCAATCTTCCTAGGATGTTCATATGTCCACTCACTATAGAAGCCCACTACCCTAGAGTATCCATAGATGGACCACCTACTAGACTAGCTCTATACTCCCCTCATCTAAGCTCATTCAGACACTATGCTAGAATAATAGCCTCATAATATCATAGTTCCTCTACTATAGCTAGGTATTGGGCTATAGGAGTGAAACTTGGTGGCACTGTCTATCCTACTACTACCCCTACCCTCTATCTCAAAGTATCCCTCTCTTGAGTCACTAAACCAAGAGAGGTCTGAGCCTAATCTTGCTCTCATATTAGGGTAGTAACCTAGCCCTATAAAATGATGATCTATCCCTAAAGAGTGGCCACCTATCACTGTAAAACTATTATCTAAGCCTATGCATCCACCATTGCTACCACTACCTAACCACCACCTTACACCTATGCCCCTACTAGATCCACATCTATGGCCTATTAACCCCTGTCATTCCATCTAAAATTAGTTTCTACATATAAGGCTTGGTACTAGGCTACATATCCATCAACAATGTCAGCATCATCTATCCTTGCTCTAGTAGGTAGCTCCCTATGATCTAACACTACATATTGTAGCTAAGGCTCAGGTAACAAAAACTCTACATCCTCCTTATACCTCAATAAAGTAGCTAAAAACCCCAACATGAGGCCAAACTACCTCCAAACTCTATTAAATGGTGTCATCTTAAACTCCCCATCTCTCATCCCATAGATCTAGCGCTAACTCTATAATGATAGTATGTACCATGTGTAATGGGCCCACCTAAGCCAACCACATATAGTCTCCAAATCACATCCCCCACCACCAAACCCTCTAGTAGATCTTAGAACCAATCTATGTCCCTCACCCCTCCACTTACACCTGTCAAAGCATAGTCTCCTCTTCACCTTACAAATCCCACTATTTAGGGTGCCTGGTTATATCCCTCCTATGGTATCCTCAATGGTCTAAAAAACCTAATGTATTCATATGCCCAGTAATAGAGCATGAACCCAACATTGATCCTATATCATCTATGAGATCTAAATTCCTAGAGCTCCCTGTAAATCTAGACCAATAGGATAGGAGTCCACCCAAACACTATCCTACCCAACCACATCTAAACCAATACTCCTAATAGTAGATATGGAAATCATCTACTGCTTGAATCTAAAAATTTAAAGTGGGACATAACCATCATCATCATTGTCAACAAATGTCTCTCATCTGGAGCCCTCTATTACAGTGGCCCATATCCAAAACTACATGATGCCACCTCACATAGGCCCTATCCTCATCATAAAGTAGCTCCATATGCTCCTCCCTCTCCTTGGGCTTGATGTGGTAAATTGGCTCCCCTCATATCAGCATCCATGTGATCCTATGGACATCCTCTAAGAGGATGGTGATATCTCCTATCGACAACAAGAAGGTGTTTGTTGCTAGATCTCATCTCTTAATGAGGCCCACTATCATCATTGCATCTTGAAACAATCACTGGTAATGTCACATGGTTCCTAAGCCAACCTCCTCTATATGCATCTACTCATCATAGGTCATACCTCCATGGATCTCTAAAAATATCTTGGTAACCTAATCCCTCATTTGGATATACTCCCATGCCTACAACACACTCATATTAGCATACACACTTAGTTTTCCAAATTGAGCTTAGTAACAACCTCTTCCTACCTTTTTCAACATATTACATCTATCTAGCAATCAACAAAAGTCTACCCTGCCCTAAACTATCATATCAAAGCCTAGCACTTCTATCACAAACATCTACCCTACCCCATACACTTTTTAACACCTTACTTTTAAATATGCCACCTTCCCTAAACCTATCCCAATAACACCTAACTTTATCCAACCAACATCTCTACACAGCATTCCTACATGATACTTTCTAACAACCATCAAATCTACTATCACCTCCACCCATTTTTACTATTTTTAACATATACCTATCCTACACTTAACACTTACCCTATTAAAACTAACATTTAAAACATACCTTTACAACATCTTCAATAAACCCCTCCTTAAAAAGCACTCAACCACTGATAGTTCACTTGAATCATCGACAGTCTAATAACCCCTTTTTTCCTTGGTGCTCAATTTTTGATAATTTGTTAACCATCGATGATCATGTTGAACCTTTATCTCTAGGTGTTTAACCATCTATGATTGGCTTGACCATTGATGGTCGGGTTGAACCATCAATAGTCATTGTGTGTGATTGCCAGTGATGAAATCCTCCACCCTACCTACCTCTAAATCACACTAAAATATCAATAATAATAATAATAATAATAACCTAAACTAATTTTAACTCTCCTATTAGCCATCCCCAGCTCAAATCCTGAATCAAAATCAAAATTTACCCACTACATAGGCTAATTTCATCCAAGACCTAGCCTAGGGAAAAGCCTTCCCAAACCCAATTTCCAAACTAACCATAAACCATCAAATTTAACCTATCAACTAACAAAACTTAAATATCTATAAATTTCAAAGCAAACCCTACCTCATTCCTTGATCACTATCAAGGTTTGAGCCTATGTCCTATTGCTCAATGACATCCTTATCCACCCTACATGTCTGATCCTAGCTAGATCAACATAACAATCTCTCAACCAATCCATAATCAATACCTCACCCAAGCACTTAGTCAAACCTCTTATAAAACTCCAAATAATAATTCATCAAATTACATGGAAGCCTAGAATTCAATTGGCAAATAATGAAAATGAAATCTCATTTTCACTTTTTATATTTGATGGTTTTAAGGTTTCTACCTGACCATCGATGGTCAACATTGGATACCCTGACTGTCGACAGTCAGGGTATCATTTTTAATTTTTTAGGATACCTACACCCTAGTACCTAATTTTTGGAGATCACCTAATCTCTCCCATACCAAAAATTGAACCTTTTTAGAGACCCACTTCTCCACCCATCCTGACCACCTCATCACCTCATTATTGGTCCATTTTGGCCTAACTAGAATGCATTTTTCAACACCCTTTACTTGGTCCTTTGACCATAGTGACAACATTGCCATGTTGGCCACCTTTTGAATTTGTGCCACCTCATGCTTACCTAACCCATTTGTGTCTTTTGGGATCACTTCCTACCTTGAATACCTACAACACTTGACCTATTGGTCCATTTTGGCCTAACTAGAATGCATTTTTCAACACCCTTTGCTTGGTCCTTTGACCATAGTGACAACATTGCCATGTTGGCCACCTTTTGAATTTGTGCCACCTCATGCTTACCTAACCCATTTGTGTCTTTTGGGATCACTTCCTACCTCGAATACCTACAGCACTTGACCTATTTGTGTTTTCCATGGGAACACTTCCTACCTTGGATACCCATGGAAACACCAACCTTGTCTAGGAGAATAACAGGGGTACCTATCCACCATACCTAAATGTAGTCACATAGTACACTGGTCACTTGTCCCTTAGAATCAACCTTTATTATTATCAACCATGGCAACCTTATCTTTGTGTAATCTTGTCTATCACACCTCTGTCACACTTTGTACACCTATTTTCACTTTCATTCCCAACCTATCTTTTACCTCTTCATCACCTTCACTAACCTTGTCAAACTTGAACTTAATTATATTCTTCTTCATCACCTCCTAGTTTAAGGGGGAACACCTCCTCCCATACCCAGGGTAATCAACAAACCTATCACCAATATCAAATTTTGTTTTTCATCTCATTCATTTAAGCCACATAACAAAAAGGGAGAAAATGTAGACACCAAAAATCCACACATTGTGATTCTAAATATCATAACTCCCTAGGGCCCCCCTTGGGACCATTTAACCCTTCAACCCTTGATGAACCTAACCTATAGTCAATTGACTAAGTAGACTTAACCTAGTCTTTTACCCTTTTTTCACCCTTTAACCTTGATCATCGATGGATAGGGTGCACCTCCCTAACTAAAATCATGCAAACCATTCACTTTATATTTCTAATTATAACTTGTCTAAATCCTATTGTGAGCCTTTGCATGGATAATTTATAATTAGAGAGCCCATTTTAACCTTCACTTTCACCTTTTGCTTGTGCCTATAAGAAGAGAGGAGCCTGAAGGTGAAATACTTCTGCAATTATTATCAAGAGCTTGTGCATCTAGGAGTTTCTTTTACAGGTCAATATTCATCATCAATCTAATAATCAAGTAATCACATTAGAGAGTCAATTTGTCATTGCCTCTCCACCAAATTTTTAGGTACCATTACTCTATCGAAATTGAGCTAAATTCTACCAACAGGCTAACTACCTCAACCATCCACCCAATCAATTTTTGAAAAGATAAGTACTTATTTTTAAGTATTCATTTACTTTATTCCTATTTTTTAATCAACCTAGACCTTACCTATCTCTCAAAATCCATCTTATGGATCTCATCAATCAGCTAGGTTACCAACCTAGATCTTCACATAGTAATTGTCGATGGTTGACTCAACTGTTGACTATTTGTCCAACTATCGAAGGTCACCTTAACTTCTAATGGTCACCTTAACCACCGATGGTCACCCCAACCACCAATGGTCATTATGGCACAAAAAACCATCAAACTAATTTCACCTACTTACACCCAACCAAATCTAATTTTTTTTGTTTTTGCCTATTCATAAACCCCTATCTAATTTTTTGAAGTAGACCTCAACCCTTTAGCACTAGTATTAATTATTTTATTACTAATTTAATCATTTATAGCATACTTCTTAGCAAGCATTCTTATATTTAAGTTTGGTACCTTTTCATTCATTGATGCAAGTACTTTCCTATTTTGTTTATAAGCTTAATTGCCTAAAATTAAGGAAGCTATTGCTTCTAGGATCTAGCTACCACTAGGCAATATACTCAACTATTTATCTAACAAATAAGTTTGCTTTTATGCTTTCTTATCTACAGGTCATCCTCCCAAGCCAAAGAGGAGTTCTTCACAATCTTTTGATTTCAACATGTGCACTATCAATCAAGTTTTTCAACCATAACCATATCAAGTTTGTTTTCTCTCTTTCTTTAAAACTTAAGCAAAAATTCATTGAAACATTAAGACTTGATCAATGATAGCATGGATTTGATTTATTATATTGGCTTGGAGGCCTTATGGATTCATCTATTGGTTTGGCCATGGAGGAGTGGCTTGTTTATATATAAATAAAGGATGGAAGACCAATGGCTATTATTTTAAGTTTGGATGAGGCAGATCAATGGTGGAAGATTATCTAAGAAATTAAAAATTCCTTGGAATACTCTAGAATAGAGGCTTCTAGAGAGAAAGGGGCTAAGTTAGAGAGGATTCTAGAATTGGATAATTCTAGAATTCATTGATAGGGGTTAATTATGATCAATAAAAGATTTTATAGGTGATTAGGGGGTTCTAGAGAATCTATGGGATAGGGTTGTAGAAAAGCCTAGGAGTAGGTAGGTAGGTGGGTTATGGAAATTTTAAATTCTTAAATAATGGACAAGTGGGATTAGTTAGTAAATAATGGGGATTTAGATGAATTAATAAAGACATGGGAAGGGGTAAGGTTAGTATGATGAATAATAATAAAAGGGGATGGGATTTAATTATTTAATTAGGACTATTGTTATAATATTAATTAAGATAAATAGTCAACTTAGTAAAATGATTGGGGCAAGTAGATTTAGGTGTATACAACAACAAAAAACAATGTAACAAGCATATGTAAAGCAAGTAATTGATCAAAATTTACCTCTCCAAAATGAGGCTCAACTTTCAAAGCATTATGGGTTTAGTCAAAAATATCTACAATAATTTGATTATCATAGTCAAGGTTTGGGCAAGTAGGCCCAAGGCATCACTACTCTTATGCTAGCAGTTGATAATATTGGTCAACAAGGTTTGGCATTTATTAAACATTCTAAGGCAAATCATTCACAGATATAATTTATCAAGGAAAAATTCTAGATACATATGAAATATTAAAAAAACATCAATCAAATAAATTTTAAATTCAAAATCATGTTAAGCCAACAAGCATTCTCAAAAAAAGCTTTCTTACAAAAGAGCCTCCAAAGCACCATATGCCTAATAAAAGCATAGTTTCAAAGGGAAAAATCACAATCAATATTCCAAATCATAATTTAGAAATGTCAACTCCATATTATGATGCAATTCCCTCAAGCATTCTATGTTATTATGATTCTAATGATGAACAATACTTAGATTCCTACTATAGCACCATTCAACTACAACATAACAATCACACTGCACAAGAGATGAACATTCCAATTTTTAATATAGGCCACATTGATAATGAGTTTTCCACAAGACTCATTGGTTATTTACTTCTCCCTTATTGTACATACTTTCCTTCTCTTTCTCCTTGTACATAGTTCATTTTCATGTTGCTTGTACATAGCTTATCTCCATAAAATACAAAAATAATATAATATTTCAAAAACACAACATTCAAATATTTACTCAAAAAAAACAAAATTATAGATTATTTACACTTATTTTTTAGAGACTACATATGATATCTATCGTAGTATAGTTAGTTTTACTAAACATACATGCTTCATTTATTCTTGTTGAGTGCTTGGAGATTGATACATGACTTAGCTCCATTACACTGATCCATAATTGCTATAATATACCCACTAGGGGTATATACACCATTACATGGGTATTCACTTGACACATTCAACCACTTGGAGCCACCATTACATAGTTTTGATTACCAGGTTCTATCTTTCTATACTCTACATCCCATCTTTAGCATTATTATATCTTGATATTGATCATGTTACTCTTAGATTTTTTATCGGATACTACTACTTTAGACTCAATGTATGCACATCTTAGATATTACATAGATTTGTATTACATATTCATGCATGCTTTTATTTATATCTTTCCTATTTTATACTTTATTGTATCTCTATGCTTCTTCTACTTGAGGGAATTTGAATATGCCATTATTTTTTAGCTCTACACCACTTTTATTCATAATATGCATGATTTTGACATGTGCCCATGTCATTGTGTGTGATTTAGATATTGTGTATGTGGAAATTTGAACATGTCTTTATATGTGTATCTAAGCCAAATTTCATGTTGCTTGCATATGTAGACATTCAAATAGGTCCATGTATGTCTTATTTTCCTCAGATTTAGTGACATGTGCCCATGTCCATTGTATTGTGTCCCCTTTGCCTACTTTATGTGCCTCGTGTGTTTTGTATGTGTGATTTATTGTATGCATAATGGTCATGATGTTTGTCTTTCCTATTATACACACCATTTTTTTGATGTCATGAGGGACCTCATGAATCTACCTTTAATACTTGGGTGTCGTGATGGACATCATGCCTCATCCCCATAGGTAACTACCAAATTTTACTCAAATTTTTTGTTACATAAATTTTTATATCTATCTTGACATCCTTGTGAATTCTAGACATGACATACATGTTACATTACATACTTATGATTAGATTATCTTACATTTTGATGTTATGTATGAAATTATATTGTATTATTACATAGTTATCATAAATACTCTGGCTAACACATGCTTTACATAGATTTTTATTTTGAGGATAATTATTGCACATGTTCAACAACTTCCCTCAAAAGAGAGGGAATTCATAAGGGTTTGTCATAGAGATAAGGCTCCCATATTAAACTTATAATACATTTTTTATCACATAGGCTTAGTTACAGAAAATTAGACATGGGTAACCATAGTGGGAAAATAGTGACACAAAGAGTAGTACAGTTGTATAGAATTTAGCCCAGAAGGACACTAGTGTCACAATTATAATAATGAAACTATTATTCAAGACATGGAACTATTGTCCAATAGCCTAAATTTTAAAAAACCTAGATTGGCCAAAGAAGTACATCAAGTATAGTATAAGTTTGCATAGATTCAATTATAGATTTACCAGTTATACACATTTTTTATCAAATTCATACTAGTTAATCTTAGATTCATATAAATTTTCTCAAATTGGGGGCATCATGCATGAAATGACCATTCCCATATTTAGTTCAGATACCTAGATATAATTTATTACAACTTAGTCTAGAATCTATATACTTAAATATCAAATTTTGGGGTATGTGTGCAACACATTATTTTTGTATGCTCATTTACACACTAGTTGATCAAATGGAATGATAAATTACATGTCATTTTCTAAATTGTATGCACCCAACATCATATTATAGGTTTCACACTAGTTTCATGCCTTACTCTATCTATAGCAGTTGGCATTGTCTAATGGCCCAAATCTACTAAATATACCTAAGTGGCCATAAAGTCAACATACATAACTAGATATACCTATTTAGACATTTAAAGTACTTTGTGTAGTTCAATTTTAGATTCATATACTACACATGGGTGGGAAATGATGGATTCATAGCTTACTTGAGTTATTAGGCCACCTACATGAGAGGGTTAGACACACTATCAATCCAATCCAAGCTATTTATAGGTCATGACCCACCAAGTAGGGGTGGGCAATTATGGATTCAAAATTGGATTGAGTTATTAAGCCACCTACACATGAATATTGAGAAATCCATCAAATAAATATATGTTATTCATTGATTAATCACTATATACATGCACACACATAGGTTGTCACCAATTTTATGCATTGGTTTGCTTACCTAATGAGGTGTATTTATTCCTTTCCTCTTTCATATCTCTTTACTCAATTTTAATTCTTTACTCAATTTAATATTTTGCTTTTTGTTTCTCTTAAATAAGGACTAATTTATGCATGTCTCATTTATAAGACATGCATAGGACCATGATTCACATACTCAAACCAACTTAACAGGATTCACTTCCTAGATAAGTCTAGGTGCACATATTTTTCCTTTATCTTAGTCATTTCACTTTGTTGTATTTATATAATAGAGGGGAAAATGTAATCACCTAAAAATTTTATTTGAGTTCTAAGGGTGTTACTTGAGACTACTTATCCTTAGTTTATCCCTAGCCCTATCCTAGATCCTATTGTCACACTTATCCATCCTTTGTGTGGGCCATAAACATCCCTAGACATCACCAAACCAGTCTAAGACCTTCATTTCTTGATCCTAGCCCTTCATGCCTAGTGTTTTACTAGCTAAACACTAGCACCATAATAAGGAAACTAGTTTCACATGGCACTAGTGTCCCCAAAATGGCACTAATGTCCTTTGCCCTATCTCTTCCTAAACAAAAATATTTTCAAAACTAGAACCTCTTAAGGTAGGCCTAGACATATTTTATCACCCACACAAGCAACTTAATAGTACATATACATGAAATTTATCCCTCTTTACACTAGATAAAAATTAGAGTAAAAATACACATTCAAACTCCAAACAAGTTGAGCATAATTAAGATTGTTAATCCCTAATATGCCCTACTTCTACATACTACCATATAAAGTATCCCTAAGCTCAGATTATCCATATTTCTAGTCTCAGGCACATTCAAGGCACTCAAGGACACTATCATACTAGAAACACTTACACTTGTACCAGCACTTAGGTATGGATAACTACATAAGGCTTCATCCTTCCCTAGAGTATTGGTATGTAGGCAACTCTCTTCACAATAGGGTGTTGAGGATGTCTACCCTACCCTACTAATGAACACACTTTTTATCTCATAAACTAGTTACATGGAGGATTAATGTTTGCATAATAAATTAGTCATTACATGAAAAATATAGGGTTCTAAAACTTGTACAGATAAGAATAGACCCTAGAGATCTAGACACAGGTGCACCTAGAAGCTCAGGACAGTCTTGCATAGAGGATACTATCATCAATATCAGGACACTACCACCACTTTTCCAATAATGGAACTATTGTCTAACTGTGGTGCTAATATAAAATAAAGGTTTTGACATTAGGATCTAGTTTATGACACTCAAACTAGTTTCTATGTCAATTTTTAGCACCCAGATCATATGTATTATGTGTTTTCTAGCTATGTCAATACTTTCACTATTTATTACTATTTTAATAAGAATCAAAGATAGTCAATTATATAATGAATAAATGGTTGTATTTATTGTGTATTATTTCCATGATTTAGTCTACTCATCTATTTAACAAACATAGTATTTACATACACTAAGTCTTAAAATGTTAAAACACACAGTGACATAAAACAAGTAAATTTGACTTTATTGATCTTGAACACGAGTCACTTTGAATTTCAACCCAATCTTGTCAAAAACATCAATAATATTTTAAGTGCACTAACACATTAGGTATTTCTTACATTGGAGTGATACTATTCAACAAGAAGTTTCTTAAAATTATGACATCAAAGAGAAATTTCCTTTATTTTCCAAATTTTGAAAATCAATAATTGCATTCATATGATTATCTTCTAATGCAAAAAAACTACAGTGTTGGGTATGCATTTGTATAAAATTTGAAATAAATCAGTCAATACATGAAAAATATATGTTTCCATAACTTTTCCACGTACGAACAAACCTTAGAGATCCAGACACAGGTGCACTTAAAAGCTCAGGATAGTCTTGCACAAAGGTCACTCTCATCAATATCAGGACACTACCACCACTTTTCCAATAATGGCACTAATATCTTATTGTGGTGCTACTATCCAAGAGGAGTTATAACATCAAGATATAGTTTATGATACTAATACCAACTTCCATCTCAGTTTCTAGCACCCAGATTATATGTATTATGTGTTTTCTAGCTAAGTCATTACTTGCACTATTTATTACTATTTTTAGAAGCATCAAAGCTAGTCAATTATATAGTGAATTAAGGGTTGTATTTATTGCACATTATTTCCATGATTCACTCTACTCATCTCTTTAGAAAACATAGGATTTGCATACACTAAGTCATAAATGTTAAAACACATAGTGACATGAAACAAGTAATTTTGTGTGGTAAATTTGGCTTTGTTGATCTTGAACACAAGTCACTTTGAATTTCAACCCAATCTTGTCAACAACATCGATAATTATTTAAATTCACTATTGCATTAGGGATTTATTACATTGGAGTGATTATATTCAACAAGGAATTTCTTGAAATTGTGACATCAAAGAGAAATTTCCTTTATTTTCCAAATTTTGACAATCAATAATTGCATTCATATGATTATCTTCTAATGCCGAAGAACTAAGGTGTTAGGTATGCATTTGTATAAAAGTTAAAATAAATAATTGTGATTGATTGAAATATATTTTTAAAAGGTAGTGGTTAACATATTTTTCAATAATTAAAGCCACAAAATAATGTAGCAATCGACATTAGAGAGTATAGTTGGATTATATTAAATTTTCATTGAAATTGAAAAGTTTGTGAATTTATATTTGTCATTAAAATATTTTGGTATTTTTATTTATGTTTGATTCAAAGAATTTAAAAATTTATTATTTTAGTTTTGGTGCTCAATTGCCTTTAATGGAAGATACCACAAAGATGTGGTTGACATAAATGAAATCAACTCCACTATATGCACCCTTTATGCACTTCAATGCTAAGATGCCTTTGGAATTTGGAAATCACTCAAATTTATTTATTTTATGGTTTTTCTTTTCTCATTTTCATTTTTTTTTCTAAGAAAGATTTGATGTGAAATTAAACTCTGTTGTAATCTATATAGGAGTTCAATTCTTCTCTAAGTATAAAATCCACGTATAATCCTTTGTCAATTTAGTTTGATAAAAGCTTGTCAACTATTTCTTTATATTATTATGGATTAATAAAAGCATTTTGTGGATAAATAAGATATTTTATGGATTGAATGATTGATATAAGGAAAATAATTTTCATTTATTTTGAAATATGAACTAGTTCTATTCAAAATCATGCTTGGATAAAGTCTGTTTATGGGTTTTACACTACATTTATGTTATTGGGTTTGAGATTCAATTGAAGTTTCATGCATTAGTCTAAAATAATACATTTTTTTTTTTATGGATTTAAGATGTAAGATACATTTTGGGGTTCTATCTTATGTACGAATGAGCTTCAGGTTTGGCTATGAATAAGGAAATAACAAATATCTTCTGGAACAATGCTATTTGAAACTCTATTTTATACTTTTCTTGCTTTTGGTATGTCCATAATTTTTCATTTTTAAGTTTTTTAATATTGAACAAGTTATAGTTTGGGTTATGAGAATCTGTGAGATGAGTCATTTCATGAAGTTGTAATATTTACATGAATATGTTCAAGGATTAATATTTTCTATCATTTTGATATCAAACATCAAATGTTGGTTTTGGTAGATTAACATTATTTAATGGATTTAATGTTGAAATAAGGTTATTTTTTAAGAATGGTAGCTATTTTTGGTTTTGATTTTATTATATAATAGGATTAAAATATATTGATTGGGTTTAGTTAATGTTGTAAATTTGATCAAAATGTTTTCCATATTCATAACCCTATTTTTGTTTCTTGGGTGTGCTTGACAAAATATTTGCTTTTAGTTTCAAGTGTTTTATTTGATAGATCTTTTAATGGTTAAATGGTTCCATTTATTACTTTATACATGAGTTTAGTTGGGAATGAAAGAATGGTATATATTTTTTAGGTGCAATTTGAATATTTTCATTCAAGATGAAGTTATTGTTATATTTGAATCCCATTCTTAGTTTTTCATTTGATATTTTTTTCATTTTGAGTGCAAAGTTTGTGAATTGATTATAAGCTTAATATAACCTAATTGTTTTATCAAAATTTGAATTAATAAGGTGAATTAACCCTAATTTAGATAAATTAAATGGAATATAAAAGATTGATGTGAATTAGCTTGTGACAAATAAAATGAAAGTAAAATGTGGAATTTGATAAAGTGAAATTTAAAGAAATAAGACTAAATATGAATTAAATGGAAAACTTAGTCGTTTATTGTCTATGTGATAAATGTGTAAAATTGATAGATGTCTAGAACTAACTGGCAAGGACTAATTTTGCAACAGCAAAAAGATTAGAACTATAATTGATGAAGGTTGAGATCATTTAACTTGGGTCAGGATAAATTGCCATTCTAGACCTTAATTGGTTGATCTTGACCTTTGATTAAAAATAGGAGACTTGATCCATGATAGTTTGTGATAGCTTGAGCCATGCCTATTTATGGATATTTGACCTTCGAATGTGGGTAAAAGACTTGTAAATTACTTCTTCAAATTTGAAACCCTAATAGGGCTTGAAATGAATAAAAAAACTTGCAAATTGAAAAGGGGGAGGTGTAATGGTCCAAGCTAACCCCAATCACCCATGTGATGAATGAATATTACCTATGTATCTAATACTCTAAAGAGAGAAATCAAGCCCACATAGTTCCCCCACTTAGAGTTATTTTCAAAATTATACTCCTTTGACTATATGAATTCATATATAAATGTATTGAATACATAATCATGCTTTGTTTTGGCTTGGGTAAATCAAGATCTTGACTTAGATAAGAATGACTTCAAATTATTAGACTTAGACTTGGGAATAATAAGGAAGCTTTGCTCAGTATGCAATAGTGTGAGGGTGCCTCTATATCAAAATTTCCAAGTGATAGAATATGTGACTTAAGTGTTCCTTTATAGCAATCCAAAATGGAAAAACCTCGTGCTACCTATTCTAAAAATACATACCAATTTATAAGGAAGGTTTTAAATTTGAAAAGTGACCATTAGAATAGTTAAGGCTAGGATCAACCCATAAGGGTCAAGAATATTTGCCACTATTGGCCCATATTTTTTGATCTTATCCTATAAATAAACATGTGAATTTTGGGATCTAAAATGTTTATACAGATGATTAGAGGGGTTTTTATTAGTTATAACATTTTTTTAAGAGCCAAATAACTATTTATAAAATAAATAGGTCCATAAATATGCTTAAGATAGAATTAGGTTGTGAAATAGGTCCAAATTAAGTGATCAAGTTAATTAAAGTGAAATAAGGCAAAAACTAATATTATTAATTCTTTTTTACCAAATTTAAGGGACTACATCCCCCCCAATATAGAAATAAAATTACTATATTAAATGAAAAATATACCTAAATGTATAAGACATACTTTGTCTTTAAGAAGATATATTGATCGTTCATGGAACTTTAACTTAGAAAACCCTGTAAAACACATGAAGTGATTATTTTATTCTTTTGAAAACTGAAATTATAAAAATCTTGAATTTGAAAATTTAAAAATTCGAAAAATTTGAAAAATCTTGAACTTTGAAATTTTGAAATTGATAAGAGAACAAGGGAGGAATACAACTTTATGTGTGAAACCAATGTTTGTTTCCATAACATTGTTTGGATATGATACTTACTTAAAGAATTTGAGAATTTGGTGCTTCCTATGAAGTACTTAGAGAAGTTGGTTCATTAACTGATCCAATGGGGAAGTTGAGGGTGATCAATCCCAAAATTGAATTTTCACTTATATAAAAAAAATAAAACCCATTGAGGGATGATTATTTTATTGGTCATTATAACCCTAATATGTGAAATTATTTGAAATTGAAAATGGATTCATAGACATAATGCTAGAGGGCATTGAACCTCAAAGTTATGCATTATAAGTTTAACTAAATCAACCATTGTTGATGGCTTATAGATTCAATTTTGTCTTTATACCTTTGTTATTGAATGCATGATAAAAAGAGAATGAATAAAAGGCATGTTCCTACCATGTCCATAGATAAAAATTATTATTTAAAAGATAACATAAATCTATATCATGCCCCCATTAATAAATGTAGAATCTATAATTGTATGTAGATGCAAATTGTTATTTGTTTTTGAAACTTATACATGAACCTATATCATGCACTCAAATTTATATGTATTTATACTTTGATCTTACAATTTAAGTTCATATTCATGGCATATGCCTCCAAAATCTAAGGTAATTATTAAATTTTGAACCATTTTGATACTTATAAAAATGTATTATGTATTAAAAATTGTTTTTTCTCCAGAAGACACTTATCTCATGTATGAAAAACCCACTTAAATGTCATAATTTTGAGGTGATGGAATTTATCATAAAATTCATTCATCTCAAAAAAAAATTAACTATATAATGTGTAGTAAGATGAAATCATTAAATAATGTAGCATATGTAAAAAATATGTTAGCATAGTAAGATATATGTCATTTAAATTATGTATGTAACATATAAAGCAAGGCCTATATAAATGTATCAATAAAATTTGAAGTAGTAGAATGTTGATTTAGTATTTTATGCATTAGTTAGTGCATGATAAGGATCATATCACTTATCAAACTTAATAAGCTTAAAAATCACACACAAAAAATAATCACAATGTCATATAATAAGTCCAAGGGCCACATATAAGGGACATGTTTAATTATCACATAAGTAAGAATTGCACATACAAGGCCAAGGGCCAAACATAAAATACATGAATAATGTCATAAATAAGGGACATGTATAAATGTATCACACAACAAATGTCCAAGGGATGCAAGAAGTAGACATGTTCAAATGTATCACAAACCAAACAATATCTCATAAAGATGCTCAAAATAATTTTTGCACAAGTTCCAAGAGCCATACACAATTAAAAAAAATATTTGATCTACTATGTATAAGTAACATCATCAATGTAACATAAAACTAGAAATGTAATCTAAACCCATGTATATTTAATATGATCATATCCTATAAAATAACATATCCATGTACATAATTATAAGATGGATATGTTAGCAAGACATTTGTAATAAGTATATAATTCATAAATATAAGATTTATAAAAATATAACACCTATAAATATTGTAACTTGTGGATAATGTGCCCCTATTTTAGTTAGGCTATTAGGAAGAGACAAGTCCAACACCTTAATCCATGTGAAATCTATATGGCTTACATAACACTCATGAATACCAATGAAATGAATGTTTGATAGAAAAAAAGTATGATATGCACCAATCATTATACAAGTAACATATGAAAATGATGTAAATTATATGTGTAATCATGACCACATCCATATTTTATATTTTTAGAATTTTTGTACTTTTAGAAATTTTAAATTTTCATGTATTTTTTTTGTAATGTTGAAGCAAAAATTGAGAAACTAATAATTAAACCATGGGGTCAAAATTATAAGAAATGAGAGATTTTAACAATCTAAAACATGTGTCAAATTGAATTATGCACTAAAAATGATGGAATGGCCATGTATGAGCAATATGCCCCCAATGTATATGTGATTTTCATTGAAAATTTATGGGAACAAAATAAGTACGTGGAGGACTAATTGTAAATCCTCATTTCATCAAATGTACACTTTTCAAATTATGTAGAATATATGAGTAAAATATCATATGAAAATAAATATTTTTCTTATATAAGTAATGTTTTACATACTGAAACTGAGTGAAATATCTAAAAATTGGAAATATTAAGGCTTTATGTAATCATATTTTAATTTCTATGTGAAAATATACAAAGGACAAGATTTACCAACTAAGGATAGTAAGGGATGACAATTTTATCCCTTACTATTTGATTATATCCTTGATATAAAATGCAATTGTGTTAGTGTAGATTGTGAAAACATCAAGGTAAATGGCATAATAGATCATTATTTTGGATTATTCATATATAATAAGTGATAAAGAAGAGCCAAGAGGCCAAAAATTCAATCAAGAGCCAAGGTATTAGAATAATTTATCAAATCAAATGCATGTGCAAGTAATATAATAATAACATGATGAATCAAACAAGAAGCCTTGTACAACCAAGTTTTTGATTTTTTGAATTATGTCAATGTTTTTGAATTTTTTTATAATATTTAAAAATGCATCAAGCTAACAAATGATCCCATCAATATGAGAGTCATAATATTTTTTAATAAGTGGAATAAATATTGTATTTTATGAATGAATTTTTTTATATGTGCATTAATTGGAATAAAAAAATATATCATGTGTTGTAAGAAAACTATCTAGATCACTACTCATGTAATCCTATGTAGGAGGAGTAGCTCTAAGTGATGTATAATGATGTGCAATTTGATTGGACTAGTATGAGATTGGGTCAAATTTTGTGCCTTTTTAGGAACATGCTAAGTTGTATATATCACCAATTTTAAATGTATTTTATGTGATAGTTTTGGTTGGGAACTAGACACCTTTTTTAGTAATCTTACATTTGCATTGATTGATTTTAATATTTTTCCACCTTTTTATTAATTGATTGAGTATAAATATTTTATCTATGTGAAAAAACTATAAATATTTTTTTTTCTTACATATATGTACTAATGACATATGTTAATGGATGGGAAAGGGGAGGTAACATAGATTGTAAAGGTTACTCATATCTTATTCCTAAAATTGTAACAACTTGATTGAAATTAATTCACTTTTGTAGAAGGTAAAACACATATTTTTTTTAACCAAGGGCATCCTAATATCATGTCAAAGACCTAATTTTTTGGTATAACTAGAAAATTAGTAGATAATATAGCAGGGCTCATCTAAAGAGGCAACACAATGCATCCCAAAGTGTTTTATTGTTTCCCATTAAATTTATTAACACTTTTGGAAGTTGTTTGTATGTCATATTGTGTGTAACACAATGAATAGAGTAATTTCATTGTAAATGAATTCTCACTTTATCCATTATCAACTATTACACTATGAATGGGTTGTTGATCAATATATGCACATATACATAAAACATGAAAATAAAAATCATCATCCACTATCT
Source organism: Torreya grandis (assembly GCA_037957365.1). Taxonomy (NCBI): domain Eukaryota; kingdom Viridiplantae; phylum Streptophyta; class Pinopsida; order Cupressales; family Taxaceae; genus Torreya; species Torreya grandis. The sequence continues at coordinate 4,206,569 of JARHVA010000432.1, read as the reverse complement.
CACTATCAACAAAAGTAATCATAGGATGTGGTTGAGTAGTTTGAAAAATTGTACCAATAAATGGATGATAATATGACTCAAGAGGTGGGTAATCATTGTAAATATGATGCACTATTGAATTATATTTATTTTTATCATGGTTTGGAAATGTCTCATTGAAAATATTTAACATAGCATTTTCATTTTTTTGAGGCTTAGTTTCCTATGTAGGAGTGCCTATTTCAATAATATTCTTATTGATAAGACCCTAAATAATATGAATTATCTTGAAACATATTATTACAATGACCATTGTATCTATGGTAATCATAATATGAATTATTATCAAAATATTTACCTTAAGCTTTGCTCATATTAATTTAAAATAGTGGAGGTAGAGTAATACGATTACATTCAAGTAACTTTTGTATCAATTTATGACGTGGTTGTGGTAATCTAAATAACTGTCTCCTTGGTTGGTCAGATAAAACAATCTTGTTAGAAAGTTGATAAATAACATTAACTATGATCTTTGTATCAGATTTTGTGTTTTTTGTCTTAGCTTTGTAAGATTATTTTCTTTGAAACTTCATTGTCAAAGCTAAAGTAAGTGAATATTTTAATTTATTCAAATCAAGGAGCTTGATTTCTCTTTCTCTTATTGTGCAACATAGTTATTCAAATTATTTTAATTTTTTGAAAATAATTGAGTCAAGCAATAGTGCAATTAATTTTGTTTAAAAACATCTTATAATTAATTATTTTTCAATGTTTTAGTCATTTTGGAACCCATGGTATTTTAAGGAAGTACATAGTCACTGATAGGCTCAATAGTTTATAAATTTATGCATAGGAAATATTTTCATCAATGTTAATAGCAAAATAATTAAGGATTTGATCTACTAGTGGATTAAATGCTTTAACTAATTGAGTAGGTATCATAAAACCAACATAAACTATAATATTTTAGGATTCTTATAAATAACTTAGTTAGCAACTTATCATTGAAATCATAATATTGGTAGTTTAGGAGCTACAAATCCTGCAAGTAAAGGGTATGATGCAATCATAGGTGAAAATAGATTATGAATTAAGGCTTGGGAATCTAATGATTGACTAAATTTTGGTATACCTTTCCCTAACTTCAACAACTTAGAATTCAAAAGTGAAATATTTACACAAGGGATTGTGTAATAGGCAAGGTATGTGATTTATTATGCATAGTTATCAAAGGTTATGTATGATTCATTTGGTTAGACATGGGCATGGAGATCAATTGGAAGCCTCATTTTTCCCCAAAATATAAATGTGTATATGTAATAATAGTAACAATAGTATAAGTATCAAAACTTGTGGTCGAGTTGACAATGCAAAAGAGTGTTTCTTGTCATGCATTGAAACTAGAGTCTTTAATTTTTGTACATGTTTAAAAGCTAAAGGAATTTGATTATTTTGGGTATATCTTGTGGACTTTGGAAATTTTATTAACAAAAATTGGATAAATTTTGTACTTATGCATGATCTACTCCATTAAGTTCAACCAAATGTATCCTATCTGAGCCATCATAATTATCTTGTGAATTATGATCATCTTCATTAACTTGTTCAATATGATTATCTTCTTAAAACTTTTATTAAGTAATTTTTTAATCAAAAGAAAGAGAATCATTTTTATTTTTTCTTGATAATGAGGGTTAAGGGGTCCCTCTCCCATTTATTAATTTAAACCAACTATTATAACAGGCCACAACAACCCAAGAAAAACCAAATGATAAACCAGAAATAAAAACCTATAAACTAGATGAAGTCATCAACAAAAAACTATTCCAACAAATAATGGCCTAAAATAAAAGGCCCATGAGTAAGCCTTCCAAAAATCCACCACCAAATAACCAAACTTGACCCCACCAATCCAACTCATAACCCTAAGAACACATGCTCCTTATCATAATGATTAAGCCAATTGCCACATCTATCGCCCATATCTTCCACCACCACAACCATCCAAACTTCCCAACCTAATTTCCATAAGATCATCCACACACTTAGTTTCATCCACCTCCACTACCTTAGGCACCTAAACTATCCTACCCATACTATCACCCCAACCATGATAACCACCATAATCACGTCACCTTCCACTAGTGTTCCACTCCATCAAATGACCATCCAAACTAAGGGAGTGGAAGGTATCTTACATGCATCCCCTCATAGTACTATTCATCACATGTCATCATCTCACTATCCAGGCTCCCTCCAAACTTGCCCCTTTAGTTACCACTTAAAGAGGAAAGTTTATTACTTTGAACTAAATAATTGCCCCAAAATCCTAGTTATTGAGATTACCCTACTCAAATTCTAAAGGTGTAGCACATTTGTAATAGGATACTTGCGTACTTGAATGTATATAATCTAAATAAACCTTTTGTTAAATATGGATAAAAAAGTGATGCTTGAATTTGTTTCATGAACCCCAACATCATCATGAAATGTTCTTCCAACTCATATAAATTTGATAGAGGCACTCTCCCTAAACAATCATTACATGAGAGCATCAAAGATAATGGGTTAGTTACCCAAAAATCCTCGATATCTCTTGTCATCCCTACCCAAAACTATGGTCTCACCATCCATTCTATAATATCATGAACCTACACTTTATCCCCTAGGGCTATCAGTAGATTACCCACAAACATGGATGCCATCAGAGAGTTAACATTAATTTGGCACAATATATCTAAATATACCATGCCTATGATCTCTTTGACCACTTTAAACACCACCTTTAACTAGATAAAAAGACCTTATTGATTTGAGAATCAATAAATCACCCCTTAAATGCCATTTCCCATTTCAAGGTAGTCATTCGAAGGAGAGGTGTGCTCAAGACACACTATAGCATTTTGTCCATCACAACACAACCCACCTATAATTCACCTTGCTCACCACTTGCCTTAATCACCTTAACACCCCACCGAAACTATTCAGTGATGCCACAATCTACAATAAGTATTTTCTATCACCATCCCAATTAAACTCCTACATGCTTGCAAAACACTCCATCACTAACCAAATGGCATGACCACTAAATCCTGAGTCATGCCAAGAAATAAACATGACCACATCCAACATTTAAACCATCCATGTAAATTTTCAAAGGTATATATCCCCAATTTTAACATTGGACTAGGCCTTCCAAGTGTTATCCATCATTAAATCCTCCTACTAATTGATTACCATATCATCCAAGTAAATTGTGGGGTCATTTTCCTCCCTAAAGTAATTGGAGGCTTCCATACTGATAGGGAATAAATTACCATAACATTACTATAAAATTTTATCAATATTATAAGATTTTAATTTATGATTCCATGTGATATTGACCAAAACCATTGATTCCCCATTGTTGACTAACTTCTCAACTCCACACTGAGTTGTTAAGATCAACCCAAAAACTAGAGCCTTAGCCTCTACCTCATTATTCGTCCCATCCATAAGCATCATAGAAGAAGCTTTAATTAGGAACCCCATATAATATCTAATTACACACTTGACACTTAAGGGCCCTATATTCCCCCTCATTATCTCATTAAAATTTAACTTAATCAATCTCAACACTAAAGGACACCAATCTGAATTATTTGCCCACCTATGAGCTTTAACTAATATGCCAAACCCATTAACAAGTGAAAATAAAGAGAATCATTCATTGCATTAGAGTTCATTTTAATACAATTTAATATAATTTTAATGTGCTCAATATTGTCCCCATTTAATTTATCACTGTGCCTTAAAGTAATAAGAGATGTATATTTTGTAGATGTCATAAAAAAATAACATGGTAAAAATGTTATAAACCAAAAAATGAAATGAAATGATAGAAATAAAAGGTATTTTTTGTGTGTAAATTATTAGATTCCATTGAAATCTAAGGTCAGAAAAATTAGTGTTAGATATCAAATCTAAGGTATAAATAAAGTGCTTTCAGTGTTGACAATTAGATTTGAAGTAAGCAAGTTATTTTACTCTCATATTTAGATCAAAGTTCGAAATAAAGAAAAATTAGTGTTGAATGTTTAGAAAATTATATAAACCATATGAAAAAAATAATCAATGATCAAATAAAAATGTAGGTTTACCAATATATTTTATCAAATTTTGAATTAATAAGGTCAATTAACCCTTATTCTGATCAATTGAATGGAATAAAGTAGAATAATTTAACTTGTGACAAGCAAAATAAAAGTAAAAAATTGGATTCATAAAAGTAAAAACAAAATAAATAAAAGTAAATATGAACCAAATGAAAAACTTAGTCATTTATTTCCTGTGTGTTGACTATGTAAAACTAACATATGTTTGGATCTAATTTATAAGGACTAATTCTACAAGTGCATACAATCTAGAAATGAAACTGATGAAGGTCAAGATCTTCAAATTTGGGTCAAGATCAACTACCACTATGGACTTGAACTGGTCAATCTTGACCTTTAATTAAAATTAGGAAAATCAAGTCATGATCATTTTTGACAACTTGAATCACACATGTTCTTGAATATTTGACCTTTAGATGTGTGTGGAAGACCTGTAAATGACTTATTCAAAGTTGAAACCTTAATAAGAATTTTAATGACTAAAAAACTTCAAATGGAAAAATGAGGGGGTGTAATAGGTTTGTCTAACCTCAATCACCTCTTTATGACTAAACATTACCTACATCCAAAACTTCGAAGAGGGAAATCAAACCCACATAGTTCTCCCAATTAATGAGTGTTTTATGTAATTGTGCTCATTTGACTACATGAATGCATCTAGTAATGGTTTGAATACTTGATCATAATTTATTTTATCTTGGATAAAATAGGATTTGAACTTATCTAATGACTATTTTAGTTGATTATAATTAGAATTGGGAAGGATATCAAATCTTTGCTCAATGTGTAATAGTGTAAGTATGCCTCTATATTGAAAATTCCAAGTGATTGCCTAGTGTAGAATAGGTGAATTAAGTGTCCTTTATATTAATTTAAAAGAAGAAAATATCACACTACATATCATAAAAATATAGATCAATATGTAAGTTAGGGCTCAAATTTTAAAGTTTTCATTAGTATGGTTAAGGTTAGGATCATCAACCCATAAGGGTCAAGAACGTCTACCACTATTGACTCATATTAGTCAATCATGTCATGCAAAAGGAACATGTGCATTTTGGGATCTAGAATGTTTGTATAGATTCTTAAAGGGGTTTTTAGTATTTATAACATTTACACAGGCATCAAATAGCAATTTAGAAAATAAATGGGTCCATATATGTGATTAGGATAGAATAAGGTAGCAAAATAGGCCCAAATTAAGTGCTCAAATTAATTAAAGTGAAATAGAGCCAAAATTGATATTATCAAGTATTCATGACCAAATTTGAGTGATTACACTAATATGAATATTTACTTTGACAAAATAGGTGGTTCTTTAATTTTTTCAATTACTTCAAAATATTTGGGTATGGAGCATTTTTTTAAGGAACAATTAGCAATGTCAATATTATTTTCTTATTTCATTATATGGAGCTTGTTGTTAATTGTTTAAACCCTAAGGTCTTATTTTATGGTATAATCAAATGTTTTCATTCTCAGTTCAAATAATTTATCAGTAGAGTCCCTAGGAAACATTTTGAAAGCAATGATGTGATTTATTAACATAAATTTATTATGGGTGTTGAATATTTATTCATCAAAACACTCATTTATAAATTTATTATCTTAAATAATATTCAATGCTAAATATAAGAAATAATATTTTATGTTCTTAATTTATCTCAGTTAAAAATAATGATTAGGTTAAATCTACACGATTTCCTTCTCCTAAATCCTAACAAAATTTTTTTGAATGTATTATTCAATTTCATGCTTTAAGTCCATGTCCCTATTTTTAATAAAAATGATTACTATACTACCAACTAATAAATATTTATTTTCACTTTGAGCATGATAAAATGGTTTTAACATGCAAATATATCTATTTTCTTGGTGGATTATTCTCAAGTTCTATGAAAACAAGTTTTTGAAGTACATTTTACAATATGATAAGTGAGTTCAGAAAAATAAGTTTCTTTGAAACACTAATCATAATGAATACTTGATTATAATAATAAATTTTAGTTTTCTCAGAGTCTTGCTAATAGTGGAAATAGGGTTTTTGCTTAGATTTATTTGAAATAAAATACTTTTCTTTATAAACCTCTATATTCATTTATGTTACTTCATGGACATGAGATTGATTTCAATGGGTTAATTTTGAACTCATAAATATTTTAACTTTGCATGTTAGAAAGATATGATGTCATTGTTTGTGCATTTGAAAATGAGAACAATTGTGATGAAGTTATGTTCATAGTCTTGTAAATCATTTCGTGCTTGCATTCTACATAAATATTAAAGAAAAGGGGTTTTTATATCATGCATTTATTTTAGTTTAAATCTTAAAAAATAAAATGTAGATGGTCAAATATAACTTTTCTTTTTTACACTTGGCTATTCAGGTTATTTTTAGAATGATTTTTTAGTTTGCTTCATTTATAGAAAATGTGTAATAATGATTGTTTGTTGTTATAATATAATACAATGCAATTTATATTAGATATAAGACATATGTCATAGGTTTATGGTCTATTGTTCAATAATAGAATTAATATGGATTATAATGAGTCAAGATATTTTGATTAAATATTATATGCTTTATAAGTTGTGTTCTTTTAAAATTAAGGTATAATGTCAAGTTAGATCCGAGGATCACACACCTCAAAAATAAATAATGTTTTAGATAAAAACAACCAACCAAAAATAAATGTGCCACCTACATATTTCATGTATCAAGGCAGACTCTTTAAGGCTCGAAGGGTTTTTAGCATGTTTATGAGAGGTTTTACCCATGCTACCAAGGTTTCCTTATACTTTGATTGTTTTTAATATTATATATCATAATACTTTCATACCTTATGTTACTCATGCTTGGTGAGCCCCTTAAAGAGGTAATTGGCAGCCTTATCCTTTCAAATATGGTTTTTCAACTATTTATTTTAATCAAATGCCTAATGTCACCAATGAAAATTCTACACTTTCTAATCCATTACCCCAAAACAAGGTTATTATTTGATTGGAAGCCATTAATTCTAGTATTGTACCTAATAATACTACTTCCAAAAGCTATAAACATGTTATTAATCATTCAATCCTACTATAGTAACATGTGATGAAGAAGATCAAGTTGGAGATAGATGATGAGTTAAGAGGGTTGCTTCATATTGAGATTCATGTGACTCCAATAGAATACACTGATTATAATACAAATAGAGGTGTCCTTTAATTGACTTGATTTATTTATATCAAGCTGAATAAAACTAGTTGTGTTCATTATTTGTATTTTATTTTAACTTGGTTATATTTTAGATTTTCAGATATTTCCAATTGTTGATTATGCTACCTTGTTTTCAATTTTGATTTGATCATAATATTTACAAATTTTGAAAGTGTATGGTGATATTATGGATTGTTGTTTTGATTTATCTTTCTTATTTGACTTGTTTGAATTACTTTATCATTTATTTTTTAGATAATAAATGATATTTAGAATATTTTGGAGTATCAAAATTTTAAAACTTCAGTGATTGGTTGTGTTTAAAATGGAAGTTGAAATGAATATGTTGTGGAAAAAATCATGAATTAATATCTTGGTTTTTTTCCTACATTTTACACTTCTAAAATAAAATCTCTTTATTTATTTGTGTATGACTCGACTCTCAAACTTATTTGTACTCTATTTTTTTTATTATTATTCATTTGAGTTTATTTTATTTTTCTTAGTTTCATAATTACTCTATTTATCTTAGTTTCATTACTATATTTATCTTTCTTATTTTATTTATGTAGATAACATTGTTGCATTTTCTTCTTTTATCTTATTTATTTAGTTTAATTATCTTCTATAGCATGTATAGAGTTTGATTTATTTGTTGTCTTGTCTTTAAAATTTCATCCTAATGTTAGATATTTCTTTCATTTTTCGATTTCTTTAGTTTTGATTTTTTCTTCTATTTTTCTTTAGTTGGTTATAGGTAAAAATGATATAAATGATGAGAACTGTTAAGTGACAGGAAGCAAGTTGATAAATAAGATATTGATATTAAAAATAATCAGTTTTGACCCTCCAATAATGTACCTCTCCCATAAATTTAATCTATTAGATATGGCCAATAAATTATTTCTGATTATAAATTGTGAAATATTTTGAATATGATCCATATAGTGAGAACTTGGATGCAACATTTAAATCTTTTGAAATACAAAAAGTATAGACATTGAAGTATTTTTTTATTAAGTTTATTTTTACTTAAAATCTATTAAATAATTACAATTTATATTATTTTTTTAAGTATTTTTAAATATTTTAATGAACCCCTAAACACTTAATTTTTAAGCTACCTTCTTGCACACCTAAGTACTAGCCTTCTAGTCAAGTAGGTCTCTACAATTAAACTAGTTTGATTTTGATTTAACCTTCAAGATAGGATAAAGGGTTGATTAGTTTATCATTACAAAATTTAATGTCAACACATCCCATAGAAGATATCATTACATCTCAGCAATGGAAACTTATGAGCATAATTAAACCATCAATTAACTTGAGGTAGTTAAGCTTGCCTCCAACCCAATGGGATCATATGAGGAGAATTTCTTTGACTTATTGATTTTAATACTTTCACTAATTTTCAACCCAAGATGTGTATTTTGGAAAGATGTCATCATTTTAAGTGTAACATTAGTTTTGCTCAGAGTATGAGGTGATAAGGTTGTGTATGGAAACACACTTGCATAGAGTAGCACACTTTCATGAAAGTAAACAATGGGAAAGTGATTGAAAAGAAATTATAACTAATGTTATCTTGGAAGATTTCTCAACATTGAAATTGAACTTATTTAAATCAGAAATACATGTGTATAAAAATAAAACAATAATGTTTCTAATGGTTTAATTAAATAAAGAATGAAAAACACAATACAAAATTGAATCTAATAGACGATATCTTTACCACAATCCTCCCAAGGGGCCTAGCCTTGTTTGGAGTTGTGTCATAATTCCTTCCTCATCCTAAAAATTATTACTTCAAATCACTTCTCTTGCATTAATTGAATATGTAACAATGTGAGTATTGATAAAATGAAATAACAGGATTACAAATAGGATTCAATATTTCTTCAAAATTTCTCAATGATTACTCTCTAATTTCTAGCTACCTCTTAGGCCCTGGTGTTTAAAACGTTAAATAGAAAGGGGGTACATTTAATCTAGTCACCTAGTTACAACATAATTGATAAACTATATTTTTGTTGTTAACATCATCTTAGAAAAATAATTTACATATGCTTTGAAACATATCTATAGTGAATAATCAAATAATAGGAGGAAACAAGACATAAAATAATCTATTTTATGGATACAATGGTTGCAAGGCATGATTCAATGAAAAGAGTGGTTATGTTATATTCAAGCATTGATCTAGCCTTTTTTCCTAGATTGTAGGATCTAATTTATTATAAACTATTTGAATCAAACCACCTCCCATTGTAGTCTTAGTTGAGATTAACAAGAAATGATAAAGGTTAGAATTGACCTCTACAGTAACTGTTATGGGCTAGGATAGCTTCCATATAACTACTACATGTCAAAATATCTCTTATGGATTTGTTATAGGTTAGAATTTTTGACTCTATTATTGTTATGGGTTAGTCTGCCATTACTACAAGTTGGTTTGTTATTACTACTAGTTGACAACCTAGTTCATATAGATTATCCCAACTAGTTATTACGAGATGACAACCTAGTTACCATGGGTTAGCCCAACCAATTACATGTTATCCTAGCTAGTGATCCAATCATGCTTATTCTATTACTATAGATTCTTGCTTTGCTCCATAATTTTTTGTTGAGATTTTTATGCACTAGATCAGTAACAAATTAAAAAATAGTATTTATAGTAAATGGTATAATTTTGTTCATAAAATAAATAGTTTTAAGTATAAAACACCAAATTTATATAAAACATATTCATTAGTACTATATATAAGAAAAAAGTCCAAAGGAAAACTTGGGATGTCATGACTGTGTAAAAAAATCATAGAAGAGATTTTTGAAGGGTTTCAATAATTGATTATTCAGCTCATCACACCTCCCATCTGATGGGTTACTCATCTTCAAGAAATTTAATTCTGTTTAAACCCCATAATACATTAAACACATAATTAGTGAAAATAAAAAGGTTTAGAGGATCGTTCTCCTTATTTAGGATAAAACCCTTTATTTTTCCCAAAATTTTCCATTATTTTAAGTTATTGTTTCCCTATCCAATCAAGGATAGGAAACCAAAATGGTGTGGGTTGGAATATGATGGCCAACCATTGATTCATATGTCTTCTACCTATCTCAATATATTTTTAAAAAAATTGAGTGTTACATTGATGTTATATCTAGAAAAAGTATCTTTTATTTTCTACTCTATAGTTAATTCATCCCATTTTTTGGTTCATGGTGTGAGAGAAATTATATTAGATTGGTTAAAATAATTAAGAATTGATTTTGGGCTTGAACTTGTTTTATCACAAAATTCAAGGCCGCATGTGATCTTTCCATTAGGGTGTCCCATTCATCAACTATCTTAGTTGGCCTGGTGGATTCCCCTCTTATCATTAGCTTTTCCTCTTTTTATGTTTCATGATACTCAATCATTTCCTTGTCTATTTTATTTTCATTGTCTAAATAGGAAGAAAATAATTTAAATAATACATCCCCTACATACAAGTTTGAATTCCATTCCAAATCATAAGTAATAATGTAATCATGAAAATAAAACTTGCATAGTTTATTTTGAACTTTAGGAGTGCTCTTTTCATAAACATTAAAGAAATAATGAGAATCACTTACTGTTGTAGGTAGGTTGCAATATAATTGCATGAGGTTGAATTTCAACCACTAATATTTATGATAGAGGGAATAGAACCTTATAAGTGGTCTTCATTCTATCAATTGGACAACTAATTAGCTTAACTCTTTTATAATTCCTTTTACTTTATCTATTTCTCTTTCCTTATCCTGCAACTTCATTTTTTCCTCCTTTTTTTCCTTTCATAGTTTTTTATTCTTTAAATTTATTATACTGACTCTTGAAGGTTTGATTATAACATCTCTTGTTAGAATTGCATCCTTTTTACTTGGAATATCTATTTAATTAGAAATGGATAGAAACATTCTTTCAATGGTGGTTGTTTTTATTGGAAACTCTATTACTAAAGGTTGTGTTATGGGTTGTTGAATATGTCCCTTTTCTATTTTTTATACCCTTTATAATGCATCTAACCCATTTTATTATTTTTATAAAACCCCAGTTCAAGATCTAAGAGTTTTAATTTCTCTTAGGGCAGTTACCAATTCTAAATTTTATTCCTTTCTTGGAGTATTAGGGGTTTCCTATTTTGCTTTCACATCTTCCATGGTTTCCTCTACTACTCTAGTTTCTTCTTCTGACACATTTGATGAAGGACCCTAGTGCTCCATCTCACCAAAGCCTAAAAATTCTGATCTAAATGAGTTAGAATTTTCTTCTTAATTGATATTGATAGTTTGGGTCTCTTCTTCTTGGATTTCCTCTTCCTCTTCAAATCAACCCTCACTTTCAATGTGAACAACAACAAAATTCAAAAGAGTATTTTATTGTGTCAGCTTACTTTTGGGCCTCTACGATTGACTTCTAGGAACATTTGCATGTGGAAGCCTTTTCCTTTTCTTGGGTCTTGAGGTTGAGGGTCTATCCTATACCTTTTTTATTTAGTCAATTCCTTACCCTTATTTTGTAACTTTGAAGAGGAAGGATCTATTCTTAGCCTCCTCCTCCTCCTTCTAGTAGGTCTTTCCTCTTATTATCCAATTGTTGGATCTTATTCTTATGTCTCAACTAGTAAATTTCATTACCTCATCTACCACATCTTCTTCTGTTAGTAATCATTACATTACTAATAAATCCCCTCATGCTACATTGGGCCTCTTATCCCTTAGACATATCTACACTATTAATTTAATTGTTCAATAAGGACACAAATATTTTTTCTTCCTTTTTGGTATTCTTCAACCATTCTCTTCAATATGTTTAGCATAAAATTAGGCACATTTACTAGCCTTCCATACCTTAAGTGATTAAGGAATATAAAGTGGATGGCATAAAGCATGGAATGTTTTCCCTCATAATTCAGGTAATTTAAAATGAAGGTAGTAACTTCTACCCATACCAAATGTAATGGCAATCAAAGTGTGGCTTGGTTAGAGGATTCTAACTACTCATTAGTTGCACATAATACATCTCTTTTCATAATAGCAATGGGTCTTCTTTGCCACAACTCCCCTATTCACGGTAGTCTAGTTACTTCCAAGATTAATTCATCATTGATCTCAACCCATCACACCATAATGGTTGTCACACCATATTCTAAGGTTTTTGAAAATTATTAGATAATTTGGTTATGATAACCTATCAATTTATCAAATTAATTCAGCCAACCTACATTTTTGGAGATGCTAGAAATACTTTGACTCTTTGTCAATGTTGTGAGGTTTGTTGTCTCTCTTCTGAGGACAAATCCACCCATGTTTAAATAATGCTACTTATGTGTAATACAAAATACTTCACTTATTTTAGATAAAAATAGAGGGTCTCAGAGATTGGAATGTTCACTATGTTTTTGTGTGCCAATGTAATAGTTTTTTATACTTATCATTATAATCATTTCTAGTTATTATGTATGTGCCTACATAAATTATGATAATATGGTTCTCCCTCAAACTTATTTTTTCAAGCCCATAGCATCATTACATGGCATCCCTTCCCCTAAAAATCACTTCACTCAACCTCAGTGTCATGTCATAACAAAGGTTTTCATAGGAAAAGCATGACATGTAGGGGAATAATTGGGACTGATTAAATTATGCAAAAAAGTAGTCAGATTTATGTGACATAATGTCAAAAAGGGATATTTTACAATGGTTTAGCCCATACCATAGAAATAGTAATTTAATGCATAAGATTACAAAGCTTGAAATATTATATCATGAAAACATGATTATTTATATAAAAATACTAATATCATTACTTATTACACATCAGTTTACCAATCACTTTGATTCATATGAATTGATGTTATTATTTTTTGTTGGTGTCTAGATTAGTGTTTATAATTTATTGAGTAGTCATAGAGGATGATGTGAGACATGAAGAAGACTTTATTGGCAGAAATAATTTTATGTAAGAACTAATAGTTGATTTTAAATGATGTTTGAGTTGGAATTTGTGTGGTAAATTTCAATTAGACTCCAACTTCATACATTAACTAGTTATTATCTTGCTTGTATCAAGTATCACAACTTCCTATAGTAGGTAGCTACTAAGCATGTATAAGAAAGGGGAAAAAATAAGTGGTTATGGTTTATAACTATAGGAAGCAACACTAATATTAGTGATGGTCTCTAATAATGGTTTTGATTTTACTTGGCCTTCTAAAAGATATAAATATAGATAATATGAGTCAAGTGTTGATGGTGATCTTCCTTTAGTGTCTATAGTTTGAGTACTTATAGGTTGGTAAGTGATTTAGATGTGTGTTGTTACATAGAGGAGCTAGTGGAGGATTTGTAGATTATTTTAAGTGGAACTTATAACATTATTTGGTAAACTTGCAGCACTTCCAATTAATATCTAGTAACTATATGCATGTCTCTACAACATTTACATTCATCATGTAGTATATTCTAGCAACTTGTAATAAATACTACCTAACTTTGTGATTAACTTATAATAATAAGATGCAACCCAAATCTAACTACTTACTATATCTAATAATTGTATAGAGTTTGTATACGTCTATGGGTTAGTGACCAAAGGAAATATCAGAAACATTTTTTATTTTTATTTTTTTCCCTGTGATTCGAAACATGTTGGTTTTTCAATGAAGGTTATTATTTTAGTTATTAGGTGTCTATAAAAATGGTTTTCTAGCTAATATTATCAATAATGTCTGAAGGTTTTCATCAGTGAAGAATTTTTTATTTGATATACTTCAATTTTCCAATTTTGACTAACTAGAAGACTGATTTTTCTATTAGAATTTTTATTCAACCCTTGGCTAGCCATAAAACTAATTGGCTAGTGAAGGATGTGAAATTATGCTCACCATTTATCTAATGAAAAGAAGGATGAGCTACAATGCTCATCTATTATTTGAATAGGTTCTTGTGAGGAATTAGTTTCTAAGATAATATACTCATTTAATGTTATGGATAGCTCTTTATTCATGTAGGGTTTTCCTTCTTCCATGACTTTACTTATGAATTCATGTTTGGAGAGTGGTTTCTTGTATAGATTGATGTGATGTCCATTCACTAATAGATAAAATCTAATCAAATCAATTATTTATATCTTGATTTCTCCCTTTGGGAATACTTTCTATATCTCATAAGGACAAAGCCATCTATTTTGCATCTTTCCTTTGGGGTCCTTGTGTTTAGAATCATAGAATAGGCCCCAATATCCAAGTTGAAATACTCATGAATTAATGAACTAATCATTGCACTTGACCTATTTTTGTTGAATCATTTCTATATGTTGTAATGCTTCCCTCCAGAGTTCATCTAAGGAGCTAAGATACATTATTATTTCATTTTGTGCTTTAGACAAATTCATGCCAAGTTTCAAGGTGGTTCTTATATTTTTAAGTTCAAATTCTATGGGGAAAACAACTTTATTACCATAAACCAATTCATAGTATGTAAACCTTATGGTGTTTTTCACCTTTGGAAGGCATGTTTCTAAATCCTAGTGGTGAAAAGCTACTATCTTTATAAGAATGTTTTTCAATTCCCTATTGGTAACCTCCTCTTTTCCATTAGACTATGGATGATATGGAGTAGACTTTTTAAACCTAATTCATTATCAAACAAGGGCTACAATAAAATTAGATGTGAATTACAATCCTTGATTTTTAATTATTTCCCTCAACATTCCATACCTAGTGAATAATTCTTCAAAAAGGAATTATATAACCTTTTCATCCCTTTCATGTGTTAAATACTTTATTTATACCCATTTAGTGACATAATATGTGCATACATGTATGTACTCACTATTATATGTTGGTTATATTAGGACAAAAACACTAAGTCCCCTTCTTTCAAAATGTTCAAATATAATTTAGAATTAGAGACGCATTTCATTGAAATGTGTGGGTTTCATCATATGTTGGTATCTATCACATTGGCAAGTGTAATTTTTTTCATCCTTGTATAAGGTACAATAGTAATAGCCTATAGTAAGGATCTTGTAAGCAATCCTCTTAGCTAAAAAATGTCCCCTACAAGGTTCAACATGACATGCCTAGAGGATGTCTATTGTTTCATCTTCTTGGACATATGTCTGCATGACTAGATCAAGCCTAGTTTAAAAGAGATAGCCTAAGATCCATGAGTATGGAAGACTTTTCTCCACCAAATGGTGTTTCTCTTTTGGTGAGAAATGTTATGGGATTCACTCTACAAATATTTAGAAATATATACAAAAAAAGGAGTGTTAATGGTTAAATCAAAAATATGTTCATTAGGAAATGCATCATCTACCAATGGACTATGTTAGTCATGATATAAATTTAGTGACAACATTGTCTTTGCCTGGTATATCTATAATAGTAATGTCAAATTCTTGCAATAGAAAAAACAATCTAATTATTCTAATACTAATTTATATATTTTTCATTAAATACATGATTTTTGTATGGTCAATGTGAATAAAAATAGTATATATAGTAATATAATGTCTAAATTTATTGATGGCATACACTACCATAAGGAATTATTTTTTAGTCAGTGTAATTGAGTTTGGCTTCATGAAGTTTCTTGTTGATGAAGTATATGTCATAGTTAATTGATCCTTATTTTTGGCCCAAGATAACCATAAATTTTTTATCTAAAGAATTTGTATGGATGTGGAAATGTAATTTCCAATCCAGACCATGCAACACTGGATTTATGACTAGTAATATTTTCAAGTCTAGGAATGCTCTCTGACATACATCACTCCATATAAAGTTAGCATCTTTGGATAATAAACCAAATAGGTGTAACTATTTTATTAAAATATTTAATTATTATATGATAATATCCATCATATCCTAAGAGAATTCGAACATAATTTTTTTTTACAGGGTTGGTAAAAAATCTATTAGCTTTATCTTAGCAGGATCTACCTCTATTCCTACTAGTGAGATAGGTGTCCTAGTACAATGTCTTTTGTCATCAACATATAACATTTTTCATAACTTAAGGATAATATTGATAGTGTTTATTACTTTATAAATGTTCATAGTGGCTTATTCATAGTTATCCCCATAGAGTGTGAAATCATCCATATAAAATTCTACATAGTCATGGGACATATCAGAAACATGCTCAAGAAAAATATTTAAAAGGTGTCAAGAATGTTACATATCCTGAATAAAAGTATATAATATATGTGGGTACCATAAGAACATGTAAATTTAGTCTTAAAATAGTCCTTAGGTACTATTCTAATCTTATTATATTCATTAAACCCATCAAGAAAGGAGAATTATTTCTTCCCTGAGAGGGTTTCAAGTATTTGATCATGAAAGGAAGAGGAACATGATCCTTTCTTGTGGTTGCATTAATTTCCTTGTAATATACACAAATATGTCATTTTAAACCCTTATTTGGCACAATGATAAGGGGCTATACCCAATGGCTATTAGAGATAAGATATACAAATCCTACATCTAATATTTTTTGTAATTTTGTTTTCACTATGTCCTTAACACAAAGGTTCATCCTTATTTGTGGTTGTCATATGTGTTTTCATTATTATTTTATGTATATATGATGGGTTTATAGGTTAGGTTGTATTATTATCATGTCATTATAGTCCCTTTAAAATGCAGTATTATGTTGTTGAAGCATGGTCACGAGTTGAGTTTCTTATTGAAGGCTTTGTTTCTTGTTGATATTGAGAGGTCATCTAGATAGGATTTATAATTGTTTTTAAAAGGATTTCATGGACTCTATACCTCTAAATATATGATTAAGTATACATTGATGTGTTAGGAGTTTATTAAAAGTCTTAATGTCTCCCATAGGATTTGAGGATCCATCTGTTGGGAAGATGTTGCTAAAGGTACATTATATGCATTGTAATTGGTTATCTATTTGTACATCAACTTGATAAGTGTTTTTAGAATGTTATAAATGAGTGTGTAATAATATTTTTTGTTCACAAGTATAATACATTCAATAATGACTAGGGTTTGTAAAGGATATTATTCATTATCCTCATCTTCTAGCCAACAAGGTTATTTTGGTTCAGTTGAAGGTTGAGTTGGTGGATATAAGACCAACATATTCATGTTATTACTATTTGAAATCAGAATTTTTCTTAACCTAAAGCTAATGAATGCATCATTTTTAACAAGGTAAGGTATCCCTAAGATAAGGGGGTTTGCCCTCAAGTTGTCTTTTCACAGTAATATTATGAAATTTATCAGGTACTCCCAAGAATCCATGGTGATAATTAAGTATTCAATAACCCCTTCATGTTTTATTAGTGATCTATCTACCATTTATAGAATGGTTGGGATTAGGTGAAGGCTTTTAAGGTGAATTTTTGCATAGTATCCTTAGTCATTACATTGTGGTTGATCCTAATTCTATCAAGGTGTTTTGAATGAGGGTGTCATACATGTGGATGTCAATTATAGGGATACCTGGGTGTGAGTAATTAAGTGGTACTATATTTCCCAACATGATTTCACAAGTTGTCCAATGAATGGGATGGTCTTGGGATCCTTTTTATTCTGACCAAGATTCCTTAGGCATAATTATAGGAGAGCCTTGGTGTAAATGGAGACATATATATAGTTTGAAATAATGGAATTTTGACACAAACATTATTAAGCTAACCTATAAAATCAAATTCAGATTCTTGTTCTTGTTTTTAGAGGTGTTAGTCACTCCTTGACTGTTAGGTGTGTTTGGTTCAAGAGTGGAGTTTGTTTGAATAGTTTTGGGTTAGTTGTAGTATTAGGGGCCTCTTTAGGTGGTTCAATCATTATGGGTGTGGTGGGATTGGGATAATTAATCCTAAATGAAGTTATACTTCATATATATACATTGAATAAATTGGATTTACATCATGTTAGTACTATATGTTGGTTGAGCTGACTTATTTTTGGGGTTAGGTACAAGTTTGGTAGGAAATTGAGGGTTGATTTAAAGTGCGATTTCTTGGCAATAATGCCAGTTATTAATGTTGTTGTGTTTATTAGTACATAGCATTATGATTAAACCATGGTTTATTTTCTCTCCTAGTTGTCACCATTGACTGGAGGATCAATATCATTGATAGTTCTAATTTTTTAATTTCCATATGTGGTGTTAGAATTGATGTCAATTGGCTTAGGGTTAGAAATTTTGTTTCGCTTAAGGTTGGTTTTATGTTGGAATTTGTTGTGTTTGATTCCAATGGGTGGGTCCAACCACTTTTAAGGAGGGATGAATGAAAATTATGATTTATAAAATGGAGTTGTTTGTGGCACACCTAGATTTTGAGGTATTTTAAACCATGGTTTCCATTGAGCCATGTAGAAGACATAATATCCATCTCTGATCATGTGAATTTATATTATGTTTGGTTCATCATCCATGATGTTTTATACCTTTATGTGGGTATTTTTTCACATAAAATATTCTCTTTTTCTATGAAAATTAGGGTAGTATATAATAAGAGCTAACTTTGTTTCTTATTATTTTCTAAGTGTATGTAATGTATCAAGTTCTGAAGCTAAGTGGTTTATAATATCCTACCTAATATCTTAAAGCAAGTTGTTAACTTCCATCCTTTAGACTCCATTTGTGGTCTTAGATGATGATGATGGAAATGATTTATCATTGTGAGTATTTGTCATTATAGACTTGGAGTAATTCCTACACATGATGATGATATCATCAAATTGTTTTTTTGAAACATCTCTATTGCTCATGAGAGCTTATGCCTCTAAGCATTCCTCATTGATTCCTTTTGAAAATATCATCTTTATGGCATATGCATCCAACCTATTTTTTTATATTTTTGAAGGCTAAACATGAATATTTCCAATTAGTGATCCAATAGATCCTCATCCATTTGTGACATCCTAATGATGTCATCTCTTTTAAAGTCTTTCCCTCTCTAATAATCTTGAAACTTGGAGATAAATTTGTCTATCATGTCTTTTCAATCCATGATTGAATTCTTTCCCAAATCCATAGACCAATGTAGATGAGCATGATTGGAAATAATTTCATCTTGTGGGCATGATTATGATATTCATAACTATGACACAAGGCATTTAACTCAAAGAAGAATGTATCCATGTCTATAATCACCATCCCCCTAAAGTTAGGTAAAGATGATAGGGGAATTTTTTCACATGTGCATTACCCATAGGGGTATTGATGGGAAATTTGAATGTTCTTTCTTCACTACCAAAATTTCTCCTTCCCTATCTCCCATGATTATATGAACCATTCATCACCAATGTCTTTTGCAACCCACTATTTGAATTGCTAATCAATTTTCTTGGCCCAAGGCGAGTAATGAATGATGGCTCAAAGATTTTTTAGGTAAAATATCTTATGTATGGAGGTGATGGAGTGAACTCTTCTAGGTAATATTTTTGGAATTAGATAAAGATATCATCTTTTTTAGTTGGCTTTAGGACTACAAGTTTAAAACCTCCTTTCAAGGCAATAAGGGTTCAATATTATATTTTAAAATGAATTTTAGGTGAACGGAAAAAGGGTCTAAATACCAAATTCTTGTGTAATGTGGATAATTTGGTAATATAATAAGGATTTCTTTTTTAAGTGTATGTAAATCCTCTTGTCCTTATCCTTTAGATTGATTTACCATATCATCCAAGAACCTCTCAATTGACAACTCTTTTTCCTTGGTTGATACAATTTCTAGTGAAAGGGTGGACTAGATATATGTGTGCTTCTTTGGCTTGTATTCACTAAATTTGATTCCTTAGCTTCTAATCCTATATCAAAAATTATTGTCCTAATTAAAAATATACCTAATTGATCCATATCACATTGCATACACTCAGACAACCTTTCTGTTAGAATTGTAAACCTGCCCTACATAGGGTTAGATTTATAAGTAAACAAAAGTATTTGTTTAATATAAATCATAGGAATTGAAATATTAATTATAAAATAATGCATTAATCTATAAATAAATAAAATTATTCTAACAAAATAAGAAATTATTATAAAAACTAGGTTATCTAACTCAACTTCTTATGATACCAATTCTTGACACCTATAACTAAAAATGGTGCCATAATGATGAGCATAATTAAATGATAAATTTATTTGAGGTAACTAATCATGCCTATAACCTAGTTATGAGCATTCATTTGATTTATTGATGATAATACTTTCACTAATTATCAACCCAATGATTATATTTTGGCAAGATGTCAGCATTATATGTGTAATACTATTTTCATTTGGAGGTTGAGGTGTCAAGGTTGTGTATATGGAAACACACTTGCATAGATTAGTGCACTTTTATCTTGGAAGTTTCCTCACATAACACTGAAATTGAACTTATTAAAATCAAAATGGATGGGTAGAATAGCAGAACATCAATATTTCTAATGGTTTAATTAAATATATAATATAACACACAATATAAAATTGAATCTAACTAAAAAATATCATATTTAACACAATCCTATCGAATGTTCCCTATCTCACTTGGAGTTGTATCACAATCCCTTGTGATAAAACTTGTTATTTTTAAACACTTATTTTGCATTAATCAAATGTGTAACAATGTGAGTATTACTAAAATGAAATAAAAATATTACAAACATGATTTAATCTTTCCTTATAATTTTTCAATGATTATTCTCTAATTTCTAGCTACCTCCTAGGCCCTGTTGCCTGCTCCTTTAAATAGAGAGAGAGCATGTTTATTCTAGTCATCTAGTTTCAACAAAATTGATAAGTTGGATTTTGGTTGATACCAAAATCTTAGGAAAACAATATACACATGATATGTAATAAATCTATAATGAATAATCAAATAATATTAGGAAATATGATGTAGAGTAATATATTTTATTGTTATAATGGTTGGAAGGCATGATCTAATGTAAAATGATGTTGATGATATGTCTGAACATTGATCTAGCCTTTTTTCTTGGATTTTAGGATCTACTTTATCATTAAATGTTTGATGAAAACCAACTCATTACTTTATAACTATTATAATCTTATTTGGGCATGGAAAAAATTTATATAGGTTAGACTCAACCTCTACAACTATTTATATGGGTTAGGACAACTACCATAGCACTGCTACATTTAAAATATCCTTTATTCCTTGGCTATGGACTTTGTCATTGGTACAAGTTGGTCTATTGTGGCTTTGGGTTGGTTTGTTCTTTCTATAATTATAACCGATTTGATATGGCTTATCATAACTAGTTACTATGAGATAAAAACCTAGTTGTTATGGGTTAGCCTAGCCACTTGTTATGGTCTAGCCTAGTCAGTGATCCAATTGTGCTTATTCCATTACTGTTTATTCCTACTCTAATCCATAATTTTTCCTTAATATTTATATGCATTGGACTATTAATAAATCAAAAAATAATAATGACAATAAATGGTACAATATTATTTATAAAATAAATAATTTTAATCATAAAACACCAAAGTTTTATGAAACATATTCATTAGTACTATATAGTAGAAAAGATTACAAAGGGAAACTTAAGATATCACTACCAGGTAAAAAAAAATGTTTCTTAGAAGAGGTTTTGGAAGGGTTTTCTAAGTTGTTTTTTAGCTTATTGGGTACCTAAGAAAACACATGATATTGATGATTTTATACAAGATCCACAATAATCTAGTGAACCGTCTACTTCTACACCTATGAGGTACACACAAATCAGTTATACATATCCTAGCATTATATCTCCTAAAAATTAAGATGGAACTTTTAATTATAATGACATATATTAATTAGTTTATGTTGATTTTGATGACATGATTTATATGATACACCACCCATCCATCATGTAGGGTATCCATTTTGGCATAGAGGTATCCAACCCTATGAGGGTCATGAGATCAATATATTATTGGATAATATTACCATAATATAATAATAAATTCATCATTTTATCTTAAAAGTAAATCTTATATACATATAATCAAACATTCAAAACTAAATATGGGGACATTGATGTGGAATTATTTTCTTTGCATCGTACACTGATTACTCTTCTACTTGATTGAAATATCTTTCTTAGTGGCTTTGTGACATTGCATGATTTCTTTCCACTTGGTCTTGACTATTGCCTTTCAACATCTTACTTGTTTATTTTCATTTTGAATGTATGCATTTACTTGTGGTTTACCTTTTTTGGTAATCACATGTCTTCATAATCTTTATTCAACATGTTTTATATGTTATATATATATTTTCTTACATTTATCATGTTACACATCATACATGCAATTGGATTCTTACATATTACACCACATACTTTGTGACCGATACCTAACTATGTATTACACATATGTACCACATAGTCCATGATCCTATTATTATAATATTGATTCATTGATATACCTATCATTCTTAGAGGTGTGCCATATATGTTCATGCCCATAAAATCATGCTTTACATTACCTATATTTAAGCATCATTGATTTTATATCACCTTTTGGATCCACATTGCCTATGTGTTTTGCATTATTACACTAATGGGCATCTTTGACCCTTTATACCTTTTACACATTAGCATAATATGATCACAATAATTATTATATTTATTATCATATCTTACACGTTGGTATACATGACTCCTAAGGGAAAGTCAAGCATAAGCATTTTCAGTCTATCATAGTGCAAAGGTTTTTAATATACCACATTTGGAATGTTTCTAAGAAATAGCTAGGGTATTTGAAGAGAAATTTAATTTAATTCCTTGATAAATAATTGTATTGGATTCACAAAAATATTAAGGAAAATTTGGCTATGATTCAACATTTGTTCTGATAAAATGTAATCGGAATAATCAAAATAGGAGCATTGTTCTTCACATTGTTGTGGCATTTGGGGAAAATACAAACTATTTGTATTTGTTCCTATGATCTCTTTTAAAATTCAAATTTCAATTTAAAGTTTTATAATATTTACCATGATAGGGATTAATCAATGACTACTTGTTACAATTATCCATTGTTTTTGAATATGTCAGCATACGACAACTCAAGTGTTAATGGAGTCCATCTTGAGCATCATTCAATCCCTCCACCCTCCCCTAAGTTAGTGAAGGTACATGGTTTAATTATTTCTATTTGTATAATATTATTCATGCATACATCCACTCACATATGCACATAAAATTATTGGCATCATATAAACACCTATTTTTTTTACAATCCCCCTTTTCCATATTTTATCATGTTTGGTCCATGCGCACACATGTGATTAATTTTGTTTATCTTTCCTTTGTGTTAGGTCTATTATTTTCATCTCTTAACATATGTCTTCCTCATATATTGAATTTTTGATCACTTTTAGAAAATTAAAACTAATTTTTTTATGCAAGATGTTTGAGAACCTATAGATCAACTATTTCTTTTCCTTCAGATGACACATGATGTTCCCAAAATGTCTAAAATATTGTTTTAGTGTATGTTCCTATGTCCTAATCAGCATATACAACATGTTTCCTTAACTTATGGGTTTAATATGCTTATATTATTTCACTTATCCTATATTTTAGGTTCATCCCATGTGTAGGTGTGCCTTACAGGATTATATATATACAAAGTCAACCTTAGCCATTTGACAATATAACATTCACATACAAATATTTTAAAATCTAAGTCTCTCAAGACTATTTTATAAAGATTCATCAAGATCAAATCTCCATTGCTTGTCATATATCTTGCACATTGAGAAAACATTGTTTCTACATGACCATTATTTGTCATGCACATTGAGCCACCATTATTTCTAATTTGTTTCAAGTCTTATGTCATCAATCAACGCGTACCAAAAGAGGGTTTAGGTGAATGTTCATGTAATTACATATTCACATATATGGAAAATGGGGTTTAATACCTCTATAAATTTATAAATTGACACTCATATGAAATTTAATGGGTTTAATTACTATATAAATTATATATAGTGCAATTACACCATGGTGGTTTCCCTACCCAGCCTAATGCAGTTATGGTAAGGGGTATCAATGAAGAGATGCATTAGACCACACAACCTTCATAATAACACAATGAAAATATTAAAAATTAATGTAATAACAAAAAATAGTGTTCATTTATTAGATTTCAATAGCTAAAAATACATCTTGCACACATAATGATAGTAACACAACAATATATAATGAGATGTGTTACAATAGATCCTTAGATATCTACCTACTAATTCACAGTCTCTAAAATTATAGTTGTTTCTTAGAATAATTACAATAATTTATCTCCTCAAGATCAATAATTATCTATATTAATCATAGGGGAATGTTACATAGGTATAAGAATCATGTACTTATAATGATGCTCTAAAAACCCCACGACAACCATTAAATACTTGTAACAGAACACTATGCACCACAAACATTAAATGTGCAATATATTCCAAACTCACCTTAGCAAGTTACATCTTAATGAATAATGACATTATAAACCATAGGTGATATTAATTTCATCCATAAAAATTGTCTGTAATCCAAAGAATTAAATACAACTAGCTCTTTATCCATAACACATAACAAAAACATTTTTGGCCAAAGTTATTGTGCAAAGATTGCAACTCATAAAGATAATTTGTAATGATTTGCAAATATAAATCCTACATAGGAATCAATTCACAAGATTTTTTTCATGATTTACCCACTCACACTACTACTCACTAACATCCTACATAGGATTTTGTAAGATTTACTACACAAAGTTTCCCTATATAACTCTTCCACATCACAAAATTTCACTCCCAAATATTCTTTATGTATAAAAAAAGAAAAACCCTCAAAATGAACTTGCACAAAGTTTTTTAATATTATCTAAGTTGAATCTAACTATACACACCATCAAGGTTGTGTAAAAGAACAAGAAAAAAAATATGTGAAGAAAGGTGACACAAAATAACACAAAGAACATGCACATAAATCAAGATATGAGGAAAATTGTAAATTAATTTTTTTACCAAGTGTTTTTGGTTGTTTAAGGATTAGAAGTGAACCTGGATGTTCCTACATCATACACCCCAGGTAAAAAAAAATAAACATGATATTTTATCCATGTGCCTTCTAAGAGTTATGTTATAAGTATTGCTTGGTTTCCATTTTCTGATGCACTTGTCCATGTCATATCTTCAATTTATATAACTTTCTATTTTAATAGATATTATTTATACTCTCTATCACATGTTTTATTTTTGACTCTATAATCAATCACCCTGTATGCTTCTTCTTGCACTTTCTCAAGAATTTGTGCTCTCCAATCAAATTCTTCATAATATGTATTTGTGTTTTCACTATTATACCATTTATGATAAGGATATAAATCAATCAAATTAAAAATGGTGATATTTCTATTCATTTTTTTAACTCTATATCATATGTATTTGTTGTAAACTTTTGTAACAATCTACATGGCTCAATATTTTTCCACTTCAACTTGTCATAAGTTCCATTTATAAATTTTTCCTTTCTTAAGTGTGTTAATACTAAGCCTCCCACCTAATATTATACTTTTCTTCTCTTTATGTATGTGTGTTATTTGTATTTCATAGTTCTTATTTCTAATAGTTCATGTACTTGTTGATGTAAGTCATGCATATACTCAAAAAAATATTCTACATCAACAATCTTATTTTAGTCATATCTAATGTTGCACAATTTCATAACTCCTATTGGAATTGACCCATACATAATATTAAATGATTTATTTTCAATACTTCTATTAACTTTATTGTCATAAGTGAACTCAACTTGTGTGGGAATTTAATCCCATGTTCTTGGATTTCCTTCGATCAAACATCACCTGAGATTACCAAGACTTTTGTTTCCTACCTTTGTTTATCCATCTATCTGAGGATGATATGTTGAACTAAATTATGGCTTGGTATTTATATTTTTCCAAATGTCCTCTAGAAATCTCCAACAAATTTCACATATTTATCTGATTTTATGTTGTGAAATAATTCATGCAATCTCACATCTTATTTGTAAAAAATTTAAAAATGTGTATCCCATCACTAATATTATTATAAACAATAAAATGTGTCATTTTAAAAAATATTTCCGCAATCACAAATATGAAATATTTTCCTTTGTGTTCTACACAATCCTAAAACAAAATTCATGTTGATATTTTCCTATGGTTTCTTTATAATAGATAATGGTTGATATAACCCTATATTCTTACTTCTCCTATTCATATACTAGAGACCTCTACATTCATCTAAATATTTTCACACATTTGTACCCATCTTTGGCCAATGATAGTTTTCATCCAAATACACATTATTTTTCATACCAAAAATAGCCTGATAATATTCTAGTATGCTTATGATTGATCAAATTATAATACATTGAACCTATAGGTATACATAACTACACTCCTCATAATAAAAGTCCTTGTATGAAATAATCCAACCACATTACTTTCACCCTTACTAGTTTTGTGCATTATTTCCATGCAACTTTGATTTTTTCATCCTCTTCATACATCACTAATAGAATCAAATCCTATGAATTTCACTCATATCTCGTTAAAAAAGATACACCTTCTACTCAACACACCTGTAATTATATTTAACTTACCACTTATATGTTTCAATGAGAATGATTAACATTATAGAAACTCATCACACTTCATATGTCTTTAGTTTAAATTTCATTTGATATTTATAAATTTTAGTGATTGATGGTTTGAATGTAACATCAACTCCTTAGGCAAGAAATAATTTTCCACTTCTTGATTGCTTGCACTATTACATATAACTCTTGACCATACACTAAATATTGCTTCTTCATATCATTTAATTTATCATTGGATTAAGCTATAGGTCAACCTAATTAACTCATCATTGATCCTATTTCTATATCAGTTGCATTGTAATCCACTTGAAAACTTTACTAAAATCTAGAAATAGAAACACTAGATTTTCATTTACCTTCTTCTTCAACTACAAGAAACTATGTTCCACTTATGCACACCAAATAAATTATTTTCTATCTCTATGCACCACATTAGTGATCATTGCTTGAATCCCACTAAAATTTATGATGAAAACTCACAAGGTCATGAAAAATTCATGTTTCAGATGTGTTCCTAGGTAACAACCATTCAAATATTATTTGTACCTTTTTTAGATCCATCTTCAAACCTTATTGTTATATTACAAAACCTGAGTATATTAAATCCTTCTTCACAAAGCTACATTTTTAAAAATTTACCAACAAATTTTCATTTTTAAACTTCTAAAACACTTGTATCAAATGCACTAAGTGTTCTTTCTCTATTATGCTAAAAATAAATACAACGACAAACTTACTTAAAATGGTTTCAACACTTCATTCATGAGTCTTATGAATGTAATAAGTACGTTACTTAGTCCAAATAATAGGATAACCATTTGTATAATCCTTCCTATGCTTTTACTATATTCAACCACTTATCATCTTCCCTTATATGAATTGGGTGATACCCACTATCTTAGTCAATCTTTGTGGAGTATTACATTCCACTTAAATAGTCCATCAAATCATCCACACATAGGAATATAAATATATACTTAATGGTATTCTTATTTATGGATCTAGAATCAATGCACATCCTCCATTCACCATTTTTTGTTAGTTGATAACACTAGTATAACTACACATGAGATCAAACTTTATTTTATCAACCCTTTATATAACAACTCGTGACCTTATCTTTGCACCTCTAAATTTTCCTTCGGTGTTAATCTATATGTCATTTTATTTGAAAAACTTGATCTTATAGTCAAATCCATTTGATGGCATATTTTACATGGGTGGCAACCCATCTAGTATATTATTAGAAATAATCTTTCTAAACTCACTCAACATATCCTTTAATTCACACATCAATATTTATTTTGTTATTGTATCTACACTTACATCTTGCAAGTTCATTGAAATATATGCATAACACGTGCTCTCATTTTTTACCTCTTTCAAGAATTATTTTCCCAAAATCATCGAGTATTTTTATCCCTTGTATGTTTATTCTCTCTTATCTTTCATAGGAAGTAAAGTGTAATTACTCCCATCCTTCACTAAATTGTAGGTGTTTGTGTGGCCATCATGATTCACCTTCTTATAAAACTACCAAGGCATTCCAAGTAACACATGGAAAATGTCCATGGGAATTATACCACACATGAATTAATCATTATCTAAACCTATTTGAAAATTTAATAAACATTACTCATTTACCAAAACCTGATGTCCTTTCATGAACCATGACATTCTATAGGTATTCAGATGTGCAATCCTCTTCAAACCAAGATTTTCAACCATATCTTGTAATATAATATTATCAATACTACCACTATAAACAATCAAATTGAAATAATTACCTTTAGACTTAAAAATGGTTTTGAACATATTCTTCCTCTGTGTAGTACATTTCTTTTATTTTACAAGTTTTAACAATAACTTCTTCATCATGAGAGCTTCTCCATTTTTTCGGTTTTTCACCTTGTTATATTTATGTAACACTCTCCTAAGTGGTTTATGTGGTGTGAACATTCAAATCATTCTTCTTACTCCCCTCATTGTGCACACGTGGACATTCAAATGATCTATTTATAATTTCTCCACATTTGAATCATGTATCCATTAATCTATGGCCTTTACCTCATCTATAATATCTTCTACCTCTTGAAAAAATTCCTTTATCTCTTTTTTAATATTTGTATCATTCCATTGAGAAGTGTTAAATTATCCTTATTATGCAGAATAACCTCTTTTTTGATTTATTTATCTTCATGCATGAAAATACTTTAATGTAACTCATGTTGTGCCTTGTTATTCATGAGACAACTTCTCCTTTACCTTTTTCATTAAAATTTTGGATTCTTCAACAAATCACAACTTGATCATACCATACTCATCTTGAATGGAAAGTCATAACCCATTCAAGTAACTTGAAATCTTTTCATTGTCATCTCTAAAATGACCTACTTTGATTATGAGTTTATAAAACTCTTTAATGAGATATTTCACACTCATATAACTTGTTGGACAATATTGATTGGTAATCAAAATATATGAATTTAACCTTCAAAGTTGAAACTAGTTTTGATCTTATCTTTGCCTCTTCAAACTTTTTCCACTTTCACATGCTCCCACCATAATGACATGTAAACCTTCAAATTTTTTCATACAAAACTTAACTTCTTGGGATCTCCCATACTCCCATAATTAAAATACTTATATAAATCAATGATCCAATAAATGAGCTCTTCAAAACTCAAAAACCATGAAGAATTAGGAGGGTCTAACTTTGGCTTACTACTTATTCTTGTGACTGCATGTATAAGTCTATCTTCAAGTTCATTGACCTCTTATTTTGTGACCTAGTTCTCAAGCACTTATTTTTCAATTTCAATGTCACTTTCATCATCCACCACCATAACACCTGAATTTTGTGCAATCTATTAGGAATATAGAATGCAGATCAATATTAATGAAATAAAGACAAAAATAAAATATAGAAAACACAACATAAGAAAGACACAAATTTAACATGGTTCACCCAAAATGGGCTATGTCCACATGGAAATAGCCAATTCTTCTCATATTTAATCCAACAAATGAAGGGATAAAATCTACAATACATCCACTACAATATCCTCTTCACTCACACATAGTGTGTTATCATGATTACAATGCCCTCATATAAAAGGAGGGTTACATATTAGGTCAAAAATGCATAAACATAATTTCTATCATTAGATCTATGACCTAATAGTGAACAGTCCATATTTACTATGAAATTACAATATTTTAGAATGCATTTTTTACAAAATTTTGCTTTAAGGGTGATGCCCCCTTACCCCCACTAGGGGGGATACAAATATGGTTTCCACCCCCTGGACCCTCATGGTGACTCTAGTGGGGGGGAAATGCCCCCCCCCCAACACCCCTGTCGAGAACTGGGCATTATAATAAGATCAAGCTCCACCATCCAACAATCTCCCACTTGGAGATTGATTGTTGTAACTCCACCACTACAAATCTTACATGTACTTTTCTTTAATGAAATTTGACCCTGGCATGTTTCTCATCTTTCTTATTATCCCTAAAGACCTATTGAAGTTGAATAACTCTCCATCTTCTCCTTTGTGACTACCTTTGTTAGCATATTTTTAGGATTCTAAATCATATGGATCTTTTCCAAATTTAGTTGGCCATCTTCCAAAACTGAACGAATGAAGTGATACCTGAGTTGTATATGTTTGTTCTTGAGTAGAATATTGAGTTATTTGCTAAATGAATCACACTCTAGATATCACTATACAACCTGTAATATTTTTGCTTCTACCTCAACTCTTTCATGAATTGGTGCATCCATAACATCTCCTTGCTTTCTTCTATAGCTACAACATACTCTACCTCTGTAGTTGACAAAACAACTATCTTATGCAATTTTGAACTCCAACTAATTGTTGTGTTACCAATAGTGAATACATAACCTATGGTGTTCCTCATACCATCTAAATATGTAGCCATATCTACCTTAACATATCCTTGTAAGATAATAGTTGACCCTTCATAGCATAATTGTCTATTAGTGGTCCCTCTTAAGTACCTAAGAATCTACTTGATTGCATCCCAATGCTCCTTTCCTAGATTATTCATAAACCTACTGATAACTCCCACTGCATGAGCAATGTATGGTCTCATGCACATCACATCATACATTAAAGTTCCAACTATTCAAGCATAGGTCACTTTGGACATGTAATTGATTAATTTGAAGTGCCCTCCCAAAGGTGTACTTACTGGTTTTGCATCTTACATATTGAACCTAATTAACACCTTCTTGATGTATTATTCTTAAAACAATGTCATTTTTTTATTTTTCCTATCTCTTGTTATTCTCATACCAAGGATTTGTTTTGTAGTACTCATATCCTTCATTACAAATGAATTTACTAGTTTTATTTTGAGCTCATTTATATCATGCATATTAGACCCTACAACAAGCATGTCATCTACATACAATAAAAAGATAATATAGTTGTCATTACCTAATATCTTAAAAATAAACACAATGGTTAGAATGACATCTACTATAACCTTGCTCTGTCATAAACATGTCAAATTTCAAATACCACTACCTTGGAGCTTGCTTTAGGCCATACTAACTCTTATTAAACCTATATACTATTTTATCCTTGCCTTTGAATTAGTATCCCTATGGCTGATCCATATATATTTCCTCCTCCAAGTTACCATGAAGGAAAGTGGTATTCACATCTAATTGTTCAAGGTGCAAATATTCTACTACTACCAAACTTAAAATAGTTCTTATGGAAGTCATTTTAACAACTAGAGAAAATATTTCTTCAAAATTTGTACCTTTCTTTTATGCAAACCCCTTTACAACAAGTTTGACCTTGTACCTATTTTTTCCTCCATATTCTTCCTTTAACCTATAAACTCATTTACTCTACAATGCTCTTTTTCCTATAGGAAACTAAACCAAATCCCAAGTTTGATTATGTACCAAGGAGTCCATCTCCTCTTTCATGACTTATTCCCAATTCTTTATGGTTTCTACCTGCATTACTTCTTCATATATTTTTAGCTCACCACCATCAGTGAATAATAAATAATAAAGTGAAGGAGAGTATCATTCAAGGAATCTACTTACTTTGGTATATCTTCTAGCTACACTTTCAGGAGTTTGAGGTATTTGTTGTTGTTGTTATTACACATTCTAATTTTCTAACATTTTTGAAATTTTATTTTCAATGATTTCATCAAGTGTTGCATATTTTGTATTTGGATTTTCTTATTTATTTCCCTATAACTAATCTCTATACATGATCTTCTCATTAATGTTTCCATCTCTACTCCTAATGATTTTGTGATTTTCAAAATCCCATAAACGGTAACCAAAATCATTAACTTTATATCCAATAAAATTACATTTCTTGGATTTTACTTCAAACTTAGTTATATTGTATTTATCAATATGAACAAATGCTTCACAACTAAAAGTCTTTAAAAATGAATAGTCTACCTTTTTACCTATCCATGCTTCCTCTAGAATGCTACCATCTAAAGGACTTGAAGGCCCTCTATTATTTAAGTAAATAGCAGTATCCACATCATCTACCCAAAGCTATAAGGGTAACCCTAAGTGCAATCTCATATTCCTTGCATGTTCCATGATTGTCCTATTCATCCTTTTTGACACACTATTTTATTGTGGTAATCTTGGAACCATCTTCTCTTTATGAATCCCATGGGATGAATAGTAATTATCAAACTCCTTGCTATATTATTCACCAACATTGTCTAATCTGACACACTTCAACTTATTTCATGTCTCATTCTCAACCAAATCTTTCCATTTCATAAAATTATCAAAAACATTAGATTTTTTCTTATGCAATAAACCCAAGTTTTTCTACTTGCATCATCCATAAAGGTAACATAATAAGAAGAGACACCAAGGGATGATACATGAGTCAGTGCCCATATATTTTTATGTACAAGCTCTAACTTTTCATCCTTCTTTATCTTCCCAACTCTGATAAATATGACTCTCATCTATTTTCCATACACACAATGCTCAAAAAAATCCAAATCCACCTTATTCAAATCTAGCAATAAATTCTTTGAGTGGAGAACTTGAATCCCTTTCTCACTCATGTGCCCAAATCTATGGTACCATAATTTTATATCCACTTTTGTAGAAGATAAATCAATAGAAGATTAAAAATTACCCATAGATTAATATAAGGTGCCTACCTTCTCTCTTTTTATTATTACTAGTGATCTTTTAGTGACCTTCCACAAATTTTCTAAAAGTGTAACTGTGCAACCCTCACTTACCAATTGCCCTGTTGAAATTAGATTTCTTCTCAACTCAGGAACATGTGTCACCTCTTTCACAAACCATTTGTTTCCATTCTATACTTTTATTTATATCTTACCTCTTACAAGGTTCACCATCACCCAAATTCTTATTGGGTGTAGCATGAAATGAAGCCCCTAAATCTAACACCCAACAATAATTAATATTATCTAATAAAAGGATTAAATTATCTTTCAAAATATCACCTACTACATTTGCTTCTTAATTTTTATCTTGTTGTCCATCTCCTTATTTTTTTTAAAAACTAACAATCTTTCTTCAGGTGCCCTTTCTTCCTATAAATCTAGCACACCAACATTCCTTTGGATTTAGATCTACCTTTCTTAGACTTCTCATGATTTTCTAGGCCCTTTCCTCTATCCTTTTGTCTTACTCAATTTTATATAGTCAGATCAGTACCTGATGTCTCACCTGTCCTTTTCCATCACATTTCCTTGACAAGAATAACACCAATAACATCATCAAACTTTAAAGTGTTTGAACTAGAGATAGATTTACTCATAGCCATGACCAATCCTTTTTAGCTTTTTATTAATGAGCATAGAATTAAAAGAGCCCTAACCTTATCATCAAATTTTAATCATATAGAGCTTAACTAATTTGTGACTATGTTAAATTCATTTAAATGATCAGCAATAGACCCACCTTCTAACATCTCCATATTAAATAAGTGCTTTATAAGAAATACCCTATTAGAGGCTGAGGGTTTTTCATACATTTTATATAATTCCTTTATCACATCTATTATTATCTTTTCTTTTGAAATATTGAAGGCCGCCACAACTATTAGGCATAGCCGTATTGTTATTAATACTTTTCTATCAATAACCTCCCATTATTCATCCTTCATAGTTGTCAACTTCTTTGTTATTCTTCCCAATGGTAGGAAAATATCCTTCTAATATGCATAGTCCTCCATTTACATCTTCTATAGATAGTAGTTTTGGCCATTAAACTTATTGACCTTAAACTTGACTTATTCTACCATTATTCCCACTCAAACTAGGAACCCTCTTTTCCTATGAGTTTATCTACCAAATAAACCTTCAGCTCTAATACCATTTATTAGGAATATATAATATAGATCAATATTAATAAAATAAAGATAGAAATAAAATTCAAAAAACACAACATAAGAGAGACATAGATTTAACATGGTTCACCCAAAATGAGCTACATCTACATAGAAATAATCAATTCTTCTCTTATTCAATCCAATAAATGAAGGGATAAAACCTACAATACATCCACTACAATCTCCTCTTCATTAACACACAATGTGCCATCATGATTACAATTCCCTCATATAAAATTATGGTTACATATTAGATCAAAAATGCACAAACATAATTTCTATCATTAGATCTACGATCTAATAGTGAACGGTCCAGATTTACTACAAAATTACAATATTTTACAATGCATTTCTTCACAAAATTTTGATTTGAGGGTGTGACCCCTGAACCCCTACCATGGAGTATAGACCTAGTGGCAAGGAATTACCCCCCCCCCCACATACCCCCTTTTAGGAACTAGGCATTATAATAAGATCAAGCTCCACCATCCAACATAGTCTTCATTACCTATAGATAGGTGATTTACCTAAATTTGGATTGTATAACCCTAATTAAGATATAAAATTAAATGTAATTCAAATTTTTAATTATGATAATTAAACATAAATCTAAATGTAAAATATTGAAACTAATTTGACTAGTGGCATGTGTCAAATCTATAAATTACTAACTATGTCAAGATACTCATCTTTTTTGATTTATTGACTAATTGTGACTGGCTTCTAATAGTGAAGAGGGTTAGATCAAGACTTTGAGTCACTCGTATATGGAATTAACCATATATATATGCAAGTTTAGTAAGTTAAGCTGAGAAAATAATGTTGACTCTAATGACTAAGGTTAATGTTGTTGTCCTAGGCTAATTTGGCTCTATGTGACTATATGGTTAGTTATGCCTAATTTTAATACCTTTATGTGCATGATTTTGATGTCTAATTATGTGTGAAAATCTAAAAATTAATCTCCTTCTCTTTAAATCCATAGGTCTACTTATGAAGGATAGAAACTTGTAAGAACTTGGGAAGTGTAATAAGATGAGCTAACCCAAATCATCCTCATTTATGATTGACCACTACCCATGTATCCAATACTTTGAAGAGGAAATTAAAGTAATAATTAGTTCTTCACCTTAATGTGAATGTGTAATTGTGATATTTTTCTATATAAATCCACCTAGAATCTATATTTTGACACTTGATAATGTTCATTCTTGACATTTGGTGTGCTTCAGACTTGGTTGATGACTTTTTTAATGACTAACTTGTAATTTGAGAAGAATAAAGAAAATTTTCTCAATGTGTAGTAGTTTATAGATGCTTAATAGATAAGTTCTAAGTGAGTAACAAGTTCAATTTAATTTGTATTTATATGAGTCTATTTGAGTAATTTATCATGCCACTGACATGCTACGAAAATGGATTGACCCATAGGTGTGGTTTAAACTTGAAAAATAATCATTTCTGGGGGAGGGATAGTAATGTCACCCTCAAGATAGTTTTGACAATAAATATGTCTCAGCCTAACATGGTTATTCAAAGGATAGGAATGCAAATTTGATGACCTAGATAAGTCTTAGTAAGATATTTAGGTGGTTTGAAATAGATTCATAATTTCCCATAGGTGACTAAGAACAAAATGGGGGTCTGGATTCATAGCAAGCCTATGGGTGTGAAATAATGGAAAATAAGAGGTATATATGTAGGTATAAGTCATGTATGGTGAAGATAGGTCAAAAATGACATTATCAAGTGTCTAATACCATATTTTAGTATATACAAGTTCCCCCTATTATTATAGTATTAAAATGCAATATAAATGCTAGAGTAAAATAATAAAGTATACATGAGTGTGTATAACACACTTTTTCTTTAGAATATGGTTCCAAATGTACAACTTTTATCCAAACAAAATATGCAATGAGTATGTAACATTCAATTTCCATATGTGAAATCTTAAACCTATATTATAATTGAAATTTTGAAATTTAAGATCAAGGAATGAATATTCATGTATGTGGGTGAAAATGTGTTTCCCTATAACATATTACAGATGATGTTTCTTTGTTGAAGTTTATGGAGAATTAGGGTGATTTTTCCCTAAATTTGTGTAACGATGCAAGCCCTTGGATTGGGTAGATAAATGACTCAAGCCTCATGAATGTATTTCTAACACTATTGAACATTATTGAACCTCAATTACACTAACTCAAAAAAGAGCTATTTTAGCTCTAATATTGAACCCCAAGATGGTAAGGTGGGAACCACATAATGGGTTCACTATGGGTAATACCATGTCCATTTAGCTTCATTGAAACTCAATATTCATTACCTCAAAAATCATCAATAACCACTACATATGGACTTATATATTCAAGTTTGCTTACTACCTAGTGCCATTGAATTGTGTTTTTCAAATAAACAATTTTAAAAGTGCTTAGTATAAAAATGTAAATGTTCATGAACAAGTATCATGCCTCACTGAATCTATGCCAAATTTAAATTATCATAGTGTATGTGTGCATGAATAAGCATCATGCCACACTTGATTTGTGATAAATTATATAAAATGTTAGGGATATATATATATATATATATATATATAAGAACATTGATCCTAAATTTATCTATATGTAAAAACTTTTAATGTCTAATCTTGTAAACTATGTGCCCTAAGTGGAATATTCACTTAAGTATATCTGAATTTGTATATTATCACTCATGTATCTATAAATTGAGTGCATATGCATGGCATATACTCCAAGAATATATACCAATTCAAAAATATGTCATATATTTGAACCACTCTAAATATTTGATATTTGTACTCTATGCCCAAAATCTGATTTTTCTATTCATTTAGGCATTTGTCTCTAAGACAAGCCAACTAATATTCCCTCATTTTAGGTGAGGGATGTAGCCTATAAGTCATTAATCTCAAAAATAAGATTTAAATGTACCATTCCATGTATAAATATGTAATCATTTATACTAATATCAACATGTAAAGATTATGTTATCATATACATGTATATGCCACCAAGGCATGTATGGAAGATATATAATGCAAGGCATATAAGTGTCATGTCAAGAAAGATTTAAAAATAAGGAAAATAATAATAACCATCAATGATATAATAACTAAATAATCCTAAACAATAAATAGGTGTGTGATGTGAATTATGACACCACATAATAAGGGGATGTGTGTGATATATATCATGACACTAATAAACTCAAATATATTAGCCTAGCTCGATAAGTAAAACAAACTAACTAGAAAATCCTAGATTAATCCATTAATAGGCATGCAATGTCACACATAATGTCAAGGGTCATAATTAAAGGACACAATTTTATCATAATGAATAAATCCAAGGGACTAAAATTAAGGGACATAAATATGCCACAATAAATAAGGCCAAGGATCCACAATCAAGGGGCATAAATATGTTACAAAAAATAATGCCAATGGCCCACATAATAGATAAATAATTACTTCCTATCATGCAAGATTAAAGTCATCAATGAAGCATTAAAAAATTGAAAACTAGTCTACACTATCTATATATATCAATGTCACATCATGGTAAATTAGCATATCCATATAGCACTATGTAAGTTATAATTGAATATAAATAAATGTGTTAATCAATTTAGATATCTCAACATGGTAAAATGTCATAGAAATATATAACCTATGATAATGTGACATGTGGAATAAGATTCCCCCAACATTGTCATGACCACTGGATATAGAAGATTCAAACATCTATGTGTGCATGTATGATCTGTATATACTACATCACACTCATATATCATGAAATGCATGCATATATGAAAAATAATATCCCATATACCAAAAATGTGATAAATAACATATGTAAATAGTGTAATATAGAAATCATGTCATGCTGAGGTCCTAATTTTTACTTTTTTGAAACATTTGACTATTTTTGTATTTTCATATGTAATATCGGCACAAGTGCATTATGTTCATAGGGTTATTCATAGGTTTTCCTTTTAGTGTATCTACATTATAATATCATGTGCCTAATTTCTCTATAATCATGAATGTTCCCAACTAATTTGGTTTAATTTGCATTTGATTTCTTTATCTACATTAGTGTTCTTTTGATTCTCATTTACTACTAAGTATCTAACTTGAAATGCATGGTTTTGAATAGTTTTTCCATATTCCCCTTTGATACAATGTTGAGAAAATTTGATATTATCAATATGCTATATGTGTATGTTATATAGCATTTCTAATTCATGAAATCATTTTTACCCAATATTCATTATCCTTAATAATCTCTTAAGGTGACATGCAAAGATGGTATATCTAGCTCTAAAGGTAACATTGTTCATGTTTTATAAACAATAGAATAAGGTGTATCCTTCTTTGGTGTGTGAGAAATTGTGTGATATTCCCAAAGTTAATAAATAATATGAGTATTCCAATCTTCATCATGTGTTTACAACTATATTGCTTAATATTTTCATAATTGTTTTATTTGTTGCCTTTGATTCTCTATTTCCCTGTGGGTGATATGGAGTAGAAAAGTTATGAGTAATCTTGAATTTGGTACAAAATCTCTTAATTTTTTTATTTTTAAAAGATGATCCATTATCTATGA
Source organism: Torreya grandis (assembly GCA_037957365.1). Taxonomy (NCBI): domain Eukaryota; kingdom Viridiplantae; phylum Streptophyta; class Pinopsida; order Cupressales; family Taxaceae; genus Torreya; species Torreya grandis. The sequence continues at coordinate 4,167,542 of JARHVA010000432.1, read as the reverse complement.
TGATAGTTGATGGTAGCCCAAATCATGAAATGATATTTGTCATGAGGAATTTTCATATATCTTCTCATGTAGTTGGTTGTAGTGGTATGGCATCTACCCATTTTGTGAAGAACTTGTGTCCTTATGATGATTATATAAATATATTTTTAATAAATTCAAATACCCAAAGGGATAAAGGCCATGGTGAAATAATAGGTTATCATTATTGTGATGGAGCATGATTGACGTTATTATGTTTCTGATACTATGGGAATATTTTTATAGTAACCTTGTTCCATTGTGGTCAAATAGTAACCTTGTCTCTAAGGTTTATAAGACATTCATTTTTCACTAAATTTCCCTCCACATTCATTATCATGTACCTCAAATAAATCTATCTTAGCTTCTTCATGACTAAGACATCATATTAGTTGTCTATAAAATGACCTTTTGAAAAAAGACCCTCCAATTAAAACATAACACATTACTTCATGTTGTAATTTTCATTTATCATTTCATGATTCATTTTTAAAAATAATAGATCTATATAAAAATTTATATGTCATTTTACCATTCTAAATTTGTTGCACTATGAGTAACTACCAACACTTCTAAAGTTTCTATATCTTTTGTAGTAACTTATGAGTGTCATCATCTTCATATGGTAAAAAATGCATGATCATCATTTATTTTTATGGGAATCATATAAGCTAAACTATCCATGGTGATAGCATGATAATTATCTTTGTGAGGTATGTTCTGTATTTAAAAAAAGGTTAAAGTGTGTCCTTAATTGCTATACCATTTCCTTGTATGGGATTATTTTTTATTATTTTTTTTGATATATGTCTAAAAATTGAATAATTGATAATAATCCATATATAATTCTATATATTATATTTTTATTGTGCATGCAATACATAATCCTAGCATCGATCCCTCATATTTTGTTATATTGTTTCTACATGAAAACTGCAAATGGTATGCAAATATAAAAGGCTAACCCTAAAGAGTAATGAAAAATATGCCATTTTTAGAACCTATGGATCATTTTTATCCATAAAAGTACATATTCCAAGTATCATCATCAATTTGATGTGAATGAAAATCATTGTTAATTGGTAATGAGCCCATTAATGGGGCTTCAACTAATTGATCTATGATAACTTGTCCATTTTCTGATTTTTGAGATATAAATTTTAAATCAAATTCCATGTGTAGCATTACCCATTTATCTATGCATCCCAATAAATGTAATTTTGGCATTATAAACCTAAGCAGATCCACTTTTACAATAACTTGTGTCTCGTTGTTGACCATATAGTGTTGCAATTTTTATGCAACAAAAATAAGGGTGAGACATTACTTTTCCATAGAATTGTAATTGTGTTCATAGTTGATCAATGTGTTACTGAGGTAATAAAATATTCTCTCTCTTTGATCATTGGTGTATTGTGCTAATAAATCCTTAAAGGTATGATATATAACATAAATGTATAATAGCATAGGTTTTTCTGATGTTATAGGCATAAGATTGGGTGTATTAAGTAGATAATATTTTCTTATCATTGATTTAACTTTCTTTGGATCTACCTCAATGCCTCATTGAGATATGATGTAACCTAGTAGATTTATATAAGATAACTTGAATATGTATTTTTTTAATTTAAGCATACATTATATATTTTTTTAGATGTTCAAATATCTATTATAAATATGTAGAATGATTATATTATTGTCTAGCTTTTACAATCAAGTCATCAACATAGTCTTCCATAATTTAAGGTATGTAATCATGAAAAATATGTGTCATATCTCTCTATTAAGTGGCCCCATAATTTTTAAATATTAAGGGAATGAATACATGAAAAAATGTTCCTCGTGATGTAAAAAACAAGGCTCTTTCTTGATCTTTAGTGTTAATCTCGATTTGGTTGTATCTAGAAAATCCATCCATAAATGATAACATTTAATAGTTTATTGTACAATCTAAAATCATGTCAATATTTTTTAATTAGAAATCATCTTTTGAGAAAGCTTTATTTATATCTTGATTGTCTATATAACACTAAAGTTATCCATTAGGCTTTGCAACTTGTCTATATTGGAAACCCACTTTGCATAATCAATGGATCAAATAAACACTAAATTTAGTAACCTAATAATTATGTCCTTAACCAAAAATTCCACTTTGGGATGCATTTTTATAACCTTTTTTTATTATAATTGCATCTAGGTACAATACTATGTTATGTAATGTAACTCTAGGATCAATGCCTAGCATGTTTGAATAATCCCACGTAAATAATTATGGGTTATCGCTTTTTTTTTTTTTAAAAGCTTTAAATAATTATATTGTAACATGGTTGGTATGAGTATTTTTCTTATATATTTATTTTTTACAAAATTAAATTCCATTATTTCTTCATTAATAAAATTGGATCTATCTCTAACTTATGGTGTAGTATGGATCGTATCTGGTCCATCTATTTGGACATTAACATTAGTCTCTTTGATCTCTATAAAATATGCATATGCATTAACTTTGTGAGAAAACCTAATATTATGATAGAATAAAGAGATATCCCCATATGCCCCCAAGTAATCTAAGAGAGAGTCATCATTTTAAAATTCATCTAATGTCCAAATCTATAGGGAGAGTGTATCATCAATAAGATCACAATATACTAAATATAGTGGATACATGATATACTTCTTATGTAAGATCTAGTTTTTATTTGAATAAATGTGTATAAATAATAACTTGCATAATTTATTTATCCTTATTTTTTGTTGCTCCTTTTATTTATCTAGGAACTTTTCTTCCTTAATGAGTAAATACAGTATTAGGGTAGATAATGCCTTGAACATGCTTACCCAATCCTTGTCTAATGAATCTAAAATTGTGTACATATTTGAGGCCAAAACTATATTGAATTAAATCTATTGGAAGTGAGGATGAATTAGATATTCATATAAATGCCTCACTTTTTTTAATAGCATTCTTGTGTTCTTGAGAGGAAGGTTACATATGAGGTAGATAATTATCCAAAGGCTAAGTCATTATACAATAGCTAAAAGGTTATTAATTTAAATTGCATGTGTGTGTGTGTCATTGATAACTAAACTTAAGGAATGCATGCAAATTAGAAGTTATGAATTCATATTGTGAATTTGTGGTCTCCCTAATAATATATTGTAGTTGAGGTTATTAGGCATGACTTGGAAAACTATAGGACTTATTCATAGACACATGGTTATATGTTATAGATTTTATCCTAGTACCTTTTATGGTAAGTTGTCAAATCCACAAATATTTGAGTAAATAAGATATTTTTCCTCAATACCAAGTAAATTTAGGAAGGATATATTTAATCCTAATCAATTATTCATTAAAAATATTTTGGCTGCCTTGTTTTTCACATGCACATGAATATACAATGGGAGATGTTCATCGATAATGTGCTCAGGGGGTAAGTCCTCTTTTTCAAAATATATACTTTCCTTCATCCATCATAGTTTATTAATAATATAGGAAACATAAGTTGGTTTTACATCACTTTGTAAAATTGTATTGCATAATGTTGCATAGAGGATATCTTTGTAAAAACACCATTTGAAGCAATTCTAATAGAGAAATTTTAGAATGGGTAGTTTTTAATTGATAAAATATGCATTATCCTTTGGTTATATTTGTGGGAGGTGGAGGGGGTTGATGGGGCACCTGAAAATTCATATTTATCTATATTTTAGGATGGATCATATTGCCCTTTTGTGTTGTAATATTGTGGACCGTTGAATCCCATATAAGTTAAGGTCAAATATTATATGTGAGATGATAACTAATAATAGTCTAAAATATGGGCAGGGGGGGGAGGGGGAGGTGGGGGATGAACTAAGACATGCATGCCCATTCCCATATAATATTTATTGTATGTAATTGAATATTGAAACATTGTGAATTATGAATAAATTTAGTATAATTTATTTTGAATTTATTGTTATACCTATCTTTGAGCCATTTAATTACATAGTATCTGAATTATACATATCAAATTAGAATAATATAAAATGATTACAATCAAGGATTGAATCAAATAATATAATCTATATTCATCCATTATAACCATGTGTAATTTGTAATATCGTGGAAAATTAGAAATCACGTTTGAAACCATAAGGCAAAAATCTAAAACATCCTAGAAAGAAGGATGAAACTCTAAGGAAGACCTAGGATTTAGAAATGTTCAAGTAATATATAGGTTCACTAATATGTTTTAACTTAATTTTTATTTCATAACCATAATTAAGATATAAACTTGAATGTAATTCAAATTTTAATGTATGACATTCAAACATAAATCTAAATGTAAAATATTGAAATTGATTTGATAAGTGTCATGTGTTAAATATAGTAAGTGGTAAAGAGATAAAGATACTTAGATTTTCTAAATTTATGAATAATTTTGAATTCCTTCTAGTAGTATAAAGGGATTACAAGAAGACCTAGGAATCAGTCAAATATGTAATTGATTATCTATGCACATAGGATCAATAATGTCAGGCTATGAAAATAACATCAACATTAGTTACTAAGGCTGCCATTAATGTTCTAGGATGATTTGGGTCTCTATGACCATATGGTTGACTACATCTACTTGTGATACCTATGTGTGTGATCTTTATGCATGATTATGTGCACAACACTATAATTTAGTCTTATTCTCCTCAAACCACTGTGTTTGTTTGTGAAGGATAGAAATGTGTAAAAACTTGGGAAGTGTAATGGGTTGAGCTAACCACAATCACCCTCTTTGATGATTTAATGTTGCATACTTATCTAATACTTTAAAGATGGAATTTAATCCATATGTAGTTCTTCCCCTTAATGTGAATGTGTAATTATGCTCCTTTTTTATGTGATTGCACTTAGAAGCTACATTTTCATATTTGATAATATTCACTCTTCACTTGACTTGTTTTGCTTTATAATCAGTTGATGATTGCTCATAGTGATTTATTTATGAATTGGGAAGAATAATGAATAATTTCTTAATGTGCAATAGTGTATATATTCTTGATAGATAAGTGAAAAGTGAGTAAAAAGTATGGGTTTGATTTGTATTTATATGAATTTATTTGGGTAATTTATCATGCCACTAACACAATAGGCACATGGGTAAACCCATAAGAGTGATTTATATATGAAAAATAGTCATTATTGGGTGTGGTATAGTAACATCACCCTCAAAATAGCTTTGTCAACAAGATTATCGAAGCTTGACATTATTGTCTAAGAGATGTAAATATGATGATCTATAGATGTCTTAGTAAGATATTTATCTAGTTTGACACAAACTAAGAGGTTCTTATACATGACTGATATAAAAATTGGAGGATCAAACTCAAATTAGTCTCATGGATGTGAGAGAGTGGAAAATAAGAGGCATATATGTGTGTACAAGTCATATATGGTGAAGGTAGGTCAAAATCAACATTGTAAAGTGTCTAATACCAAATTTTGGTATCTAAAATAGGCTTGCACATCCCTCATTAATCTTTCCAAGTCTACAAGTCTTGGTTCTCTTGCCACTCTCAACATCCTTGTAGAAAAGCCTTCTCTATGTACCATTTCCATGAAATCAAAGAATGATCACTACAACTTCTACCCAATAGTTGTTATAATATATCCTCATTATTTCTCTACCCATACTCATAACTATATAAAAGATAATATCTCATGCTCACCTGTAAGGTTATAATACCAAATGATGTAGTCATGGTTAGGGGTATCAATGAATAAATGCCTTAGAGTACCCAACCTTCAGAATTACATAACAAAAATAATGCAAATTATTGAAATAATATAAATAATGATATTTCATTAGATTTCAGTGATTGGAAATATAAATTACATAAAAAATGATAATAACACAAAAATATTGAATGATATGTGTTAAAATATGTCCTTAGATTTCTTCCAGCTAATTTTTGGTCTTTGCAAGTACAATTATCTCCTTGAATACTCACTATAATTTATATCCTCAAGCTCATTGAATAAATGGCTCAAGCATAAGGGAATGTTTATATAGTCATAAGACACACCTACTTACAAAAATGTTCTCAACAACCCACTAAAACCATTATATACTTGTAACACAACACTATATACATCAAACATTAAATGTGCAATACAATATAATCCAAGGCACCACAACATGTTACAACTTAATGAATCATGACATAATAAAATATAAGTGATATTAAATCAATCCATAAAAACATTATATGATACAAGAAATTAAATGTAATTGGCTCTTTATCCATAACACATTATCACATAGACATTTGTGCCCGAAAGTTACTACATATAAATTACAACTCGTAAAACTAAGTCACAATAATTTACAAATAGAACTTGTGCATAGGAATTAATCCATAAGAGGTTTTGTTCACATTCCACACACTTGTACTATTATACACCAACATCCTGCATAATAAGTCATAAACTTCACTACACAAAGTTTCACACTATAACTCTTCTACATGGTAAGACTTCACTCTTCATTTTTATCTATGTAGAATAAAACAAAGACCCTCAAAATGAACCTGCAAAAAAAATTTCAAGATGATCCAAATTGACTCTAATTATGTGCACCACTAAGGTTGCACAAAATAAAAAACAATAAATATGTGTGTGGAAAGGTGGCACAAAACACCATGAAGAACATGCATAAATTAGGACTTATGAAAAATTTTCAAAATGCTTCTTTTTACCAAGTGTTAGACTAAGTGTTTTAGGTTGATGTATGATTACAAGTGAACCCAAATACTCTTGCATCATAAATACTTATTCCCTTCTATTTTATAAACATGTTTTGGTAGGATAGGCCAAATATCAATAAAGTGTCAAAAATATCAAAAATATAAAAATTATCTAAATTTAAAAATGTTTCCAGATCATCTATGTTTTTTTATATCACTTTTCATTTTTTAAAACTTTTTATAAAAATGCATAGATAAGCCACACTTTGGTATTTTTATTTTAGCCTTGTTGGTCAAATTTCAAAAGTTTTATTATCTATTACAAAACATTTCAAATGTGTTTATATGACTATATTTACTATATTTAATCAAATTTATATTGTGTAATAAGTTTAATGTTTGTCTATAGTTTAGGTCATTGTGCACTAAGTAGTCAAAACACATATGTTAGTCAATTATTACCATATAGTTTTCTATTAGTTGGTAATTTTTTATTCATTATTATATAATTATAATTATATTATTTTTCTTATTTCAATAAGCTAAATTATAAATCCAATCAACTAATAGTGACATCCCTGTGGTAATTGATGAAGGTTGGGTAACAGTATTCAAACATATCAGCTTCATAGAAGGTATTTAAGTATTAATTTATTGACTAATTGAATACTTTGTTTAAAATTCTAAGATTGGGTTATATTGATAAGGGTTCTAAAATTTGATATTAGATTAATTATTTTTATTTTTTGTTATGCATGGAACATCAAACACCTCCCTAATATAATTTATGTATGATATTTACAATATTACTATATTTCAAGATCTCGTTGAGAGTAATAAAATTCAAATAAAAAGATTAAATAGAGAAAAAAACAATGTAAATAGTTTAATAACTCCTCTAAATCAAATATTGAATATTTTTATAACCCTATTCCAAATCACAACAAAGAACAAGATAACAATGAAATGTGAATGTGACTAAAGAGAAACATAAGAGCTATAAAGAGGTGGCATTTAAATATAAATATCATCCATTTGATAACTTTTGGGTATAACTGAATCTTGTCCAAATTTTATTTGATGAGATGAAATTCCAAGTGATAGCTTATATAATGGTCCTCTATTTATTAAAAATTCAATAAGAGGTGAAGAAACATATGGTGTGATGAAAGATAATGGCACATGTTTCAAATTATGTACAACTTAATTTCCTTATAGCCTTGAATTTTTTGAAGATGACCTTACATTTACAAAAAATCTTATTAAAGGCTATGATGGTAGAAAAAAAGATGCTTTAGGTTGCATATTTTTTCCAATTCAAGTGGATATAAATAATGTTCAAACCTTATTTCATATAGTGCATAGTAACAGTTTCTTATCAAAGGCTATGATATTTTAGAAAAATAAGTTGGGTTGTATAGATATTCCAATTCAATTTGGTTAAAAGAAAGTTCAAATATTATTTCATATAACATATAGTAATGGACCTCATAAAATATTATTTGGAAGACCTTGGATCCATAAAATGAAAGTAATTCCTTCAACCTATTTTACCCTAGTTTTTATTAATGGGTGAGATAAATCTAATTAAGATAGAATTTTTAAATCTAGTTCAAAACAATAGGTATGGAATTCAAGCATACATTTGAATGTAAAAGATTGATATTGATTCTTCTGATTTGATAAGGACATAATCTAAATATATAAAGTACTAAAGAGATCAAGATGATTAGATTTTTTAGGTGATTATATGGCTCTATGTGATAATGTAGCAACCAAAAATGTAGTGGTAAAAATGAAGTGGTAAAAATGTAGTATGCAAAAACATTGTGAGAATAAAACATAATGACGAAAAAATGTAATAGTACTGGTAATGTCACAAAAATATAGTGAGGATCATAATTGGGACATTTTAGTGACTAACACATTGTTTATTTTTTGTCTACTTCATTTCAGTGATAGTAGTTAACATTTCATGGTGGAAAAGTAATGCACTAAAGTTACAAGAAAAATAATAGAGGCAAATGTGATTTCATGAGTTTTGACCTTTAGTTGAAAGTTGTGTCATATTCTGTGTGAGCACGTCCTTTGTTATGTTTTATTCCTAGGATGTTTTATCCTTGCTACATTTTGTCCTCACCACAGTTTATCCTCACTATATTTTTATGTTATGTTTTTAAATACTACATTTTTGTCCACTATATTTTCAATGGATATTGATTATATTTTGGAAGTGAAAATCAAGCCTATGTGGTTTATTTAGTTTTGGAACTATTCATCATTTATGATAGGTCAATTTTAGAGGATCAAATTAGTATCATCAATTGATATTGACTTGCTAATTGGTATTGACTTGCATGGAAGTAGGTCATAGTGACTATGTAGTCACCTAAAATTGCATTTTCTTACTTTGTGTTTGTGATCCTAAACCCTAATGATACACAAAGTTTCAAAAATTAGTCTCCTTTGACTTAAGACCCTAAGTGTGCTTGTGAGGGCCAAAAACATACAAAAATTGTGGAAATATAATGGGATGAGATAAAGCTAATCACCCCCATATGATGATTGGCCACTACCTATGTATCCAATACTCTAAGGAGGGAAATCAAGCCACATGTAGTTCCCCCACCAAGTATGATTGTGAAATTATGTTTCTTCACTATATTATGCCGCTAATTATGTAGATTTGGTCCTTGACAATGATTTATTTGAAATGAATTTTGAATGTTTTATACTTCACTTTTGATTGCTCCTAGTCATAGATCATAAAATTAGGAAGAATATGGTAGATTTGCTCAATGTGTAATAGTGTATAGATGTATATCAGATAAGTGCCCAATCCCTTTTGAATGAGAAATTGATTTGTTTATATATGGATCTAATTGAATAATTTATCATGTCACCAACATGCTAGGATCATGGTTTGACTCTAAAGATAGGTCTATTTTTATAAAATAGTCATTGTTGGGAGTAGGTCAATACTGACCAAATCAGGTTAGTATCAACTAACAATATTGACTATATTTGGTAGAACTAACCTATGTATAGGTAAACTAAAATAAGACTTTAGAGATGATTAGGTATAATTACTAGTAGGTTTTAATCATATAATGAGGTTATTTTAGGCATGTAACTATAGGATGAAAGGATTGAATCATAAGATAACATGCAAGTGTGAGAGGATGGCAAATTAGGATATTATTTGAGTGTTCAAGTCATGCATGGTAAGTGTGTGTTAAGATTGTCATTATCAAGTACTAAAGACCATATTTTAGTATCTAAAAATACCTCCTTTTATTATAGTAATGTAATTGTTAGATTAAAATGATAAAATGTATATGAGTGTGTACAACACACTTTGACTTTGGGAGATGATTCTGAATGTATAAATTTACTCCATGTAGATTTGTAATGAAAATGAAGTAATTAATTTCCATATGTGAAATATGAAGTATGAGATTGAAAATTGAAAAAAAAAATAAGATAAAGGAATGAGTACATTTGTATGAAAGTAAACCATGTTTCCTTGTAACTTATTGGAGATCATGTTTCCTTGTTGAAGTACTAGAGAAGTGTGCTTCATTATTGAAGCACATGGATATTTGGAGTGATCATGCCCCAAACTTCTATAATTGTGTAGGATCTTGGATTGGGAAGGAAACCTGACCCAAACTTCATAAACATGGGGAAAATTACATAATATACTAATCCAAATAACTATGCAACAAAAAGAGAGAATCATCAGGCTAGGTTCACTCAAATAAATCACTATATATGGAATTAAGAGAACCATCAAGCTAGGTTTACTCATAGAAAGTGAATCAACCACTATAAATGTCTTATAGATTAAATTTTAAAGTTTCACTCTAGTTTGATCGAGTCTATAAAAATATAAATGTGTGATTGAAATGGAATGAACAATGTTCATGCCCCCATCATGAATGTAGGTTTGATTTTTTTGTTTCACTTAATGTAGAATAGAAATCATGATTTAAAAAAATGAACAATGTCTATACCCCCATCATGATCACATATTTGATAAGTTTGAAGTGGAATGATAGCCATTTTATATTTTTTAACCCTAAATCTAGATATTAGGGATCTAGATTAAAGGGGAAGAGATAGCCTAGGGCACAAAGATGGTAGACTATCTCTAAAGTAGGCCAACTATTTATAAACTCAGATAATATATATATATATATACTAAATTTATTATGTTGAGATATGTTAAAGATAAAAAGTAAAGTTTTGACAGATATTGAAATGATAATAAACACAAGATACTTGGTTAAGATTATAATATAGATATAGATCTAAAATAGGCAAGAAGTAGACTAGATATGGATTCTAGATCACTCCCCTAATTTTAGAAATTATACTTTTGTAGCCACAAACATTTGCATCAACCTAAGATAGTTATATCAATGTTACTATCTAACTTAGATGCAGGTACCCAATATGGAATACTTATTGAAATTAGATGTGACCACCTAGATAATTCTAAGTCCTATGTTGCCTTCACTTTGGTGTATTCATATATGGGTCATGTACTATTACTCATTGTCAAATGAGAAAACCCTCGTTCTTCATCTTTATAATGGCTATGTAAAAAATGGGTTAGTGGAAACATAGAGTTAAGATACCCCAAAGACCCCTATGTCAATGAGTGATTCCTACATATCCAATACTCTGAATAGGGCCTTAGACTTATGTAGTTATCCCCTCTATGTTGGCTCATATGTGGATCATGTAATGTGCGATAAGAAAGTACATAGAGTGACCTAGCTTATAACTTTGAAAATGTGCCTCATGTGTTGTTCCTTTAGTACTTTAGACTTGTATATGTGTTGTCCCTATGATTAATATGGAAATAAAATAAAATAGGGAATTTTTACTCACTTGAGTGTTTGAATTAATGCTTTTTATACATTTCCTTGTCAGTAGGTAATAAGTTACTAGGTGAGGAATAAATGAGGAATAATTTGGTATTTATACCAATCCCTTTGGAGAATATATTGCATTAAATCACTTAGGCCAACCATCATAATACATTTCATTTATAAATTTGATGACTTTAGGGCTTTTTACACTTATGTTCAAATAGGACACTTGTGTTGACATACGCATCTAACTAGGACATAAGTGTTCAGGTAGTTATAAAGTAGGTATAGATGTATAACTTGTAGAAATAGAAGATAAGTAGGTTTATAACATTTTGGAAAATATAAAAGGTTTGAGTCATCAAAATAACATTGGTCGAACTAATAGATAAATAATTAGGCATAGAGAGATAGTGGATGCAATCCTTTTAGTAGTGGTAAAGGTCTAGAAGCTAAAAGTACATCAATGATATTTATTTTCTAAGTGTACAATATTGAAGTGTTATATAATTAGAAAATAGTGTCTACATTTATCCTTTTAATATAGTAATGAAATTGTCAATTTAAAATAAATAGAATGTGTACCTGGGTGTGTATAATACACCTTGCCTTTGCTTGACTCTAACTTGAGTGCTTTGTTGGTGACTGGCCTATAACCAAGAGAATGTTATAGTATATAATTAGTGCATGTAATTTGAAATTGAAAGAATTAAAGTGATTGAAATTGAAAGAGAGAAAGATTTAGTATTACCCCTATGTATCGATGCAACCATCTTTCCTTTTGGAAATTTGATTTGAAAAGATATATCATTATGAATCATTAGAGTTGAGATTATGACAAATATTAAATATATAAAATTCATATATCTAAAGATATGGAGAGATATTTTAGGACATATACCCCTAACTTTGGATAAAATGTGGTTACCACCCGACAGTCGAGATTAGCCCAACCATGTAACCTAATCATACTTATAACCTAATGAGTGTGAGTGAACCAAGTCAACTCACTCTATAAAATTGGTGAGGTTAGATTATGTAGTAAATTAAAACCTATAAACTTGTCAATATTGAGTGATTTAATCACCTCAGCCATACCAAAAAGTGAACCAAATACCATAGTAGATTGGCTCAATATAGTATATAAAATTCTAACTTGGTGGTGATGATAGTCCCTAAAAATGTTTGACATTTAAAATAGTTTTAATTTTGAAATATTAGGTGCAAATTGCATTAACATATGCACCTTAGATATGTCTCATGTTGAAACTGTGTACAAAAATGGTACCAAGGTATAGAAGTTTTCCACAAATGTGTATATGAATCATATAACTATGAATTTGGCCAATTTTAAATTGTTTAAGTGTAGAGAACATGTTTACAAAACATGCCCCCACTATAATCTAAAACTAAAAACTAGTTTAAGTTGGAACATGTTTCCAAAACATTCCCCTATTGTAATCTGAATTTGAGAATTGGTGTAATGTGAAGAACATGTTTCCAAAACATGCCACACTATAATCTAAATTTGAGAAATGGTGTAAGTATAAATTGGAGGACATATTTATAAAATATGCCCCCATTGTAATCTAGGTATTTTTCATTCTAAATAATTGTGGATAACATTTTTATAAAACATGCCCCCACCAAATCTAAAATTGTAACAAATGTGGAGAACATGTTTTTAGAACATGCCTCCATTATAATCTAAATCTATGAAGTAATGTGTAAGTCATGCCTCTATGGCATGCCCCCACTAATATTCCCCACTTTTAAGGTGATTGGAATTAGTAACTAGTAGTTTTCTTACCTCAAAAGTATAACATAACCACGTAAACTATGAATGTACCATGTAGCATATAGAGGGAACATGCCTATGTAGATATACCATTGAAGCATGAAGATTCACACCAAGTCCTAAGATGCATGATGTAGATCATGAAAACATATAGATTAAAAATACAAGATCAACAAGTAAAAAATTACACACACAAGATCACTCAAAATCAAATCAAAAGACAATGGTCCAAGGAGACCTCAAACAAGGGACATGTTCAAATTCTACACAATCAAAAGGTCATGACTTAGTCAAATATCCACAAAAGCAAGAGCAACATATTTAAATGTTAAAGAGACAAATAAAGTCCTGAGGCCATAAATAATGGACCATATTCAAATACTTAAACAAGTAAGATAATAGCAAGTTAAGACACTCAAATAAGTGCATGTATGAAATCATAAACAACTAGCATAAACATAGCATATTAGTCCATGGATCATGTGTTAACAAAAAAGGTTAAGTACATGGCATATCAAGTAAACTAAAAAAGATATAAGCATGTAAAAAATCATGTGTAAGTACATAAGTTGAAACATGATAATGTAAAATGACCATAGAATGATATAACCTGGGTGTATCATGATCAAATAAATGGATTCCCTTAATGTCCACATGACATGAGTAGAGGGAAGACCCAATATCTGAAACTGCATAAATCGTGTATCTGTGTATGCCTGTATCACACTCAAAATAAGTGTGAAACACATGTGTATATAGAAAATATTGATATGTCATCTATCAACATGGAACCAATAACATATATGTCAGGGAGCTAATAGAACATGTAAATGTTGAACATATTTTTAGATTTTTTAATTTTTTTTAATTTTTTGGGTATTTTTGGAATATGTGAGACCTTGAAACCTTAATTTGGATCCTTTACATTATTTTAATTATGTTTTTATAAGTTTAAATGTTACATAGCATGTTCCTCATCACGTTTTACATGTGTATTTGAAGAACCAATCCTATCATTTGGAATATAGATCAATTTTCCTTCTTGAGAAAAAGAAATGCCTTGCTGATTTTGGTCAATTTTTTCTTCCATTTGATATAACTAAAGAGTTCTAAATGTAAGTGCATATGGATATTTTTGTGGTAAAACCCAAACACATGTTTGAATCACTTTAGGACCATAAATAATTGGTATTGTTATGTTTCCCAAGGATTTTTCTAACCTCCTTTGTTGTGTAAGTCTTTTAGATCTAAACAAAGCTATTGAAAACATGTTATATTACAAGTAGTTTTTGTTTGTGTAGGATCAATATGGTTATGTCGAAAGTAAGTGCCATCCATGAATAATGGGATTGTTAAATCTTATTATTGTGGACGTGTTTTATATTGTTCACCTTGGGGTGTTTACATAGGATGTGGACCTTGAATTGGTCCCATATTGAGTAAATTTTATAGAGCTCCCATATAAATATTATAAACTCCACATTTTTTTCATAATGTTCATTTGGTAATTCATCTCCCTCCTTAATATGACAAATAAAACTTTGGTATTTAGAAGGGGATATGTTAAGCTCCTTTGGATGAGTAAGCATTGATAAAGCATATCTATGCACATCCACATATAAATGGGTAAATTACTCATATTATTTATGAAATGCTATTTATTTCAATGGAAAAAGAATATCTCTACTAAAAATGAATTGTAACTCTAAATTTGAAGGTCTAAATGATAGTTCATATGATGTACTTTTGAATCGAATGGTATGATATTGAAGGGATCCATCATCACATTATTTAAAATAATGAAATGTTCTAATGTAAGTTTTGGCACCTTATAGATATTGAAAACCATATGGAACACCTTTAAAAATAGTTTGTCATATTTTACCCATTGACCAAAAGAATGTACATATTTAATCATGTGGTTAAATGGGTCTTTATGACTCAAAAGAGAGGTAAATCTAGTAGTTCAAAATCTTATGGATAAGGATATTCAAGTATATATTGTGTAAGAGGCTTATTGTTGAATGAGGTAACATTTGCATTAGTATTGTGGAAATCCATTTGCATTTGACGTATAGAAACTTATTTTTGAAGATATACAATAGTGTTGATCATATAAATAAGATACTCCATGGAAATGGTAGTGCTTGGCATAGGTGGTATCATTGATTCTAATCCACCACCTCTCTTAAATCTAGGCATATTAGTATCATCATCCTCATGGATAATAAGTGCAAGTTATGAATCACTAAATTTAAGATACTTTGGTAATGTTATTGGATCTCTGAATTATGGCACCCTTGGTATATCATTTAAATATCTTGGTTTGTTCACCTTTGGTAGAGATATATCAATTGGTATAAGAGGGAGATTTAGTAAAGTTACCTCTTTGGGTATGGTATAAACCTTTTGCATGAATGAATCTTTTAGAAGATAAAGATCCCTTGGTTTAAACACCTTGGTTACAAGATTTGGAACATAAGGATCCTTTAGCACTTTAAGTTTGCAATGCTTCCCTCTTCTTAGTGCCTTAGATCTACTTGGTAAATATGTCATAACTTCTTGGTTAACCTTTCATAAAAATTCAATGTCAAATGTAGGGAAAAAATAATCATTACCCTTGATAAAGGGGAAATTATTTGTAAATATTGAAATTATGAGGGTTTGAATTAATTTATTTGAATCAATATCCACCTTATAAGAAATGTGTAAATCAATCACAATTTCCTTATGTATTTGTCATAACTTTTGATGATCATATGAAGAATCATCTTACTCATATATGTCCTTTTTGGTGGTAGATACATGAAGGGCATGATTAAATGACTTGTCTTGTTAGTGATTCATGGATTTTTCTAAAAAATCCCAAGCCTTATCAATTTATATTATTTTTAGGATAAATGGGTTTAGTTATACCTTGCTCATGTTTTCCCAATCCTTATCTTGTGTATCCATATTGTATCAAATATTGAAGGCCAAAATCATATGATGGTGTTGTAAGAAGTAATGGTAAACGCTCTTTATCTTCCTTAAAACGGATTAACTCCTCTCTTGAAATGGTAGGAACATGGACTTGATTAAAGGGATAGTATATACCATCATTAAAATATTTGAGATTGGATGCTTTATCATTTATCATAATACAAGAGTGATCAATTTTTATACCTTATTTGATATAAATTTGGACAGTTTTATAATCATAGTCATTAAATCAATATATATCATCTATGATGAGATAGATAAAGAACACAAAGATTAGGACAAAGTAGGTAAGAAACATCTAATATGGAATGCTTAGGCAAGAATGATGTTTATAGATCAAGTTCACCAAATGTTTAAGCCTAAAATCTATATATGGGGGATCTAGGGTTAAAGGGGTAGAGATAGCCTAGTGAACAAGGATGGACTATCTCTAAAGTAGGCTAATTAAATACAAAAATCAAAGAAAACATATATTGAATTTATTGTGTTGAGATGTGATAAAGATAAAAGTTACAACTATGTTAGATATTAAAATGATAATGAACAAAAGATACTTATTTGGTTATGATGCAATATATATATATATATATATATATATATATATATATATGGATCTGGAACAAATAAGAAGTAGACTAGATTTAGATTCTGGACTAACCACCTAATTCTAGAAATTGTACCTTTGTATTCATGGATACTTGCATCAACTTGGGATGGTTTCATTGAGGATACTATCTAAATTAAATGCAAGTGTACAATATAAAATACCTATTAATATGTGACCACTTGGATGCTTGTGGGTTTTTTGTCACCTTCACTTTGATGCATTCATATATATTCATGGATTGATGTTCTTTGTCAAATAAGAAAACCCTAGATTTCACCTTCATAATGGTTGTGAAAATTTTAGTTAGTGGGAACATAGTGTTGATATATCCCAAATAACCCTCCATTAATGAGAATTGCCTATATATCCAATACTCCAAAGAGGGTCTCAGACTTATGTATTTATCTCTTATGTGTTATCTTACATGTGTATCATGTAATGTGTGATAATCAAGTATATAGAATGACCTAAATTTTAACTTGAAAAAAGTGCAATATGGAGTGTTCCTTCAGTACCTCAAACCTATATATGTGTTGTCCATATGATTGATATGTAAATAGGATAAAATAGGGAAGCTTTTCTCACTTAAGTGCTTCATTTAATACTTTTTATATGTCTCCTTGTGAGTAAGTAACAAGTTGCTAGTTGAGGAATGAATGAGGATTGATCTTATATTTATACCAATCCCTTTGGAGAATATCTCACATCAAATCACTTAAGATGACCATGGGAATACATTTACTTTATAAATTAGATGACTTTAGGGCATTAGACACTTGTGTTGGAATAATACTCTCACATCGACATAGACATTTGATTGGGATGCAATTGTCTGAGCAATTGGAAAATAGGTGAAGGTCAAAAACTTGTAAAAACATAAGATAAGCATATTTATAACATTTTGGTCAAGATAGAAGGACTGAGTCATCATAATAACATTATTCAGACTAATAAATAAGCAATTATGCATTAAATAAGTGTATTCAAGACTTTTGGTAGTGGAAAAGGTCTAGAAGCTAAAGGTACATCCATGATATGTATTTGCCAAGTGTACAAGACTCAAATGATATATAATTCAAAAATAGTGTCTACACCATTAAAATATAACTCTATTGTTATGTATGTGAATGAACCAATATCATGCCCCATAAATATGTATAAATTATATATAATGTTGTATTTATATATGCTCAATTTGAAAACATGTATGTCAAATGCATACTTATGTACAAACCTAAATTGTGTTTTTGTAAATTGTTTTGCATATACCCATGCATATATACCAAAGTGTGTATGAATTTATGCTCAAATGTTTTTAAATTTAGTAAATATGCATGGCATAGGTCCTTGTAATATATATTTTTCATATATATAAATCAATCTGATATATAAACCATCTAAATCTGTGAAATTTTGTAAATGTTTACTCTACTCTGATTTTCTACTCATGGAGGCTTATATGTCTATGGTAATCCCATTATAATGCCCCCATTTAAAGATGAGGTGTGTATATTTTAATTAAATCATATTAAAATAAGGTCTAATCATGTCATGTGTAGATATGGAATCTTGTAACATCATTTTATCATGTGGATAATATGTTTTCATAGTAATTTATATATCGATCAAGGCATGTATGTAACATATGGAATGCAAGAAATGCAAGTTCATGTCTAGATATATGTATTAAAGAAGCACATAATGAATAATACTATGAAATAATAATAATAATAATACATGATATATATCATGGCATCCCTCAATGTCAGTAAGCTCCACAAGAAAAAGTGGTAGTGTCACACATAATGCCAAGGGCCACATAAAAGGGACATTAAATGTCACAATAAATAAGGCCAAGGTCCACATACAAGAGGACATAAAAATGTTGCAAACAAGGGAAATCAAGGATATCATATCAAATAAGTCTAATGACCACATACAATAGTCAAACATAGAGTATCCTATTATGTAAAATAATAACAATATCAATGGATCATTAAAGAAGAAAGTAGTCTACACCATCCATATGTATCAATGTCAGATCGTAGTATAATGACATATCATGTATCACTATGTAATAAATGAGTAACCAACAAGGCATGTGTAGGAAATATAGGTATCTTAATGTGGTAAAAATGTCATGACAATATATAATATGGAATAGTCAAACATGTGGAACAATATGCCCTCAATATCGACATGGCCACTAGGTAGAGGTAAAACCAACATTTGTATGTCCAAATGTAACCTCTATGTCCTGTATATCACTCATATACCATTAAATTCATGCGTGTGTGTAAATAATATTCCATTTACCAAACATGAGATAAATAAAATATGTAAATAATGAAATATAGTAATCATGTAATGCTCAGGTCTTGATTTTGAATTTTTTGAATATTTGATTGTTTTTGTATTTTATGATTATATGATTTTTTTTATTTTTTAAATATTTAAAAAATTTAAACGTTAACCAATTATTACATCATGTAATGGTCATGGTAATTACATGTATCAAGTAGTGTAAGGTCCCTTCATCATGGATGGGAGGTATCAACTAGGAATGGGTTAAAATCTAGTAAGGATTCACATGGTGTATTATATATATCATGATCAATACTTGTAAAACTAGGAGAATGGTGAGTGACTTTAGATGGTCAAGAATTATGTGGTTTTATTTTATAGGAGGGTGTCTCTTTGCCTATGTTCACTATGAAACACATTGAATTTTCTACAGTGTTGACTGAGTTATAATGTAAGAGATGGTTACCTTTATGGTCTCTAATGTGATCGACATTGAATGCCTATTGTATAGATATATCTTGTATATGTGTAGAAATTGAATTTATATGTTGATCTATAATATGTGTATCATCCTCCTCTAAATAGTGATAATGAATATGTCTATTATTAATCTCTGAAAAATATCCTAAATATGTGTTTCAACTAATCATGGTGGTGGTGGGAGTAGAGGAGGATATATCTCAAACTATAAAAGATACACATACCATACTCCTAGAACTATGACCACTTTTTTCTAGTATATGCACTTTAGTAATTGGTGCACAATAGAGCAAATTGCACAAAGTCTCTACATCTGTAGGCATCCTAATAACATGTCAAAGACCCCATTAATATGTAAAACCATGAATGGTGTGGTTAATATGGTTGAGCCCACCTGTAAAGTTAATACAATGTGTCCCAAGACATTATGTCTCTATCTGTAAAAGAATTTAACTACTTTTAATGTATTTTATAAACCTCTTCATACGTATCCAAGGGATTAGAGAAGTGACATTATGCAAACATTCTCACTTTAACCATTGTCAATCATAACATTGTTTATAGGTTATTACTCAATTTAGGATTGTACAAAAAATGCATAAAAATATGAAGTCATCAACTATCTCATTTTCATCGAATGTGATCATGGTCAACTAAGGTGGAATATCATTAAGTGTACAAAGGATAGTATCTAATGGTTGATCATATATCGTTGGTGGAAGATACATGTTATATCCATAATGTACCTCTAAAGTGTCCTTAATTTATGTTAACTCGTGTTTAGGAAAAGGATCACTAAATGTCTTCAATTTTTTATTTTCTTTTGGTTGCAGTTGAGATTCCTTTGTGGGAGTGCCCAGATTGATAATGTTATTATCTATGAGATATTATATCTTTTGTCTTAGCTTAAAACATGTGTTCATTGAATGTCCCACAATCTAATGATACTCACAATATTATTTTTTATCATATTTATGTAGTCTACGTCTACTTAGATCGATCTCTTGTGGAATTAGGAGTGTTATAAGGTTACACTTGATCAACTCCTTTAGTATCATGTGAGGAGGTGATGGTAATCATTAAAATTGCCTCTTTGGTGGAGCTATAAATTGTAATTGGTTTTTTAGGTTGTGACACTACATTTATTGTAATCTTCACTTCATTCTTGTAATCATTTGGTTTGATCTTATAATTTGGTTTACTTCGAAACTTGATTGTTAAATTATTTGTGGTATTTAATGTATACTTAAGTTTGATCAAAGTAATCAATTTGATTTATATGTACCTCATTGTATGGTATATTTCATCAAATGATTTGAATATCTTAAATATAATTGACTCATGAAGCAGTGCTAGAAAACTTTGTTTGAATATATCATGTAATTTCTTATCTACCATAACATTGGTCATTTTGGCTAGCATGGTATTGTATTTAAACATGTACTCAATGATTGGTTCATTAGATTATTGTTTTAACTTAATAAATTATGCATATCATAAATTCTTATCGATGTTAATGGCAAAGTGAACTAGTAATTGGTCAGGCGGGTGTTGAATACTATTATAAATTGAATAAGGATGTCATAAAACCATATCAATGCACGGTCTTTAAGACTTATTAGAAATAACTTGGTAAATAATTTATCATTGTATGTATAGTCCAATCATGTTGCATGGAATTATTTAAGATGTTTCTTGGGATCACTTTTACCATTATATAATGGGATCTTAGGAGCTATGAATCTTGTTGTTAAAGGGTATGATTCTATCTTAGGGACTGATGGGTTATAGATCAAATCATGTAAATCCATGACAAAGCTAGCTCTCGATGCATTTCCTTAGCTACAACACCTTTTTATGTAGAGTTATAACAATATGCTCAAGGGAATGTGCATTAGGTGAGGTTATCAATGGAACATTCATAACCATCATGGGAGGTGTGAAGGTTTCTTGTGTATAAATAAGCATTAGAATATGTGTAAGGCATCATGTTTCCCCTAAACATTGGGTGGATATTACATAGGTCACTAAAGGTGTAAGCATATAAATAGTATCAAAAATAGTGGTTTGGATACCTGATGTAGAAGTACTAGCTTGAAAGGATTAGCTAATAATGGTAAAGGGTTATTATTGAGTTACTTGAGATGTATCAAGTCTATCTTAGTATGCAGCCTTAGATGTCAGGATCAATTAGACAAATCTACCCATGTCTTCATAACATTGATAGATTCCTTCATGATTATTGAATAAGACTTTAACTTGGTTAGGATCTACTCCCTTAAGTTCATTGGGATCAATTCTACCTAGGCCCTCATAATTATCTTCATCATTATGTTCATTTTGATTATCTTTATTATCATGTTCCAATCAAGGCATGTCAACACAATCATTTGTTTGCACATATTCATGAATAATTGTGTCATCAAAATAAGAAGAAACATTCATTGTATCCATTTTAGTTGAATTAGTAGGAATTTTAGTATGATCTATATGGGTTTCATTTAATCTATCATTTCATCTTATAGGTACAAAGGAACTAGCCTTCTTGGATGGCATAGGATGGGATCAAGTAAGAATGTAAAAGACTAGAGCTAAAGGTGAAAGAGATTTATCATTTTTTGTATGGGTGTTTTACCCTATTTTTTATTAAAAAATTAATATGTTGTACTAATACGTGTAAGACTTGATAGATATTAGAATGCTAAAAATGTACAATAATTAACAATTTTGATTCTCAAAATTGATAAATATGGAAATATTACCATTTTTGGAAAGCAATAAGAATAAATATACTTAACTCAAATCAAGATTTCTATTTTTTTAGATATATAAAATTGGAAATCAAAAAAATATATGATTGTTTATGATCAGGGTCAGGGACAAAATTTGAAACTATTTATAGACATGTTCACACTTTTTGGACAACAGTGCAGATCATTCAAGTTTATTCACTATAGATTTGTCCTAGTTGACTATTCCTAATAAATAAATAAAAAATATAGATTTTATAGTGACAAATAAGATGCAAAATTTGAGAATATTCATGGATATGATCACTCTTCTTGGATTGTAACACAATTCGCTCACATCTATTAACCACAAACTTATTTATGTTGACTGTGATGAAAAATTGAACTTTACATCTTTTATGCCTACATTTGTTGATGAATTTTATATATCATGATTTTACTTACACTGGAAAAAATTCATTATTTTCCTTATTTTGTATTTGAAATCCTAAGGGCACATTGAAATCTTGACACTTACAAAAAATAGAGGGGGAATGTAATGGGTTGAGCTGACCCAAATCACCCCCTTAATGATTGACTATTATTTATGTATCCAATATTCCAAGGAGTGAAATTAATCCCATTTAGTTCCCCCACCTATTTTATTATGGAATTATGATCCTTGACTATATGTATGCAGTTAAAAATATGGCTTTGATATCTCTTGACTTGTTTTGAGATGCTTTAGACTTAGCTCTTGGATGTTCCTTATGATTGATCTTGAATTTGGGAAGAATAGGGAGTATTTTCTCAATGTGTAATAGTGTGTAATCTTGGACCAAGTTATTATAATGAATGATATTTTATGTGTTTTTATAGGAAAACATTTTGATAATTTCTCTTATCCAACCTTATGAAACACATGGAAAAAAACAAAAGAATAATTCAAAATCTAGAAACTATTTATTATTTGGCATGGGACATGATCACTCCATGTGAATAGGTTTGTAAATGTTGATATGGAATTATTTGGGCTTATTACTTGGATCATATCATGACCATGCACTTGAGGCCATGTCTGCCTAGTGTGGATCGATCTTGAAAATTTGGGGAAAATTATTCTGAGCTAGAGACAGTCTGAAGGTAACATGAAGCAGTTTAAGCATTTGACATGGAAAGTTATACATAGTAATGTCAACAAAAAAAGGCTCAAACATGCATATAGATAAATAGTTTAGAGAATAGGTGAATAAGAGTTATGTATTTGGTTACAAGTCGTGTCTTTTAGGATATGTCAATAATTAACATTTTAAAGTACATATGACTAAATTTGTGTGTCTACAATGGGAACAAAACCATGAATCAGATGTGAAACCCTATGATATAAATTTGAAACCTTATAAGGAAGAAACCATAAGGGAAAACCTATAAATTTTAACTATTCAATATGTGTTTAAGTTCACTAATATGTTTTACCCAAATTTTTATAATAGGTGAGATTAATCCAATTAGGATAGAACTTTTAAATGTAAATAGGATCAATAGATATGTTATTTAAGCATATATCTAAATGTAAAAGACTAAGATTGATTCTTCAAATTTGAAAATGGTATATGATAAATATACATAGACTAAAGAGATCATGATACTTATCTTTTCTAGGTGATTTTTTTACTATGACTATATTTTGAATTGAAAATCAAAGATAATCAAGCTCATGGTTCATTTAGTTTTGAAACTGAATCATCATCTATGTTGGGTCAGTTCTATAGGATCAAGTCAATATTAATGGTTGATATTACCCTACTAGTCAATACTGACTTGCACATAATTAGGGAACATTGAGTGTACAATCACCTACATTTTATTTTATTTATTTATATTTGTGATCCTGAACCTTGATGGTTCACATAGCTCTAGAAATTATTCTCCTTTGCCTTGAAACCCTAGGTGTGCTTGTGAGGGCTATAAACCTACAAAAATGGGGAAAGTGTAATTGGTTGAGATAACTACAATCACCCTTGTCTGATGTGCATATCCAATAATCTAAGGAGGGAAATCAAGCCACACGTAGTTATCCCATATAGTGTGATTATGAAATAATGCTCCTTTATTATTTATGTGTGTGTGTAGTTAATGATGTTTATTTGGTCTTTGACAATGCTTAATTTAACTTGAACTTTGAATGCTTTAGACTTGGATTGTGACTAATTTTATTGATAAGTTTGTAAATTTAGAATAATAGGGTAAATTTGTTCAGTATGAAATAATATATAGATGTATATCAAATGATTACCTAGTCCATTTAAATGAGGTCTTGATTTGTTTATATATGGATCCAATTTAATAATTCATCATGTCACTGACATACTAGGTTAATAGGTTGATATTAAGGATGGGTTTGATTTTTTAAAAATAGTCATTGTTGGGAGCAAGTCGATATTGAATAGACCAATTTAGAATTGATAGATGATACTGATTGTATTTGATAGAACTGACCTATGTATAGGTGGAATAAAATGAGAGTCTCAAGATGTATGTTAGGGTTTTCAGTAGGTTGAAAAATATAGTTAAGCTTTTATAGATGTGTAACAATAAAATAGAAGCGCTGACTCATAAAATAACATGTAAGTGTGGGAGGATGGTGGATTGGGACTTTGTTTGAGTGTTAAGTCATGCATAGTAAGTGTGTATAAAATTTTTCATTTTTTAGTATTGAAGACTATATTTAAATATATACACAATTTTACATCATTATCTAAAAAAAATTTGGGCCCTTAATTTTGAATCAATTTTGGATAATTAATTTTTTAGGACAAGCAGTGTGGAAGGAAGCATAGGTACAAGAGAAACATAGTATAGAAGAGCATGGCATGGAAGAGGCAAGTCATGTGGAATAAATAAGCATGATAATGGAGAAATTGAGAATGTAGGACTCTAATATTAGTGGAAGACTTGGGAAAGGTGCAAAAAGAAGATACAGTTAAGGAACAATTTGCATGAATGCTAGAAAAGAATAAGTAAAGAATGTATCTATCATTGGCTTTTGGGAAGATAGGCACATGCCAATGAGCATCTAGAATAGAGAGAGAATATAGGGGATGTTAGGCCTAGGTCATTAGGAATTCATTGTAAATGGTTTGCCATGACTAGTTGTCATTAATAGTCATTAGAAAGTCATCTTTTTGTAATTACTTATACAATTGATTGGTCAGGGTAAAGCATGTATAAATACCCCTTTATTTTACTTAGTATTATTTTTTATCATTGTAATATTGGATTCATTGTAATCTTGATATAACTTGTGAATGTCATGAAAGGAAGTTTGTGTTGATGAAATACTTATGTAATATGCTCTTGATTATAATAGAGTTATTATTATTTGTTACCAGTTTGTGCCCTACTTATTTTTATTTGGTTAGTTAAATAATAAATGAATAGTTAAGAGTTATATATGGAACTAAGTATGAGTTTATGACTAAGTGATTACTCAAGCACCCTATTTTAGGAAAGTAAATGAATCCACCTTCATGCAATAAAACCAATGAGAACTAGTCTTAAGTTGTATGCTTTGGGTTAGTCTGCGATAACCTTTTATTGTGTGATATGTTGGCATGCTAGCTCATTATAAATCTTGTTTTCTTATATGTGTAACTAGGAAAATATATGCTAGACTAAAGGAAAAGAGCCTAATATTTTGGTTTTATTACCAGGACCCATATTTCTTATTTACACGATGGTGGGAAAATCTTTGAATGACTATCTTTAGAAAATGTCAAACATTGGGTTACTATTGTAGAAAACAAATTTACACTTTAGTATCTTAAACTAGAAGTTTATGTGCATGCATAGGTAGAATAGAAACTTTATGACTTAATATATGAATCTTGCTTTATATAAGTGCTCATTCACCTACATACTTGGCTTTTGGTGTACATTCAAGACCATATATGGAACTATAAATAGAATTTCTCCTGGTTAGTAGAGCATTTTTTCTCCTTGGCAAGATTGAGAGTACCCTAAACATGTGTGGTGGATGTTTGGTGGCAAGGAACACTTAATATATATATTTTAGAATACATGGTCTCTATGTAATCTTATCTAGAAGAATCCTAATTTAACTTCTTCTAGGAGCTATATAGAATATATCTCAGGTAGTTTTAGGTACATATTGAGAAGATTATAGTTGATTTAGGACTTGAAAACTTCCACATGGATGGCTAAAATCTCTCTCATGTGAGTAGAATAGTTGGTGGGAAAATGAAGGGGCATAATTTGATGTAATATTATTGGTTCATCATGATATCCAATCAGAGGGAGTTGCATAGGCACAAGTGTGATGAGGCTAGGCAAAGAGCTATGATCATAAGCAATCTAAAGAAGGGCCAAAAGGACTCAAGAAGTGTCATGATGAGCCACAGGGAGGCAAAAAGGCATAATGAGGACTCCTTAACCATAATACCACACCTAACCCTAGAATAGATAAATGTTAATATGGCTTCTATACACACCCCTAGAGTTTCTTATGAGGTTGCCTCTAACATTTTAGGATCGATGAACAAGATCACTCCAAGGCACAAGTTGTAGGGTATTCAGTTTTATAACAACTTATTAGTGGAATAGTGGAGGAGAGACACAAATTGTTTATCATAGGTGAACTAGATATGAATGAACCTAAATATACTTAGAGTGGGTATATTGATGATTGTTTTTGACTGAGGTGGGTAGGATTGTAAAATAAACTACAAAAAGTGGGAAAAGTGAGGCAGAAAAAGAAAGTTTGTGAAAATCCAAGGATAAAACATTTCAAAACCAATATTTGAGATTAATTATAACAAGGTATCTAGACCAATATTTGTTTCAAGTTTTTGTAGCACAAAAATAATCAAATATAGTTAAAGAGTCAAAGGGAACAAGAACACAGTATACTCAAACATGCATAAATCAAAGGTTGCCTAATTGTCAGATTGTTATTGCACATCTACAAGAAGATTATGATAAGCATGAAAAATATTTTCAAACTTATATAGTTAAAAATGAAATATTCTATTTAAAATATATATATCATGCAAAATTTTAATCACTAATATACAATAATGATTTAACATCCCCAGTAATCCACATAATAGAGAAGAACAAATATTTCCACATCAAGACCAAGTCAAGCAGAACTTGTTTGAATTTCATATTAATCTTAATAGCCAAAATTATCCTCCCTTTGTGACTAGGAGGTTAAATTTATTTATAATATTTAGATGGTGAAGACCTCATCTCTTCAATATTTTCTTATTATTTCAAGTCCAAAAATGGAACCTCTAGTTCAAAACTCATGTAAGGATGTATGTTATAATGATAATGGTCAAAATAGAATTTCCAACCCAAAATAAATTATGCATGTATAATAATATATTTGGAACCAAAGTACTAATTTTATAACAATAATTTAAATACATAATTATTCTAAAATTGTAATACTCATGTCATGCTGCTACTTGAATTAGCCAGTGAAGATACTATAGTTATAACTATGGTATAGACTAAGAGCTTTGTGAAGCTGGGGGTACCTAACTATCATTTTTACATGTTTTATACTGAGAATATTCCTCCTTATACTTTATCACTTCATCCATTTCATATGTTGTATCAAATTTTTTATCTATTACCTCAAAATTCAATAATGAAGGCTTCAAAATCTTGATTACTTCAGTCATTAACCTGTCTCGCTCAACCTCTAAGTTTTTAAAATCAAAAACTAAGGATTTAGCCATGTTGGAGCCATAATAATTTGGGATGAATTATTGTCTTTAAAACATTCATTCAATTCCACTTAAGCATACATGAACCATTCATATAGACATGAACATCTAGCAATGCATATACAACCATACAAGATCATGAAACAAGATAACACATCAAATATGTGAGAAAACATCAATGTAAAAAAAACCCATTAATATATGAAAATGGAATACAATCCTATAATATAAAAAATAATCTTTAGTTAAGTACCAACTCCACATGTAGCACCAACCCCAACTAGTCAAGAACCCACTTAACTAGGCTTTAGCAAGCACCAACTTGCAAGGAGGTACCAACCCCCTATATGACTCAACACCAACTCAGAAATATAAAACTTTTGATCACCTTAAATAAACATTTTTTCTCACACAACATATGATGATCACCTTCTTTATCTCTTCTCACTCTTCTATCCCTCTCAAACTGTCTTTTAGGCTTCTTCACTCAACTAGGTCTCTTCAAGACAGATTAGGTTATATGACCTTGATATTCATCCATAGTACCCATATTAAATCTTCATGATATTTTATCTATACTCCCATGATGGTCTAAAATACTTCCTTCAGCTCTTCAATGTGTTATTTCCTTTGCTTGCACTCCCAAAATTTTATAATAAACAAATTAAGCTTATTAGGCCTTGTTCTTATATAATCATCTAGCTCAATACCTCTTGTTCTCCCACACAAACTTTCACACTTGGATTACCCTTAAAATAGGTCTTATAAAAAAATTCATACATTAATAAATCACTCAAACAAAACCTTTTTTAGGCCTTAAGGAGACATAATTCAATTAGGCCTTCATTAGTACACGTTACCCTTTGATCTCCTTGGAACACTTTCAAAATCCATACACTGTAGTAAAAATTCATACACCACTCAAATATACCCCTTCTAATATAATTTTAGTTACATGACACTTTTCATCTCCAACCACCACTTAATGCACACCATTAGTACTGTTTACATTAGGCCTTCACACATATAAAAAGGTCTATCTTGAACAACTGAAGATAACACAATATTTAACCACACAAAAATGATAATAAATCATATTTTAAAAAAATTAAAATAACATAAAAACTTCATAAAGTGCATTATACTTCATCATAAGGGCATAGAGCCTCAGAAACACCTCTGTAACTCACTCGCTCTAAACTAACAGTTTTCCCCAAACACTAGTCATAATGATGCGAACCTCCAACACCTATATAGACATCTTAAATTAATTATGATGAATTTATATGATCTTATTATATCATTAAACCATTATAAAATATAAATATAATATATTCAAATGTAAAATATTGGTCTTATAGACCAATCTCATGACCTTATATTTCACTGTCTCATCTGAACCATACTGGTCAACTTTTGAGCAATTTTTTTACTATATTCACTTACCTCAAAAAATTATACCAAAAATGAACATGTATTAAAATTATTTATAAACATATTTATGTACTTTTTTCATCATATTAGCATTAAAACACATTCCTAATCATCTTCTCATTGTTGCCTAGGTTTTTCACTATTTATATCATTAGGCCTGTTAGCAACTAGCCAACTTAGAACACCAAATTTGCACACCTAAAGACTAGAACCTATCCATAAACCTTCATTTAAATAAATTAAATGTCTTAATATTCATCCTCTATCCATTTTTATACTTTGATTTGGTCAACTCTGACTGCTACAACAAATCTCTAAGAAATTAGCACTTTCTTTTAGGGTCTACTCACACACCTGACAACTCAATCACACCTGGAGGTGCCTAGGAGATTTTACTAAAATGTAAAATATCTTATTTGATTATAAAAATCCATTCTAGTTACTTTTTATCAACATCTTCGATATCAAGTCCTTATTAGGGTTCTAAGAGGGTTTAAACATGTTTCCATTCTTAACAATCATTCATAAATCATAGCCCCTCAATTCAAAAATAAATGCTTAAAATTTTAAGATAAGACCCTTCCCCATATACAATGAATACCTTAGGTTCCCATTCAAATTTTTTATGAGCTAATGAGCACAATAAAATCCTTCTTGGGTTGAGCACCCTTCATTCTGAGCACACTAGAGACCTCCAAACAACATTTCATGCCTTGTCCTTCATACTGTGATCTCAAACTACATGAACACACTTGAAACAACATAAATCACCTTTGAAACTTATTACATAAGCTTAAACACTCTAAAATATGATCATGACCCCTCACTAGTCCACATTATCTCTCTCTTTGCTTTTTAGACCTTAACCTACAAACCACATTAGGTCTTAAAACTGACCTTCATGCCTCTTTCCATGCACTCTACACATCATTCACATAATAAATAAACCTTTCTCATGATTAAAAAGTTACATACATCCTTCATATGCCTTAACAATAGATCATGATGCCTTATTAGGCCAAGCAAGGTCTAGGAGTGTTTTAGGTGCAGACCTGGTCTGAAGGTCATACCCTTATAGGCTCACCTTGAGACTCTCATGAGTGTTAAAATACCTCACACACATGATAAAATAACCTCATACATCCATTCATGCATGTGTTCACTCATCTCACCAAGTCACTAAGTGCATACCTTCTCACAAGGTCTCTTCATGCCATGACTAGGCTTAGGCTACTCAAAGACCTATACCTTAATGCAACCATAAGGCATTTTTTGCCTTCAAATTATATTTCATGAAAACATCATTCAATGAAAAAAATCCATAAATTCTCCTTGTCATATCAACATACTACCAACAAGGCACACTCTCTTAATGACATCAACATTATGCAAGATTATCTTATATACTATACCTTCCACTTTTTATTTGAATTATTTAGTAGCTGAGTGGAGAAGGTTGTCAAAATTGAGTTGATTCCCCAGCTCTCCTATCTAGGTGATCACCCTAGTTACCTGCATGTTAGATAAAATGTGTAATTCTTTGGCCTTATGATTTACAAAAAGACTCAACAACTTCTTCATTGATCTATGCCAATTTAGGGAGGCATCCCTTTTGTAAATCATATAGTTTATGTACTAAGAAACATCCATGATAGCCATCAAATTACACTAATCAAAGGCACTGATTTTGAAACACTAGACAAAGAAATTCAATCTCCTTTATTTTTCCTTTATCCTATTCCATAATGCAACCATCTCTACTCTATGGGCCTGACTCACTGACTTGAATACTCTAATGTTGAGCAAGCATCTCTATACCTCAACAATTACCTTCTAAGGAGACTGTATAAAATTCATTATTTTCATCTCTTCAAGGCCTCCTCAGTGTTTTGGTGTATTTATTTTAGTTCTAACCTAGTAGAATTAAAAAAAGTACTGAAATCCTCAATGTACTTTGAAAGTTCATTGGGGTTCCTCTTGGGTATTTTGTCTAGTGAAAACAAAATCTCTCTATTAAATTTTATCTCTCCCATTGGCTACATATTTATCATTTTCATCTTCTTTCTGTATGGTCCCACTCTCTTTGTCAAACCTTATAAAAATTATGGGAAACTCTATCATAACTAGATTTTTCCTTTCATATTATATATTATGCATATCCATTACCCATTGAGGAATTATTAGTTCACCTATTTCTTCTCCTTGGGTAAGTTCTAAATATGTATAAGGTTGAGAGATCATAGGAATGGATGTGGTCATTAGAAGAGATATGGTTGGCAATGAGGCACTTATTTATATAGGAACTTGTGGAAGCATTTTTCCCACCACTTGTCATGGAGAGGCTTCTTTCATTGGTGTCACCTAAACTAGAATCCAGTCAACCCTGGGGTTATTTCCATAGTCATGGTTGCTTTGGAAAAGCTAGTGGCTAGGGCATGGGGAGATCTAGTTGAGTTACCTTCCATCTTAGGGTTGATGGCTTATTAAAAATAGACACTGTAACTAAAGTCTCTTTAGGAGTCCTTAATAATTTTGGTGTGAAAAAAATGTCAAAATTTGTACTAGTGACTATGGAATTATAAGGTGTAACAATGGGCATTATTATAGGTAAACTTACAATTAGATTTTATATACTAGGTACTAAAGAAATAATAAAAGAAACTACCTCAAAAATCTTTTGAGTTTATACTAAGGTGAGCCTGACCAAGGTGTCTCCTCCTTCCTAATCTCCCAGACTCAAAGCTTTTGCTTTCTCCATCTCATCTTCTTTATCATCTAGTTATGTTACTCTTATCTCTAGGTCTTCTTCTTATGATAAATAATCAACTAGAGATTAATTGCTCTAGTTCTTCCTCTTCTTCCATATCCATGGTATCCATTGTATCTTTTTCCTCTTCCTTAATAGTTTATTAAATAATAGGGAGACCAAGAGATGGCCTCCCTTATAGATTTATACCCAGGGAAGGATCAAGGTAATCCTTATGCTTCTTCTAGTATGTAAAGATGGGTGGAGTGGAGGGTGGATGATATGGTGTAGGGGTTATGAGAATAACTATGGTAGGATGTGGAGTAATATGTGATGAAGTGGAAGGTGTGGAGAGAAAATGGGTTATCTAAGGAGACTTTGGATATTTAATATATCCAAGGGGAGTTGGGACTAAAGTGAAAGATGATTTTAAGAACTTTGGAAGAATTTATTTAGTGGCCCATGTGAGAGGATGAAAAGGAGTCATCACAAAACTACTCTTCATTTGACTAGCTGATGAAGACACTATTGGTTTCTCCATGGTTATTGATATCCCCAAGACTTGCTCATGTAAATTTATGGAAGTGGAAGGAATTTGAGGACTACAAAGCCCTCTCAAAATTTATTTCCTGAGTTATGGATTTGACTCCTTTGGCTTCTATATTGATTTGCCTCTTTTCATGTGGCTTTTACTTCTAGGGAAAGATGTTGATCAAGTGGTTGAGAGCCTTGTGATGGAGATGGAGGCCATTGTTGATTCCATTCATTTTGAGCTTCTTCCTATGTTTCATTTGTATTATATTGCATAATTTGTGCTAATATCATATATATTTTATTTTCCTTCATCTTTATCCATACCTAGGAGTTATCCAAGGTATTCAATAAAACCTGATCATGGTCATATATTTGGTGACCATAAGAAACATGAACTTTATTCTTTTCCAATATGGTCTTGAGGTAACCCCTTATCCTTTTCCTAGGGTCCCATTCCCTAAATGTTTCTATTTTAAGTTATAAGTTGTCTTAGATTTACTAATTAATATAAAATGTGACCTAGTTACATACTGGTGTTGCCCAATGTTGAAGGGTGTTTTGAAGAAATAAGTCAAGTGTCTCTAGCCTAATTCTTCATCAATGTTATTGAAAACTTGGTAAGCTATCTCTTGTTATAAAATTTGATTAAGAACATGATGAGGTAGAAACAAATGGGTAATCCTAGTACCTTCTACTCATATGATAGTCACATCTAGGTATAACTAGTAATCACCCCTTTTGGTGAGTGTCCTTGTTATATTCTCAAATAGTCTAGGCATTGGGTTTGCCTGCATAGCTTGGTATGTATCAAGGTATAAATCATTTCTTGTCCTTTTAATATCATTCATGTACCTATGAATAAACATGAAGGATAAATCTTCTCTGACCCTATTCCCTAAATACTTAGTTAATGGATGCCATTCTTGGCCATAGGGTTTGTATATAATAGCCATGATCGCATCCAGTAAATAAGACATCATGTAAAAATTTCTATCTTTAAACCTCATTTTAGGGTAAAGTATATGTGCTTTCATCCTTGCACTTATAATCTATGCCAAGTCTACCAATTTATTTGTGGTCAATAATATGTCCAATAGTGGCACCCATTCGACCAGACATAAGTAACAATTGGGAATCCATACAATTTGTTCAATAGTGATATTGAAATGGTGATTATAGGTCTAAACTTAATAATGTAATTGGTGGAAATTATCCCCTTGGGATTTAACCTTTGGCCTTTTGCAAGCCATTGCTTTAACTTCTAGTCCACAGTGTTATGTTCAAGCCACACATTGGCTGAGACTTAATTATAGGCAATTTTGGAGTAAGGAAACCTAAGGTACCTCATAGATGCTTTCCCTGTGATGTAGGAAAAGGCTTTCTAGACCTTCCTCACATGCACAATATCACCTATAGTGGTTCCATTAATGAATATAACCTTTAACAAGTCAATGCATGGCATTACCTTTAGTTTGGCCATAACCTGATGGAGGCCATATTCCTTAATTAGGATTAAATAATCAATATATTGTTTAGCTTCTAGTGATATTTTATCCTCTATGGAGTAGGACTAAATTAACTCGACCTCTTCCCAGAATTTTAAATAGTGAGGAAACTTGAAATTCAAAGTGTTCTTCTCAACTATTGTTTCTTAATACTCTATTGATCCTAAAAATGAGAATGGGGATGGGACTAAGGGCTTACCTTGTTTTAATGAAGAACCCATTATTATCATTTAGTCATTGCAACTCTTGTGAGGTTATGGACTGGTGCATTTAGTGCTTGGTGATTGAATAAGTATAGGGTTTTCTAGATGCTTAGGAAGTTTGAGAACACAATCATTTAATGAATAGAGTAATAGTAAGGTGAATCCAATGTTCATATATTTTATATATATATATATATATATATATATATATATATATATATATATATATATATATATTACTCTCAAGATTGTGTATTAAATGTATTTGTGTGCTTTGAATGCTGATAATGAACTCTCACTTTTAATGCCCATTTTGATTTGAATATGCCAATCATCTTTGGTAGGTGACTCTTATTTTTCAAGTGGTGGTCTTTTGTTAATTCTCAATGTCTAGTCATCACTTTAAGATAGTTATCAATCATCTATTAAAATGCTTCTTTGTCATGTTATCAAACATTCTCTCTTATGTTTTGGTCTTACTTTACTCGGATAGTGCCATGTGTCATACTCTTGTTAACTTAACCTTTTAAATTTATTCAATGTGTTTTAGAGGTCCCAAGTGGTGATTTAACATGATTAATCCATGTGGTGTGATATCAGAGTATCGAAATCATAAAAGCTTGGGATATTAGGTTGGTATTCCTCTTGGTGAAGAACTTTTTGTGGTCATAGGCAAACATGATCAAGATAGGTGGAGTGGTATTTGAGGCTTGGAGACTCAAGCGCTCAGAGCATTGGATTGGAAACCAAAATGTTGCCTAACCTCTGACTATGTGGATTAATGCAAATGTGCCAAGTGTCTATCACTCAAAACCCTAGAATCTCAGGAGCTTAGGACATTAGGATGTAGAGTGAAGAACTATTTAACCCTCCCATAATGGTGAGTTAACATGATCGAGACACGTGGAGTGGTCTTAGAAGCCTAGAGGCTCATGACCATAGAATTTGGAGGCTCACAAAAACATAGAACTATTAAGTTTATTGATAAATAAGTGAAGCTATCATGGTTCTATTTTAACATGAATATGTCAAGTGGCCTATTTATATAATTGGGATAATTAGGGGTCTTGAAATACTTAACCTTTATCAATCATCCAAAACTTTGAATGACACAAGAGAAACATAAGCCATAACTATGTGAAATGTATTATGGACTTGATTGGAGGAAATCGATGGTCTTAGT
Source organism: Torreya grandis (assembly GCA_037957365.1). Taxonomy (NCBI): domain Eukaryota; kingdom Viridiplantae; phylum Streptophyta; class Pinopsida; order Cupressales; family Taxaceae; genus Torreya; species Torreya grandis. Next base: position 4,131,657 of record JARHVA010000432.1, on the reverse strand, counting down.
CTATTAATCTTACAGTCAACATATACATAATAAGACAAGAAATATTAGATCCATTAATCTAAAAATCACATTAAAGTAAAAATTTTGGACAACCCAAGGTTTGATATGACTTAAGATACTAGTTTAATCATAGATTGTTACAACTTTTATTTGGACAATACTGGATTTTGTAAAAATAAACTTTATGATAAAGGCATGATACCCTAGTCATAAATCTTTAGGATTATAGTTCCCTATGTAGGTTTTTTCAATAATGGGTCCCTAATTTTAAGATTCTACAAATGGGGTGTGTGTGTTAGGGAATAATAGTACATATGGGAGAAATAATTCAAGCATTGGTGACTTTAGAACCCAATCTGGATAAGCCCAATTCCCCACCCATAACACATGCTCATTCCTTTGAGTTAGACATCATTCTTATAATAAATTGGGATACAGATAATGTGGAGTCAAAGATTGAACTTGTTGAATAAAATTTTGTAGTACATTGTAAAGATAGAAGTTTGATATTATTTTTTTCCATTACAAGTCAACCTTATAGTAAATTTGGAATTCTTGGTAGACCAAGCATAAATAGTGGATAAAGTAATAGCCCTTTTATAATTAATCAACCTACTTTGGTGCCCAACATATCAAGTGATTTTGTTGTCATAGGAGGCACGAGAGGTGGTATTGGTAGTGGTTTGGTTGAAGGATCCAGAGGTGGTGTAGAATGCATTGGTGGACCTCCCCTACAAGGTCTAAAAAAGATTGGATGTGTGTCATGATAAGCTCAATTACCAATACCCAACCTGACCATAGTTTACTATTATATGATGCCACATCTACATGAATATTATAGTGTGTAAAATGTAGTAGAACATGTTTGCAAGTGTGAACTTATTTGTCAAGTGAATGGAATTACTTATACTAAATTAAAGGTAACTCAATTCAGCATTGCCTTTTTATATCACGCACATAAGTGGTATTGGAAGTTTGATCTTCATCAAGTTATGATAAATTATGAGAAGTTGAAGGAAGATTTTCTCTAAGATTTTGATATCCTAGATTTTAAATAATAAATTATTATTTCCCTAAAGGATATCAAACAAGAACTCACTAAGAGTGTGAGTGAGTATGATGCATGTTTCAAAACACTTCTTTCTAAGTTATCATTTGAGATAAATACAAATTGACATGTTTAGTGGTTTCTAAGAAGTTTGTTACTTCCCTTCTGATGCACATTGTTCTAGAAAACCTTCACATACCCACGTGAGGCATTATAAGTTTCCATTAATGCAAAATATGTTAGAATTAAAGGCATAAGGATTAGTCACTTTATGGAAGCCTAGATTATTGCTATGGAATCTCAGTTGGAGAAGCTCATTACGAAGAGTACTCACAATACTCATGGTGATTTATGGTCTATTGACTATGAAATTAAAGGTCATAATAGGAATAATTATCCCATAAAGAGTATTTTTATTGTGCTAAAGTAGTCCTACAAGATCTACTAAGAAGACCATGATGTGAGAGATTTCCCCTTACTTCAGCATGCTACTCAATCAAAGGTATCATCATATTGTAAAAAGTGTGATGAATATACCCATGATACTAATGATTCTTACCTTATTAGTAAAATTATTCCATACTTATGTTGCCAATAACCAAGATAATGGTGGAGGCCATTCTTATAGAGGTCATGGTCATGGATGTGAAGGTGGTCATTTTCTTCTTAGAACCTACTACAAGTGTATATCTCCAAAACATTACTAGCGTAACTATCCAATTTATCCAATGTGTGTCTTTTATAAGAATAAGCATCATATAGAATAATGCCCAAATTTGTATACCACCATCACCAAGGAGAAAATGAAAAGGGTGTTGGAATGATATGAATTGAAAAGACTCCAACTACTCAATGGAGACTGAGCCTTACTACTCTGACTGGTCCCAAGGTTAATATTACTACATAAAGTGGTGTTCCTTCTTAGTCTATTTCAAATCCACCCATCGATGAGGTTCAATAGGAAGAACCTCATGCGAATCATTGTCCAGATGCTCAACAATAGAAAGAAGTGTTACACGACACAATGACTTTAGTGGGAACTTCAAGGTGAAATTCAATTCCTTAAAGATAGGGATGTTACTACACACACTAAAATAAAATAAAAATTGGATCTTCAAGACTTAGTGTGTGATGAGTTCCACTAATTATGCAAATGAATTATTGATGAAGACATTATTTCCATTTTGATAAATTGTCTAAGTCATGAAGAACTAAAGACTACAAAGGATTGTCAGTTAAACCATGCATGATGTCAAGAAGCTCATGTCCAACCTAGTACAAAGAGTGATAAATAAATCTTAGTAAACATAGTTTTTGATGGTTAGATCATTTAAGATATCCTAGTTGACATTGGCATGGAGATAAATCTACTCATTGAGGACTCTTAGAGAAAGATGGTGAGTCCTTTATATCCCTCTCCACATGTATTACTCATGGCTAATAAGACTTTTGAATTGCCCATAAGATTTATTAAGGATGCCACCATTGATATTCTAGGTGTCACTTTCAAGGCTAACTTTGAAGTAATTATGTTTGAAGAAGCTAATGATTTTATAGCTCTTTTGGGTCGCCCATGGTGTTATGTGAATAATGTTGACTTGAGCTTTAAAAAGTGTTACATCAGTTTTGAAAATGATGATCAATGCATTGTAATTACCTTGTTCCATGCTCAAGGACCTCCTTTTGTTGATCTAGTTAAATTTGATGACATTAATCATATATATAATGTCACAACTCAGGGAATTGAGTGTCTTAATCCTAGTTTAGAATGAATATTTCATTGGGCAGATGCATAGTCTATTTCTAACACTTCTAGTAATGCTTGTGACCATTGGGCTCATGAAGAGTATGATCTTGTTGGATTAATTTTTTTCACCATTGGTAGTTGAGAGGATTCTCTATGCAAGCAACTTAAAATCCATAAGTTTTTTTGCATTATTCATAGATGTATTATGGGTGTACCACCCATGTGATTAGATGAAGCACCTATATCACATGGTCAAATGGAAGTCTTGGAGTATGTGTAGTTTTTGGAAGCTTTCTATGTGTTTGAAGATGAATGAATGTACTCACTTATACATGTTTTTCAATGAATAACTACTCAATGGTGGGAAATTCACAGTCATAATTTGCTCACTTGGGATCATTTTTATGTTGCTATGCACTATCATTTCATCATGATAATCACATTCATGGCATCTTAAGTTATGATGGCATTATTTCTCCAAAATCTCATCTTGAGGCCTATGAAAACCAATGGAATATGGATGAGACATCTTTGCCTAAGTATATATGGTTTTATGAATTCTATGGTACTCTACACACCTGGGCTAGAGCATGGTATGTACGCCAAGAAAGATGCTTGGAAATGGATTCTTAGATTACCCTTCAAAATGATATTATTTTGGTTTTATCTTATTAATATCTTCACATGTATTTATGCCTTACCCTACAATCCATGCATCAAACTATTATAGGTGATCTAGCATCAGTTAAAGACTACATACAACATATACATGGTGTGCATGAGGATAGCTTATCCATTTTCCAAGAATCTGATATGAAAGCTTCATATTCTTCACCAATTGACTCTCAACTAGACCATGCATTTAGGGAATAGATAAGGAAAGGCAAACAAAATGTTGTATACCAGGTTGATGAAGGTACCAATTCTAATGCACTAGATATATCCATTGATCACTTAGATTTACATACTGATTATGGAGTGTGTAATGTCTAAGACACCATAAAAAATGACTAGAAACCATATCTAATCCACTCCAAATAGTTCAACATAATATTGGCATAGAGGATGTGCCCAAGATGGCCATTATGGGGAATTATTAATCTGATACTAAGATCACTAAGATTTTTAAACTATTAAAGGAGTATCAAGACATTTTTCCATGAAATTACATCGAGATGAAAAGAGTGCATTATTCATTAGGTAAGTTACACATCAAGTTAGTTATAGTATGTTATGTACTAGATTTATTACTCTTATTGATGAATCTGAATGGGTGAGCCCTAGGTGATTAGTATCAATAACGGTGGCTATTTTAATACTTAAGTAGACTACCAGGTGATCGATGTTACTTGCATAATCGACCCTTTTTTGATGCCTTTCACTAAGCAGATATTAGGATTTATTAGGTGAGAGATTTATACCTTCACTGATGGTTTTTATAGGTATCATCAGGTCCAAATCATAAATAAAGATAAATTAAAGACCACCTTTACAATTGAATGGGGTTTATTTACTTAAAATTATATACCCTTCAGGTTGAATAATGCTTCGATCATGTTCTCATGGATTGTGGTAGAGGATTTTAATAATTTTATTTATAATTTACTTCAAGTGTACTTGGATGATTCGACCATCTATGGTTTGGTGCGAGATTATTATGTTAATTTTAATCTTATGCTTGAGCACTATCAACAACTTTAGATTTATTTAAATCTGAAGAATTATATTTTTGCTACTCCATGTGGAATTTTGTTGGGTCATGTTATTTGTCATGATTAACTCTTGGTGGATCCAGATAAGATTGTAGTCATTATTCACCTTCCAATGTTGACCACCAAGCATGAGTTCTATGCCTTCCTAAGACACATGAGGTACTATCAAAATTTTATTTAGGGATATGTTAAGATTGCATCACTATTGGAAGAACTAATTAAATAAAATGGCCAATTATTATGGATAGATGCTCACCAACAAACATTCATAGCACTCAAGGACAAGTTAATCATTTCCTTTATTTTCCAGTTTCTAGACTAGATGAAACTCTTTCATTTTCATGTTGATGCTTCATGCATGACAGTGAGAACTATTATTATTCAAACTAGTGAGGGCAGTCTTGATCATCTAATCTACTTTTCCAATTAGAAGCTTATTCTAGCTAAACAAAACTACTCAACTACAAAATGTGAAGCCTTGTCTATGGCATATGTGATTCAAAAGTTCTATCAGTATTTGTTGGCCACCATGTTTATTTTATTTACAAACCATAAATCACAAAAATACCTTGTGAATGAGCTAGTGTTGCATAGGTGTATTTGCCAATGAATTTTACTCTTTCAATAATTTCAATTTTATGTGATGGTGAAACTGGGTAAGGCTAATTATGGACTGCTCACTTATCACACAAAATCTAGTGAACTAGTGTGTGTATTGAGGATGGGCTACTTGATGTGCATCTTTTTTAAGTCATGTGTGACTAAGGAATTGGAGGATATCATAGATTTTCTTAATATAGGGTTCACACCAGCACACCTTAACACTCCAAAAAAAAATTAGTTGGTTATTCATGTTACTCTTTTCTAGCTAATTAGAGGTGACCTTTATAAGCTTGGATGGGATGAAGTATTACTACACTACATGATGTAACATGAGCATGTTAATGTTATTTAGGAGGTTCATGAAAGTGTCATCAAAGGACATTATGTTAGTGATGCTACAATGTATAAGGTTTTATTAGCTGGGTTATGGTGGCCCACTCTATTTAAGGATGCCAAATCTTATGCACACCAATGTGATATATGTTAGCATGTGGGTAAACTGAACCAAAGGGATGTTATGCTACCTCATTTGATACTTTCTCATGAACCCTTTGAGAAATGGGTTGTTAATTTTGTGGCCCCATTACTCCATCAAAGAGGCATACTAGATCATGTTATATCATTACCACCACTGCTTACCTCACTTACTAGGCTGAAGCAATGCCAACCTAGGTTTATACTATTACCACTGCTACCAGATTTATTTGGGAGAATATCATTATGAGGTATGGATATGTATTAATTTTGACTAGTTATCATGTAACTCATTTCCTTATTGAGACAATCTACCTCTTTTTAGTTGAGTTCATGATTGCAAACCATAAGACTACACCCTATCACCCTCAAGACAATGGTACAACTAAAGAATTCAATAAAATCTTAGGTCATACATTGACAAAGATTTATAATATTAGTTACACTAACTAGGATGATCACATTTCTATGATATTATGGGCATATCAAACCACATACAAATGGTTGAACAAGAGTACTCCCTTTATCCTTGTCTTTCATGTCAAAGTCATTTTAACACTTTAATATTATTAATTCATGATTTTACAGATCCAAGCAAAACATTTTTAAGCTACCATATGAGAGTTTGTCAATTTTATATGACCAATTCAAATATTATGGAGTAAAGTGATCATAGTGAATAGAGAACGTAGTAAAATAATGATTGAAGAAGTGTAATTGAAGGAATTATGGGTTGTAGGTGTTAGTATCTACCATTGGAGGATGTTGAATCAAGAGAGCTAAGGGAGTTAATTTAGTAATTGCATATTATTTTTGGAGGGTCAAATGGCTTCACCTCAACCTTCAAGCTCCTTGGAGGGTGATACAACTAAATAAGAAAGCCCAACATAACAAGCCCTTATGATTCATGAGAAAGAATATTTTGAGGGTGTAGGAGTATAACTAATTTTAACAAGATAATAAGTACCTAGTGAATCCAAGACACATGAATAAATATTTCCACAATGGACTGAGAAAATGAATAATAAATAATCTAATATGGCATGTGATGTGAAGAAGAAAGCATCAACATCACCTCTACCCTAGTACTGATTGAATAAATATAGTATTCTAAAGTAGTGTTGTGCAAGAAGAAGTGGGAGTCTCATGTATTGACTTGCCAAGTTTTTTACTCTAATCACTACCAACCAGGGAATGAAGTGGAATTATAGGGAGACTATCATGTTGAGCAGCATAATACCTGAAATGAACTTATCTATGATCTTACTATTTTTAATAACCTTAATGATGCCAAATATTTTTAGTTGCTCAATCTACCTTACTTCAAGAAACTTGTGGAGGTCATAAGGTTCCTTATCTTGTGATTACATGAGTATTACTTATATTTTACAAGGCACAAGATGAGGATCACATCCCATAGAGTTAACAAAGTTATAGGTCTATAATTCTCAAGCACTGACCTCAATGGAGATTTGGAAGATTAAGAGAAAATTGAGAATACTTTGATGGCACTTGAGTACAAGAAGCAAGGCCACATAATGTATATATCTAGTATTTAGGATCCCACCCTTTGAGTGGTTGTGCACTTGGTTATGACCAAGGTTGGAGGTGTAGACAGATGGAAAGAAGTAGAAAAGGTTCACTTGTATGTTGCACATCAAATAACCGAAGGGTTAAGTATAAAACTATTTATAGTATTTTACTAAAAATATTTTTTAAATGTGGAGAAGGCCCACCATATGCTTAATCAAAAATTTACTTGGGGCATGATTATCTATTGTTGGTATTTGATGAAATTGGCATGTCAAAATACACTAGCAATGAGTTGAAGTGGGCTTACCCTTTATAGAATAAGTCTCTAGCTAAAAGGCTTAAAATATTCACATTCCCTAGTGTTATTACCCCTAGTCATAAATCAAATATGAAGGGTTAGTATGATGGAATGAAGGAAGCCTTTGGAAATGAGTGACACATTCCCAAGGACTTGCTTGCTCAGCTAGGAGACCAAGCCCAGTTTATAATAAAGAAACATTTTCTCTAGTGCACATCTAAATGATCCCTTTAGATGACTTGTCTGAGTGGCTCAAGTTATTATATGCTTTCACTACAAGGTATCTTATGAATGTAATCAATATAATATATGATGCATGCCCCGTAAATATTTATGCTGAGAAGATTGACATTGAGACTCGTACTCTTCATTAAATGTATGTATATCTAATGAAGAAGGCCTATAGAGATAAATTAGAGTTATATAATACTGACATCAAGTCCCAATAAATTTTGGTTAAATACTCTATTCATTTAATGTTTTATATGTTGAAACTATGAAAGAGGAGATCAAGGAGTGTTGAGGATAAGAATGAAATCATCCACCCCCATCAAATATTGGTAAGCACCATAAGCAGAAGAGTCTAGGGCATGATGTCATCACAATCACTCAACCTAAACAACCTAAATGGTAAATTATTGCCCCATTAACACTAAAATTTAATGTGCTTAAAGGTCAACTATTAGGACCTGATTCCATAATGTAGACATTTAATCCTCCAGAACAAGATACTTTAGTGTCTAAGGATGGGGAACCTAAAAAAAAGGCAATAACTCTAGAAGAAACACCAAAGAGGGTACCTTCCCCTAAGGAACAAGAGGAATTAAATGCCACACCAAAGATATAAAAATATCCCTCACAAGTGTAACATGAAGAAGCCACCCTAGATGACACACAAATGGACATTATTAGTCCCACTAGTGAAGAGGGGGAAGGCATAGACATAGTTTTGGGCATGGGTGATCTTAATGTAGGTCAAAGTCACTAGAAAGAGGGGTTAGATGTAAAAATATGTGAGCATGATCCCTTTAAATGTAAGGAACCTATTAATGAATTTACACATCAAAGGCTAGTGACTACCAGTACAACCTAGTCCTTTCACACAAAATATTAGTATAGTGTGCTAGAAAAAGACTTATATATGTGGGAATATTTCCCCATGGAAGACTCAACTAAGTAGACTCAATGAGAATTATATTTTTATAATTTTATATATATATATATATATATATATATATATATATTTAAGATCATCAATGTGAACTACCATTATAAATCATTATTTTGGCACTCGAACAGGTGTACCTCCCTGTTACAATTTAGGTAGATCCCTAGATGTGCAAAATGTCTCAAGTAAGTGCAGTGATTTTTAAATTTGCTCATGAGGTGGCAAGGTAGAATGCTTTATAGAAATTTGATGTAAAATAGCTTCTAAGGAAATGTCGGGAGGTCATTTCTCTCTATCACAATGAGTGCATAGAAAAGATAACTCTTGAACAAGAGTTAGGATAGCTCAAGTGCTAGATGGAAAAAGTGATGATGACTAAAATAAAGATTGTAACAATTTTTAAGTCTATTTTGGATCAGGATCTAGCCTTTGTATATGGAATTCCTCTTTTCAGAGAGACTATTGATAAGTTGGGAACCCTGGTATAGCTATTGTTGAAGAAATGTAAAGACTAGCCCAATCCCTAGCAGGAGTAAACTTGGGCAATGAAGTAATATATTGATGTCATCAAAGTGTGCAAGAGATTTTTTAATATAGTTGGTGATATGATTTCCATCCTTGATGGGGTTTTTGTTAAACTATCATGGCTTGGCAAAATTTTAGAATCAAGGCTTCAAGTGGAGGAACTTTAATGCCAACAATTGGTTGAGAGTGCATTAATAATAAAATATTAAGTTGAGTGCACCAAATCATTTCAAGATATGGAGGACCTGGAAAACAAAATATGTGATCACCATTAGGATTTGAATGCTAATTTTATAGCACTCTGAGGATAGGTTTTGATAGAGGTCACTTCACTAAAAGACATCCATAAGGATGTTTCTGCATCACTTGAATGTTTAATCATTCAAGTGGGTGAATTTATAGAGAAACCCAAGGAAACAAAAAGGCTTAAGGAGGTATTCAAAGAAATCACTTCTAATCTCTAGAATGCATTGAATAACTGGGAGGAAGTGAAGCAGTAGGTTGAAAAGATAGGAACTAAGTTTTTGGTAAAGGGACCTGAATTAAATACATAGTTTGAAATAGACTATTGACTTAGTGTGGGGTGATGGTGGGCCCTCAATTTTAAATCAATTTTAGCTAAGTATATTTTTTAATATAAGTGGCACAGAAGGAAGCATAGGCATGGGAGAGACATGGCATGGAATACCATGGTATGGAAGACCATGGCATGGAAGATCGTGGCATAGAATAGGCAAATCATGTGGAACAAAAAATCACGATACACAAAAACACAAGAACGTAGGACTCAAATATTATTGAAAGACTTGGGAAAGGTGTGGAAAGCAGAGATAGTTAGGGAATAGTTCACATGAATGTTGGAGAAATATAAGTCAAGCGAGAATCCAGAACCATCCCATGGGAAGATAGGCACATGTCGATGAGGATATAGCATAGAGATAGCATATATGGATATTTAAGCCTAGTTTCTTAATAATTAATTGTAAACAGCTTGACATAAATCATTTTCATTAATGGTCATCAGTGAGTCATCTTTTTTTAATTACTTCAATAACTGATTGGTCAAGGTAAACCATGTATAAATACCCCCTTATTTTACTTAGTATTGTTGTTGATCATTGTAATTCTAGAGTCATTGTAATCTTGATATAACTTATGAATGTAATGAAAATAAGCTTGTCTTGGTGAAATACTTGTGTAATGTATTCATGATTATAATGGATTTGTTATTATTTGTTACCAATTTATGCCCAGCTTCTTTTTCTTTTGTTTGTTAAGTAATGAATGAATAGTTAAGAGTTACATACAGAACTAAATATGAGTTTAGTACTAAGTGCTTGTTAGAGTGCCCTAACTTATGAAAATAAATGAAACCACCTTCACACGACAAAACTAGTAGGAACTAGTCTTAAGATGAGATAACTTTTTCTTGTGTAATATTTTGGCATGCTAACTCATTGGAAATCTTATTTTCTTAGACACACAACTAAAGAGAATATATACTAGACTAAAGGAAAATATCCCCATAAAATTAGACATGAAAGACAAGTTGTAACCATCCAAATAAATAAGTAATTACAAAATTAAAGGATGGATCAAGAAATTATAGTAAACTTTGAGTAAGTTGAAACAAAAGAAAACTTGATTAAATTTAGAATGGTTAAAAAATAGGATTGATGTTCAACAAGAAAAAATATAGTGTAGATCAACAAGTCTATCATAAGGTATATATATGGTTATAAAATCAAATAAAAATTCTCCTAATATAATGGGCACCAAAGATTAAAAGGAACGTGTGAGTGATATTATAATATGCACACATAAGGATGAGAATGACCTTTGAGGGTCTGTTTAGTCACAATGATACATGTGGTTATCTCTCCAAAATTGTATTATTCCCTTGACATTTTCTCCTATTTTCCTTAGATTTCTTTTATGTGCATCAAATGTCTTTTGAATTTAATTTTTATAGGATTATATTACTTAATCTACATATTATTGCTACATTTATTTGTGTATTTCCTTTATATAATTAATTTTGTTTTTTTTTTAATTAGATTATGTATGTGTTTCATATGTCTCTTAGTCAAATTATTCATTGATGATATCTTACCTTGATTTATTCCCTATTTGTTGATTCAAGTATCATATCTTGTTTCTTAAATCCTTTTTATCCATTTAATATTTTCTTTTTCTTACGTTTATTTTTATTTAATGTATCATATGCTACTTTGTCTGTTTTTTCTATTTTTCAAAATTATTTACTTTATGATCTTTCCTTATATTTTATGATTAGTCTTTCATCTTAGGTTGTCTCTTTTATGGTTTTATTTTGTCTAAATATATTTCTTTTGTATAGTGTGCTTTATTTGATCCACAATGACTTCTCAATGATGAAAAAAATTGTGATATTAGAATCAAAATGAATTTATTTTGAAAAAAAAAGAATGAATGATCAAGGCTATTTTTATATTTATTTTTCCTTATTTTTATATCTCATAAAATTTTCAAAGTTAGTATCTCAAATACTTGTTATTTATTCTTTCCATGTGAATTATTCATAAATAATTGTTGCAAATATTTGACATAGGCACAAATGCTATTTGAAATGCAATAATATTTCAAATTCGTCATAAGTTATCATTTATATATTATGAATATAATTTACCACATGCCATGATATGACATGCAAATATTATTTAAATTACCTTAGTATAAGATATTATACTTTATGTTCACTTGATATGATTTTTTTATTATGTTTCCTTAAGTGACTTTGTACTTGTCTACTTTGAATTTTCACATTCATGTCACACAATGCACATAGAGACACATAAACCAAAATATAAAATATATTAGACAGCCTGATATAGTACATAAGAGGCACATGGATCAAGGAAATTATTCATCAAGTTTTGGGGAATGATCCCCCCATATTTCATGCCTAGATTCTAAAGTAATAGACCCTATGGACATGGGATTATGTGTCCTTATTTATATCTTATCCCTATGCCTAAATCATAAGGCAAGTTCCCTTATAAATATCTTAATCTCTACTATCACTTTGGCATAATGTTGTTGTATATTTATATAATTGGTGAATATGGTTTGTGTAATCCCATCACCATAGGGTGGGATCATCCTTGCCTTAGCTTTGAGTCTATCTCTCTCATCTATAATGGTTTTTAATGAATTCTCAAGTTGAGATATATGTGTTTGGGTCTCTACGTGTGTTTGTATAATATTTGCCTATGCCTAAGTGACCTCGATGTTCATCTCTTCTATCTTTGTGGTTGCCTATAGGTATTGTTATAGCTCAAAATTTCACCCTATGAGAGGGTGATTCAATCCCTCTCAACTTGAGCTATGCAATGGGATTGACTCTAGATTTTGGATGACCTATAAGTGAGTCAAACCTCTATATTTTAGGCTAACTCCCAAAATAAAACACCTAGACTAATACTACACCACTTGATTCAACATGGAAAAGGGAAAGAAGAGTATTAATCTAACCAAACAACTTGGAGGTGATGTACCAAACATTAAATCCACAACTTGTTGAAGATGCACTGTGAAATATCAACTTACAATCTGATTATGCTACTCTAAATAGCCCCTATCACACTAGCATTTCAATATAAAGGTTTAGATTATTGCATGAGTAATAGGATGACTAACCAATAGGTTATAATGGAAACTCTAATGACTTATCAATTATCTATTGACCATTTTTGGTCCAACAGGCCAAAATCGGTCCCCTTCTCTCCCTGTTGTTCTAAGCTAGTTCTTTTTTTGACTTTTGCACAAGTCTTGAAAATTTCTACAGACTCTGCAAGAAGTTTCTATGGACTGTGCAAAAAGTTTCTATGGACTCTGCAGGTGTTTCTATAGACTCTCCAGGCATTTCTATAGACTCTGTAGGCCTATTTCTACATATTCTATAGGAAATTTCTATAGACTCTACAGGCAAGAAACAGGCTCTCAACACTTAGGTGAAAAATGGACCATTATGAGTTCAAGTGCTTGGTTCAAGTAGTCAGTTCACTCAGTTGGTTCAATGGGTCAGTTCAATGCTTTGGTTCATTGGCAAAGTTCAATGGTGAGGTTCAATCAAATGGTTCATCAGCTTGGTTCAAAGGTTGGGTTCAACTAGAAGGTTCAAGAGAGTCTCCCAAAGGACTAGTGCCCTTACGGAGGGCAGTCAAACATAAAAAGAACCATTCAAGTGCCCCTGTGGAGGGTAGTTACAGACTCAAGTGCCCTTGCAGAGGGCAGGGAACATTTGCAAATGGGTCATGGAGAAAGCTAAAAAGTTAAGTTTTCTTTAGAAATTTTCACAAGGCAAAGGATGAGAATTTCTTCAAACAAAATGTCCAAAATAATTCCTTCAGACGTTTTGTTCGAAGAAATCCTTCAAAAAAATTTATGTGGAAATAAACAAGACCAAGGCAAAAAACAAGAAGTGATTTCTTTCAGACTTTTGTCTAAAGGAATTCCTTCAGACAAAAAGTCTGAAGAAATTTGAGAAAAGCCATGAGAGAAAAACCTGAAGAAATTCTAAAGGTCAAAGGAAACAATCAAGACAATTCTTGCAGACATTTTGTCTGTGGGAAAAATGGCTGAAACAAAAGCTTGACCAGAGAAAAGCTAAAGGAAAGGAAAAGGCTGAAGAAATTCCAAGGGGTGACGGGCCCGAAGACATCAAAATCAAGCACAGTGAACTAGCCATTGGAAGTTAAAATGCCCAGTGATGGGTGCATAGATGTCAAATTTAAGGCATTGAAATACCTGTTAATTTTGAAAAGCTTAAGGATAGGCCACGAGTGAACTCAGTGACCCGTCAAGAAGATAGCTCTTGAGGGCTGAAGGAGCCAAAACAGACAAAGCCAGGAAGAGACAAAGTGTAGAAATGGACAAAATATCCCAAGTGGCAAAGGGGAGGTGAGTTACTCTAGAATTTGACACAGTGTTCGCCAAGTGGTCATCAAGGAGCGTAAATAGTAAATGGTGCACCCTGTTTTCTCCACTTTGCATTTATGAGTAGACAAACTGTGTGAATATCTTAAAGGAGTAGTCTTGTTTGTAGAAAAAGAGGTGCAACCCATGCTTTCACATTAATGTTTGAATTTCAAAGTCAAGACTGGTGATTACACAGCATGGTTCTAGCAGGCCTCTTCTAGAAGGATGATATCAGCAATAACGACTTCCTCTTACTGATGCTCTCAATGTATATGGACCAACTTGTGAAAGGGAACTAAAAGTCTTTTCAAAAGGAGCACTTTTACTTATTCTCTTGATATATATTGTAAAACTTCTCATTTGAGAAAGGATCTCTTAGCCTATAAGGCAAAGCTCTGCCTAAAAAAATTTTGGGTTTGTAAGGTGGAACTTTGTCAAATTTTACCTTGAATCAAGACTTAGCAATCTTTTACCTCCATTTGAACTTGCACTCACGCATATGTCTATGTCTTCATTTTGTGTTAAGTCATTTTATTTTATGCTTTCACAGAATGATTCTAGCATGTCTAGTGTATTGTGAGGTTTCTTCTTAGGCAGGACTACCATAAGTGTCTCCAGTAGGAATATAGGTGCATGTGAACAGGCTGCCATAGAGTGTCTCAGAATACCTCTGGTAGTTCTTCCTTCCTATATCTCTATAGACTCCTAACTCACTAATACAAAATAGTTTCCCATATCAAATGAAGTGTATGCCAACTTCTTCTTGGTGAAAAGTGTATGTTTGAGCTAAGTAGATCAACTTTTTTGGTGTATCACCTTTTAGTTTAGGTTTAGGTTATGTTTTTAGCATTCTTATCCCTTTTCAACCCCCCCCCCAATTTTCATTTATTTTTTAACAGTAGGAAATCTAGGACCTAAAAGATACATCAAAGGGAGCTAGCCCTTATCTAGAGACTCTAGCCCCAATTTTACCATACCCATAGGCAAGAGGGGAGTTTTCATTGTTGTGCATGGAAGGCAGGACCTCAGCCTCCTATTGAGGGTGTAATCCACTATGTCAATAGTTTTTGGCATGCCTAGTGGGACCAACTAGGACAAGTTTTTTCTAAAGAGTTGAAGAATTTTGGTGTGTTCTTCAACCAACCAGCCTTTAGAGGCTTTTTCATCAACACCAATGGTGACTTTGAGTTGAATTAGCTAGTTAAGCAGTCCTGGTGCCATCAATAAATCACATTTTTATATGTATAACTCCTTTACACAAAATCATGGGCTTTATTTTCCTTCATATGGTTTTAATCAAGCTCAGGTTTTTCATGAAATCACCTCAAGCAGCTCTCCTAGTTGCCCTTCAACAAGAAGGGAAAATTCCAATTTTGAGGTCATGACTTGGAAGAAAATGGTGGAATCATGGGGCAGGAAGGAGAAGAAAGGTTTTGCTCAAAACCTTGAAGAAAATAAAGTTTCTCCTACCCATCATGATGATGCTTGTAAACTCTGAGAAAGGCTCTTCCAAGAAGATATAGCCAGGAGAATTGCAGAGTTGGAGTCGAGCGAGATTCCTCAGCTAATGTGTGATGGACAATTCAGACCAAATAGCAAATTCCATGTCTAAACACACCCCATCTACACACCTCTAAGAGAGCTACCAGGCCACACCTGATATAGATGAAGTGCTAGCCAAATGAAAAGAGGAGAATCATTCGATTCTAGCTCAAGGACTACCTCCTCTTCCACATGGTTTTAATCATCAGCTTTCCACTTCATCCCTTCTCAAGGAGGAACTTGTTTTGTAGGAAGCAAGTGAGGAAGAGAAGATCCAATTTGTGATTTCCCAAGAGGCTATCATGAGCAATAATGAAGAGTAAATCATCATGGAGACTCCTTCGGAAGACATCATCAGTAATGGAGAAGATGCAGGTCATGCATACATGTAGATTTTTTAGTAATATGAGGAGGAACGTAGGTATGGTGAGCTCTCTCCTCCTTTGTTTGATGAACTTCCTTGTTGCTTCGATGAGGAGGATGACCATGCCATGGAGCCTGAGTTATAGGAGGATCATATGGATGTCTTTGAACAACTAGAGACTCTGATCCTTGAGCAGGAAAAGGAGAGGTATGTCCATCTTTAGGACAACTTTGAAGAAGAGAGCTTTGGACAAAAGGGTGATGTTCTGTGGGATGAGCAATCAGTTTGTGATTCCATTTTAGACATCACAATAGTCACCCTTCTTCAAGAAGGCCATGAGGGAGTAGAGGATGAGTTTGATAGGGTCTTCAATGAAGTAGAAGGGAACGAGTCAAACCATGATGCACTGCAAAGAGATTATACACATCAAAGGGATTATGGTGATGAGCCAACATCCATTGATTTCTTGGTGAAACACACTATCATGAAGAGCTAGCATTTGACAAGCTTCTAAGAACAAGAAGAGTACATATATTTTGGGATCATGTTTAAATCTGATCTACTTGGATGTAAGCCAATCGAGGTGGCAGGCAAGAGGAGCAGGTCACCAAATCTCCATCCCATTCAGCCACTTGTCTAGCATCATAAGTTTTCTTGCCAAGAAGGAGACTTAAGAAATTTTCCCTTTGATCAAGGAGGGAGGAAAATATACCTGGTTAGCTGTATATAGTAGTTTGCTTTTAGCTTTCCTTCCCTATTTTCCCTAAGTGCATTTTGCACAAGTAGCATTTTTTAGCCTTGTGTGTGTTTTCCTTTGTGTGTGGGGTAAAACCTGTGTGATTGATTCTTGGATCTATCGGGGCTGTTGCTAACCTTTTATGTTACATTCTGACTCTGTGCCCAATGTATTTTAAGGCAACTAGTTTCTAAGCATAGTAGGCATGCTTCCCTTGGGATTTGCTAATTTGTTGACCATTTTTGGTCCAAAAGGCCAAAATCAGTCCCCTTTTCTCCCTGTTGTTCTAAGCTAGTTATTTTTTTGATTTTTGCACAAATCTTGAAATTTTCTACGAACTCTACAGTAAGTTTCTACAGACTCTGTAGAAATTTTCTATGGACTTTGTAGGCATTTCTATGAAATTTGTAATCATTTTTTTGGACTCTGTAGGCCTATTTCTACAGACTCTGTAGGAAATTTCTATGGACTCTACAGGCAAGAAATAGGTTCCCAACACTTAGGCACAAAATGGACCATTTCAAGTTCAAGTGTTTGGTTCAAGCAGTTAGTTCACTCAGTCAATTCAATGGGTTGGTTTAATGCTTTGGTTCATCGGTAAAGTTCATCGGCAAAGTTCAATGGCAAGGTTCAATCAAATGGTTCATCAACTTGGTTCAAAGGTTGGGTTCAACTAGAAGGTTCAAGAGAGTCTCCCAAAGGACCAGTTCCCTTACAGAGGGCAGTGAAACATAAAAGGAACCATTCAAGTTCCCTTGCGGAGGATAGTGCCAGACTTAAGTGCCCTTGTGGAGGATAGTTTCAGACTCAAGTGCCCTTTGTAGAGGGCAGGGCACATTTGCAAAGGGGTCAGGGAGAAAGCTGAAAGTTAAGTTTTCTTTAGAAATTTTTATAAGGCAAAGGATGAGAATTTCTTTGGACAAAATGTCTGAAGGAATTCCTTCAGACATTTTGTCTGAAGAAATCCTTCAAAAAAAATTCCATGGAAATAAACAAGACCAAGGCAAAAAATAAGAAGTGATTTCTTTCAGACTTTTGTCTGAAGGAATTCCTTCGAACAAAAAGTCTAAAGAAATTTAGGAAAAGCCACGAGAGAAAAACTTGAAGAAATTCTAAAGGTCAAAGGCAATGATCAAGACAATTCTTGCAGACATTTTATCTATGAGAAAAATGGCCAAAATAAAAGCCTGGCCAGAGAAAAGCTAAAGGAAAGGAAAAGGCCAAAGAAATTCCAAGGGGTGATAGGCCCAAAGACATCAAAATCAAGCATGGCGAACTAGCCATTGGAAGTTCAAACACCTAGTGATGGGTACATAGATGTCAAATTTAAGGCAGTGAAATAGCCTTTGATTTTGAAAAGCTTAAGGATAGGCTACGAGTGAACTCAATGACCCACCGAGAAGATAGCCCCTAAGGGCTGAAGGAGCTACAAAAGACAAAGCCAAGAAGAGATAAAGTGCAGAAATGGACAAAACAACCCAGGTGGCAAAGGGGAGGGGAGTTACTCTAGTGGTTGACATAGTGTCTACCAAGTGGTCATCAAGGAGCACAAATAGTAAATAGCATGCCCTATTTTCTCCACTTTGCATTTATGAGAAAACAAACTGTGTGAATATCTTAAAGGAGTAGTCTTGTTTGTAGAAAAAGATGTGCAGCCCATGCTTTCACATTAATATTTGAACACCAAAGTCAAGACCGGTGATTGCACAGCATGGTTCTAGTAGGCCTCTTCTAGAAGGATGATATCAATAACAATGACTTCATCTTCTCAATGCTCTCAATGCACATGGGCCAACTTGTCAAAGGGTGCCAAAAGCCTTTTCCAAAGGGGTGCCTTTACATCTTTTCTTGTTATATATTTTAAAACTTCTCATTTGAGAAAGGATCTCTTAGCCTGTAAGGCAAAGCTCTACCTAAAAAAATCTCTGGGTTTGTAAGGCAGAACTCTGCCAGATTTTACCTTGAATTAAGACTTAGCAATCTTTTACCTCCATTTGAACTTGCACTCATGCATATGTCTATGTTTTCATTTTGTGTTAAGTCATTTTATCTTATGCCTTCACAGAATGATTCCAGCATGTCTAGTGTATTGTGAGGTTTCTTCTTCTACAGGTCTACTAGAAGTGTCTCCAATAGGAATATAGCTACTGCCATAGAGTGTCTCAGAATACCTCTAGTAGTTCTTCCTCCCTGTATCTCCATAGACCCTTGACTCACTGATACAGAAGAGTTTCCCATATCAAATGAAGTGTATGCCAGCTTCTTCTTGGTAAAAAGTGTATGTTTGAGCTAAGTAGATCAACTTTTTTGGTGTGTCACCTTTTAGTTTAGGTTTAACTTATGTTTTTAGCATTCTTCTCCCTTTTCAACCCCCTCCCCTTTTTTCATTTATTTTTTAGCAGTAGGAAATCTAGGACCTAAAAGATACATCAAAGGGAGCTAGCCCTTATCTAGAGACTCTCACCCCAGTTTTGCCATACCCACAGGCAAGAGGGGAGTTTCCATTGTTGTGCGTGGAAGGCAGGAGCTCAGCCTCCTATCGAGGGTGCAATCCACTACATCAACAATTTTTGGCACGCTCGGTGGGACCAACTAGGACAAGTTTTGTCTAAAGAGTTGAAGAATTTTGGTGTGTTCTTTAACCAACCAGCTTTTGGAGGCTTTTTCATCAACACCAATGGTGACTCCGAGTTGAATCAGCTGGTTAAGTAGTCTTGGTGCCATCAATAAATCACATTTTTATATATATAACCCCTTTACACAAAATCTTGGGCCTTGTTTTCCTTCATATGGTTTTAATCAAGCTCAAGTTTTTCATGAAATCACCTCAAGTAGCTCTCCTAGTTGCCCTTCAATAAGAAGGGAAAATTCCAATTCTAAGGTCATGACTTGGAAGCAAATGGTGGAATCATGGGGCAGAAAGGAGGAGAAGAAAGGTTTTGCTCAAAACCTTAAAGAAAATGAAGCTGCTCCTACCCATCATGATGATGCTTATGAACTCCAAGAAAGGCTCTTCCAAGAAGATATAGCCAAGAGAATTATAGAGTTGGATTCCAGAGTGAGATTCCTTAGCCAATGTGTGATGGATGGTTCAGACCAAATAGAAAATTCCATGTCTGAACACACCCCATCTACACACCTTTGAGAGAGCTATCAGGCCACACTTGATATAGATAAAGTGTTGGCCAAATGAAAAGAGGAGAATCATTCGATTCTAGCTCAAGGACTACCTCATTTTCCACATGGTTATAATCATTAGCCTTCCACTTCATTCCTTCTCAAGGAGGAACCTATTTTGTAGGAGGTGAGTGAGGAAGAGAAGATCCAATTTGCAGTTTCCCAAGAGGTTATCATGAGTGATAATGAAGATGAAATCATCATGGAGGCTCCTTTGGAAGACATCATTAGTAATGGAGAAGACACAGGTCATGCATACATGCAGATGTTCCAGCAATACGAGGAGGAACATAGGCATGGTGAGCTCTCTCCTTTGTTTGATGAACTTCCTTATTTCTTCGATGAGGAGGATAACCATGCCATGGAGTCTAAGTTGGAAGAGGGTCATATGGATGGCTTTGAACAACTGGAGACTCTAATCCTTGAGCAAGAAAAGGAGAGGCCTATCCATCTTGAGGACAACTTTGAAGAAGAGAGCTTTAGACAAAAGGGTGATGTTCTATGGAATGAGCAATCAGTTTGTGATTCCATTTCAGACATCACAATAGTCACCCTTCTTCAAGAAGGCCATGAGGGATCAGAGGATGAGTTTGATAGGGTCTTCAATGAAGTAGAAGGGAATGAGTCAAACTATGATGCACTGCAAAGGGACTATGCACATCAAAGGGCTTATGGTGATGAGCCAATAGCCATTGATTTCTTGGTGAAACACCCCAGTATGAAGATCCAGTATTTGACAAGCTTCTAAGAACAAGAAGAGTACATATATGTTGGAAGCATGTTTGACTCTAATCCACTCAAATGCAAGCCAATCGAGGTGGCAGGCAAGAGGAGCAAGTCACCAAATCTCCATCCCATTCAGCCACTTATCTAGCATCATAAGTTTTCTTGGTAGGAAGGGGACTTAATAAATTTTCCCTTTGATCCAAGAGGGATGCAAATATACCTGGTTAGTTGTATATAGTAGTTTTTTTTCATTTTTATTTCCCTATTTTCCCTAAGTGCAGTTTTCACAAGTAGCATTTTTTAGCCTTGTGTGTGTTTTCCTTCATGTGTGGGGTAAAACCTATGTGATTGATTCTTAGATCTATTAGGGCTGTTGCTAACCTTTTAAGTTTCATTCTAACTCTGTGCCCAATGGATTTTAAGGCAATTGGTTTCTAAGCATAGTAGGCATGCTTCCCCTGGGAGTCACCAATTTGTTGACCATTTTTGGTCTAATAGGCCAAAATCAGTCCCCTTCTCTCCCTGTTGCTCTAAGATAGTTATTTTTTTGAACTTTGCACAAGTCTTGAAAATTTCTATGGACTCTATAGGAAGTTTCTATGGACTCTGCAAAAAGTTTCTATGGACTCTGCAAAAAGTTTCTACAAACTCTGCAGGCATTTCTACAAAATTTGCAGGCATTTCTATGGACTCTGTAGGCTTATTTCTATAGACTCTGTAGGAAATTTCTACAAACTCTGTAAGAAAGAAATAGGTTCCCAACACTTAGGTGTAAAATGGACCATTTTTAGTTCAAGCGATTAGTTCAAGCAGTCAATTCACTCAGTTGGTTCAATAGGTCAGTTCAATGCTTTGGTTCATCAGCAAAGTTCATTGGCAAAGTTCAACAGTGAGGTTCAATCAAATGGTTCATCAGCTTAGTTCAAAGGTTGGGTTTAACCAGAAGGTTCAAGAGAGTCTCTCGAAGGACCAGTGCCCTTGTAGAGGGTAGTCAAACATAAAAGGAACCATTCAAGTGCCCTTGTAAAGGGCAATTTTGGACTCAAGTGCCCTTGCGGAGGGAAGGGAACATTTGCAAAGGGATCAGGGATAAAGCTGAAAAGTTAAGTTTTCTTCAAAAAAATTTACAAGGCAAAGGATGATAATTTCTTCAAACAAAATGTTCAAAGGAATTATTTTAGACATTTTGTTCAAAGAAATCCTTTAGAAAAAATCTGTAGAAATAAACAATACCAAGGCAAAAAACAAGAAGCGATTTCTTTTGGGCTTTTGTCCAAAGGAATTCCTTCAGACAAAAAGTCCAAAGAAATTTAGGAAAAGCCATGGGAGAAAAACTTGAATAAATTTAGAAGGTCAAAGGCAATGATCAAGACAATTCTTGTAGACATTTTGTCCGTGGGAAAAATGGCTGAAACAAAAGCCTGACCAGAGAAAAGCTGAAGGAAAGGAAAAGGCTAAAGAAATTTCAAGGGGTGACGACCCTGAAGATGTCAAAATCAAGCATGGTGAACTAGCCATTGGAAGTTAAAACACCCAGTGATGGGTGCACATGTGTCAAATTTAAGGTGGTGAAATAGCTGTTGATTTTAAAAAGCTTAAGGATAGGCTGCAAGTGAACTCAGTGACCCACTAAGAAGATAGCCCCCAAGGGCTGAAGGAGCCAAAAAAGACAAAGCCAAGAAGAGACAAAGTGCAAAAATGGACAAAATAGCCCAAGTGGCAAAGGGGAGGCGAGTTACTCTAGTGGTTGACATAGTGTCTACCAAGTGGTCATTAAGGAGTGCAAACAATAAATGGCGTGCCCTATTTTCTCCACTTTGCATTTATGAGTAGACAAACCACGTGAATATCTTAAAAGAGCAGTCTTATTTGTAGAAAAAGAGGCATGGCCCATTATTTCACATTAATGTTTGAACACCAAAGTCAAGACCAGCGATTACATAGCATGGTTCTAGCAAGCCTCTTCTAGAAGGATGATATCAGCAACAGTGACTTCCTCTTCCTGATGCTCTCAACACACATGGACCAACTTGTCAAAGGGCACCAAAAGTCTTTTCTAAATGGGTGCCTTTACTTCTTCTCTTGCTATATATTTTAAAACTTCTCATTTGAGAAAGGATCTCTTAGCCTATAAGGCAAAGCTCTACCCAAAAAAATCTCTGGGTTTGTAAGGCAAAACTCTGCCAGATTTTACCTTGAATCAAGACTTAGCAATATTTTACCTCCATTTGAACTTGCACTCACACATATGTCTATGTATTCATTTTGTGTTAAGTCATTTTCTTTTATGCTTTCACATAATGATTCCAACATGTCTAGTGTATTGTGAGGTTTCTTCTTCTGCAAGTCTGCTAGAAGTCTCTCCAACAGGAATATAGGTGCATGTGAATAGGCTGCCATAGAGTGTCTCAGAATACCTCCGGTAGTTCTTCCTCCCTGTATCTCCATAGACCCCTAACTCATTGATATAGAAGAGTTCCCCATATCAAATGAAGTGTATGCCAGCTTCTTCTTGGTGAAAAGTGTATGTTTGAGCTAAGTAGATCAACTTTTTTTGGTGTATCACCTTTTAGTTTAGGTTTAGGTTATATTTTCAGCATTCTTCTCCCTTTTAAACCCCTCCTTTTTTCATTTATTTTTTAGTAGTAGGAAATCTAAGACCTAAAAGATATATCAAAGGGAGCTAGCCCTTATCTAGAGACTCTCCCCCTAGTTTTGACATACCCACAGTGAAGAGGGGAGTTTCCATTATTATGCATGGAAGGTAGGAGCTCAGCCTCTTATCGAGAGTGCAATCCACTGCATCAAATTATCTATACAAGAAAACAAATTAGAACACTTCATATAACCTATGAAAGGTAAAAAACTTGCATAAGGCATGAAACATGAAAGACAAATGCAAATGATATGACTATCACTAAACACTCATTAATACATCCTCAAAATCACTCTTTGCAAGATAGAGGTAAAACATCCAGATTGAATTAAATTCAATAGGTAAGTAAAATTATCAATTTTGGTATGGATTCACCATACAAAATATGTCAATCCCAAACTTAGCCAAAAATGGCTACTCTTATAAAGAATGGTGAAGAGAGAGAGAGAGAGAGAGAGAGAGAGAGAGAGAGAGAGAGAGAGAGAGAGAGAGAGAGAGAGAGAGAGAGAGAGAGAGAGAGAGAGAGAGAGAGAGAGAGAGAGAGAGAGACAGAGAGAGAGAGAGAGAGAGAGAGAGAGAGAGAGAGAGAGAGAGAGAGAGGAGGAGGAGGAGAAGGGTGAATATTAGAGGAGTGATAAGTTTTAAACATGAGAGAACCAGTTATAAATAAAGAAAGAGTTATGAAAAATTATATCAGGTCTACCAAGCCATGTGTTTACCCCTTGAATATGTTTCATCCTGTCAAGGGGCATAAGAGTTACAATATTGGCTTGATACTTTGACTAGCATCTTAGAAACCACACTTATTTGCATGAAAGGAGTGAAAAATGGACCTTCCAACTATTAATTCACCATTAATTGATCTAAAACAACTCATTAAACATCTTTCATGCCTTAGGAAACTCCTCTGACCTACCATTCCATCAGTTACACACATAGGTGTCTTGTAACTCTCCATACCCTATGCCTAAATTGATCCAATTGGTCTAAAACTCAAGTTCATATTATTTATCTCATAAATACCAGATGAATGGTATTCAAATATGTTATTAGGTCTAAAATTCACTATTTTTGTTCTTGGACCAACTCCCAAAAACTCATTTTGCTCATTAAGCCTCAAATAGCCCTAATTTCCTTGTAGCCTTTTTTTATGTAAATCTCTTTATATGGGATCTGTAAGTATGATATTGAAAAAATAAGGGTGTATTATAGGAACCTTTTGTGTCCATACATATTTCATACCAAATTAATCAAAATTTAAGTGGAAACCCATTTTTTATGCCCTTTTCTTCTGCTAATTAGGCCTAATTAGGCCTCCTTACTTTGGACACTATTTTATTGCTTTATATTTATTCCACACATGTTAAATCACCCAAAATCATGTGATTAACTTTTACATATTCAATAAAAAATATCTATATCAAATTTGGGGTCCTAAGACCTTATGGAAGTATGTAAACCAAGAAATGGCCTTACCACCTAGTCTCATTTTGAGCCTGTTTGAGACTGCCTTCAAAAATGGGCCTAGTTTAAACATTTATAGAATATCTTATTAAATTTTTTGTAATTTAATTTCTAATACAAGTCCCATATTACCTCATACCATGATTTGGAAGCTCTCCCTTCTCATAAGACCTATAAAACGCAAAAAAAAACAAAAATATGGTATTTTGGGTAGTTCATACAAGTGAAGTAGATGGGCAGAACCTACTTGGAGTCCTAAACAACATAAAAGAGGTTTTACGGTAAAATGGCATAATTTTATGTGCATTTGATATCTTTTTCCCATGACTAGTCACTATTAAGGTTTAAGAGAGGTTTTAGACCTATTTGGGGTCTTAATGATTCTTCATAAAGAATAGATCATTAAATGACCTCCTTCCACTTAGAAAACCTTATTATTAGACCCATTCAACTACTGAAAAAGGATAATAATCCCATTCAAAGTGTGTATAATGGTATGAGCATCTGAAGTTGATATTCAAATAGCTTGATTAGCATTTTTGGGCTTAGAGAGAGCTCTACTTTGAGTTTTAGGACTTAAAACTCATTCTCATTACTATGAGAGGATCAAAAATATATATATAAACCCTATCTATTATTCCAAATGATTTTTAATTCTTCATTACCCCTATATATCAATTTGGTATATTGGTCAGGGCTTTTGGGGTTTAAACTTGCTCTCTCTTTGCTAGCCCTCAAGGGCTTTGGAGTGAAAAATGACATTTATTTCCACCTAAGAATGATTGGATACCTATATTATTACTATTTAATACCCTTAAGATCCATTCATTGGGTCTGATAACTTGTTTCATGCCCTTAGATCTCAAGTGGATCTCTAGGTCTCATGGTTGCCCTTGCCCAAGGAGTGGGCAAGGTCTAAGACAAAATAATGAATATGTTCACTATTGATATGACCTTGTAGATACATTGGACACTAAAATACACTCATTACCACCAATTTTACCAAATTTAAAATCTTGATCATGCATATATAGGTCTCAACACATCATTTTCCTTCATGATTGGACTAGGCTACCTGGATTTCTTATTTCATTAAATCTATGATTGAGTTTTGCCTTTGTCACACTTATGTTGGGGTATGAGAGTGAGAATGAGTTTTTTATTATTTTTTAATAACCTTCACACATTATTATTACCCTTTCAAGTCTCTTCACAACCCTTACAACCTATCAAATCATTGTACTTTCATATTTCTTCCTAGTTCACACTTGCACACACTAGTTGTAGGTGACATTTGGGAGTAATGAAGATTTTCATGGAATCCCTGAGTAGTTTGACACCTTTGAAGTGTTAAAATTACCTATTATGATATTTTCCTTCATCACATTGGCTTATCATAACCATGTGGTCTCTTCATTTAGACCTCTTACAAAGTCAACAAGACTAGATACTAAGCATGGCTGTGTATGACAATTTTTCCTTATTCAAATGAGTTTAAAACTCATAATTATTCATTTTAGGTTGAAAATTCTCATCACTGGTCCCCTTAAGATTCCATTAATCTTTATTTAAGGCTTCAATTTGGCTTCAACCCTCTCAAACATCCAATTTCTTCCTTGCCCATCTCTAATGTTAGGCTAAGCAAGTATTCTTGCTTTCATTTTGTGTCATCTTGCATAGGCCTACATATAGCTCAGACTTCTCTTGGTTTCTCTTTGATATCAACACACATTATTAAATTTTTTATATCTAAGATAAACCTTATAGCCCCTCACTTCCTACCTTGATTTAGACTTTAGGCTTAAGGTCTGCTTGTGCTTATATAGCATGTAGTTGAGTTTAGAATCACTTAATTGTAACAAGTGTTTTAGACCTTACCATCCATTAGTGATATCCAATGATTTATTCAATTATTTTCAACACCTCAAACCCTTTCACAACACCTTATCACGTCTCCACTTTACCATAACATGTTTTCCAATTTGACTTGGTTGTAGATGTTTAACTCAAGATGAGCCTTACATTAAGTTGTTGCCTAGGATCTCACTCTCATGTCACTGACCTTCTCTAAGTTCAATGAGCTTGTTTTAGATATAAAAGTGAGTTATAAAAATTATAAAACATAACTCTACCCTTTCTTTTAACTATTAATACCTATTGTCTACAATCACTAAAGCAACCTATAGGTACCCATGGGGAATCAAGACTGTGTGTTAGGGGTCTACTCATCACCATTATCAGCATTGATTCCACTAAGGGATTTCACTTAAATGAATTCTAATTTGGACCTAAAACTCTTTCAATACTTATTTTCTTTTTGACCTCAAATTTAAGGTCATTCTACCTTCTATCAGCCACCTATAGGTGACTATCATGAGAGAGCTTGTCTATCATATTATGTTTGCCCATCTCACACTCCTTAAAATTGATCTTCTCAAAGCTTTTGAACCTAACTAAGTGTTAAGTTTAAACACTTTTAAAAACCCTCAGTCTTTTTATTCAGGCCCAAGACTAGTTCCTTCCATTAGCCACCATAGGTGACTATTAGAATCATTTTAGCTGTATGTAGGGTTTTTCAAGTCTTGCCCTTGTCACTACTAGCCTCCAAATTCTCTTGAATTAGGTTCATGAACTTATTCATAGTCTCAATGAGGTTCAATCACCCTTCAAACCTTTATCCATTCATTTAGTTTTGGAAATGAGTTGGCCCTTCAAATAGGCCTATAGGTGTGTTTAAGGGCTATGACTGTATCTACATTAGATTTGAACCTTCTACCTTGTAGCTCACTTGTATTGACTAGAGATGTTGATCTTGGTCTAAATGAGGACCTACAGTTTTGAGGCCCATAGGTCACTATTAGACAATTTAGGGTTGCCAAGCCAATTCTTAGGTGTATGAGCCTATCAGTTACTTCAAGCAAGTTCATACCTCTTAGAAACTTTTTAATGGTTTTCAAAGGTTCATGACCATACTTCCATCACCACATACTCACATTACAGTCCTGTATGGATTGTATACATAGTCTTCTTATGCATAAGCCTTGTGAGTATAGAATTGGAGACTATATTCAATTGGAAGTAACTTGATGATAAAAGTGAGGTGTTTTTAGACTATTTAATGCATAGAGATATGAGTTAAGCCTCTCCATGACTCTTGATGATCTCCCACCTATCCTTTCAATCTGTACAACATGTATGTGAGGGAAGCAATTATAAAATCTCCTTAGAAAGTGTGTTTTGGTTCTTTATCATGATCTTTCTCATGCTTCCAATGATATAATAAGGTCTCATAAATTATAACATGATGTATCAGTGGTATTTGAATCAAATTGGAACTTCAAACTCCCATTAGACTATTCAAACATAGACAATGTCTCCAAAAGTAAGTACACTTGAAGGCCATGGACAAAGAGACACATATTTAGATAAAAGAGCATGGATTTAATGAAACTAAGATACTTTTTTATGAACAATGAAGTTTTGAAAACTTCTAAATATGACCACCATGAAGATAAAATAAAGACTTGTAGTAGAAATGTCTAAAATAACTTGTATACCAAGATATTCTTCCTTCAAGTATAAGTAATTCATGGATATTATTAAAATAACCAAAAAACCATGAAAATTAAATCCAAGACCTATACAAACCACCCTCAAAATAATTCCTCTCCATCTGTTTTTGAGATAGAGAAATAGGTGCAAGAACAAACCCCTCTCAGATGCATAAGCTATAATGACCTATTGTCACTCTTAAAAATTATTCATAAATAATATGACATCTTTCTAAAAAAAAAAATCCATAAATTTTAATCTCATTATGACCCCTAACAATTGATAAAATTTCAAATCCTAACTTTCTTTCTCTCCTACTCATACCATCCATTGCAATTTTGCCTTTCTAAGATTGTGAAGACAGCAATGGAGGAAAAGGTATTTGGAGTATAATTTTGACTTGAAACTTGGTCCAAAGCTATTAAATGACATGAGGATCCCAATAAACACTTACAAAATATTTTCAATTGACAACTGATCCTCCAAAGCTACATAAGTGCCCAAAAGTGCTTTAAAATGCCATTTTTCCTATTTGGGAAGTTAAAACTACAATTTTATCAGTTCTTGACTGACACTAAACATTATATGACATTTTTCTTACACCAAGTTCATTTGGAATCCATTTTAAATTTTCTCTTCTTGAATAAGTATGTCCCATTCCTCTATATGGCCAAAAGGTGGCCAAATTGAATTTTTTGCATTTGCAAGTCAAATAAAGGTTAAAGCATAATATGATGGCATTAATGACATTAAAATAAATTTTTTCAATGAATTTTAACTATATTAAACCTTTGACCAAGTTTGACACATTAAGACCATGTGATTGACCTCTTAGACTAGACAAGTGTTCATAAGACTAAAACTTGGACAATGCTAAAGAAGGGAAAACATGACTATATGGTACTCTTTAGGACCATTATGGACCATGAAAAATCCATATGAACACCATATTAAAGTTTAAATTTAGAGGGGTTGACCAATTTTGATTTGGGGTCAAAATTTGGTCAACAAGTACATCATCCTAGCCTTGTTGATTGAATTCAAAAGGAGATTATGTCTTTCCTCATCGAAGTGAGCCTACTCAATCATACATGTAATATATTATTAGTTGCCTCAATTCATCCTATCCACCATGGTGAAATTGGTGAGGGTCCAATATCTTACCATCACTATCCATATTAATAAAATAATAGTCGATTAATCTTAACAATAAATCTAAAGATGAGAAAATTTTGTTTGTTTGAGTTGTTCACTTAGGGGTAAGTGCACAAAGTTGGGGGACAAGAAAGTGCCTACCCATGGACATTTTTTTCTTGAAAATTGAAAAATCTCAATTTTGTAGATTATTTGAGATGGCTACACTTAAAATTTGAAGATTATATAAAAATATGAATTGTAACATTTCAAGTCTAGTTTCAAAAACACTAATTTTTTTTAAATGGTTAAGTATAAATATTTCAAACATCTAAAATTTAAAGATAAACTCCTTATTTTTTTAGGAAAATAGAGTAGATAGTGATTTTTAGAATGCAACCTTTTTATAAAAAAGTTTAGTATTTTTTTAATACATTTCATGGAAATTTAGATAAGGTTTTCTAATTTGTGAACTGTGTGTGTGTGTGTGTGTGTGTGTGTGTGATTAATTTTATAAGTAAATAGATCCTAAAAACTAATAAAAAATGGATAGATAGTCATACGACCTCAATAACTACCTCAAAAAAATGAAAATTAGTTTTTTTTAAATGTGTGTAGAATTAGGCCTAGTTTGTGACCATATATATATATTTGGTATTTGGATCAACAAAAATAAAAATACTTAAACATATATAAACATGAATATTTATGCCATGTAGTGGCCTAAAAAATACATAGTTAGAAATCAACATAGATAGAAACCTTAAAATAGTCCAAAATTTTAAAAAATCATATATTTGGAAAGGGGAGAGCATGCTCTTCATTGTGGTAATAATTTTATGAATTGGCTCATTGAAATTCATAGTGTATTTGGTAATGGAAGTTTAATTTTGTTGTTTTTTTCAAAACTTTTAGATTGAATTGTGTTAACAGGGCCAATCCTTTGGCTTGAGAATCTAAGCCATTTCTAAGCTAAAAAGCTTGGTTTTTGAATTCAAAATAAATATAGCAAGTATGCATGATAACACATATGTGTTATGTTAACATTGCAACAAAAAAATTAAGGAACTATTTATACATGTTTATGTTTATGTTTATATCTATTCACATTCATAATTTTATATATTAAATTTAAAGTGGAGTGTATCAATATATACTCTAAAAAAAAGAACATAATTAATATAGTGATGTAATTTTCGTACATTTGCACCTATGAACGTAATTTTGACTATATATAATATGATTTATGGTTCAACTAGGCCTAGTTTCATTAAAAATGAAGGAAAGAGTCAGTTGTTTCAATGGTGGAGGCAATTAGGGCCAATTTAGACCCTTAATCAATTAGGGGAAAAGATTCAATTATTTGAATGAAAGAGTCAATTATTTCAATGTGATTAGGGACTTGGTTGGCTCCAATTTCAATAGAGAATGAAGCAAATAGTCATTTGGTTTAATGGTAGATGCAAGTTTGACGTATATAAGACGTGGTTTATGGCTCTATAAACTCCAATGTCATCATGTAATGAATTAAATAGTTAATCAATTAAATTATGGAGGCAATTAGGGTCAATATGAACCCCTTGAACCTAATTAAGACAATATAATGTGATTTGAGGCTAAATTAGCTTTGATTTCATCATAGATTGAGCCAATTAGTGAAATGGTGTAAGCCATGACACAATTCTAGAAAAACTGGGCAACATTCAAACATATTTTGAATTGGATATGATGTTATTTTGAGTGAAATTGACTTTAATGTCATCATATAATGAACCAACTAGTTGATTCATTCAACCACATAGGCAATTGAGGCCAATTTGAGCCCCTTCAACCTAATTGCAAGAGCAAATCATGATTTAGGCATAAATTAGCTTTGATTCTATCATGATTTGATTTAATTAGTCAATTGGTGTAATTACAAACATGGTTAGGACAAATTAAGCCTTTGTGGACCTAAATTATGGGTTATAATTTAGGGCATAGGGTTTAGGGAACTATAATTAGTCAATGCAGGTTAGATGAAATTAAACCCCATGAAACTAATTTTGATTATATAGGATTTAATTTGGGTGTAAATTGACCCTAGCATCATAAAAAAATAAATCAAATAGTCCATCAATTAAATCATGAATGAAATTAAGGCTGATTTGACCCTAGGTTCAACCTAACTACAAGAAGAGAATGTGATTTGGGGCTAAATTAATCATTAATTGATCTAATTAGTCAATTAGTGCAATTATAGATGTGATTTGGAATAAATTGAGCCCTGTAAACCTATATTATGGCTCAATCCATTTTATAGGATGCAACATGTGGCTTAATCAACCCTTTAATCATATCACAAATGCAAATACAGAGGTAAGTGGGGTCAATATGAACTCGTTAAACCTAAATGAAATTATAAGATGTGATTTGGGGATAGAAATTAGATCATATTTCCTCATGCATATTAATTCAATTAGTCAATTTTTATAATCAGTGATGTAATTTGGATGCAATTCAACCCCATGAACCTTGTTTTGACTATATATGATGTAATTTGGGGGTTAATCGACCCCACTATCATAACACCCTAAACCAAATATAGTCCACCTATTCAATCACAAAGGAAATTGGGGCCAATATGAACTCCTTTAACCTAACTACAAAATCAAGACATGAATTTGAAATAAATTAGCTCTGATTATGTCAAAAATTGATCCAATTAGTCAATTGGTGTAATTAGAGATGTGGTTTGGGCCATATTGAGCCCAATAAACCTAAATTATGACTCAATCCATTATATCATATGTAATATATGGTTTAATCAACCATTTTATTATATTACAAATGTAAATATATATGTAATTAGGGTCAATATGAACCCTTTGAACCTAAATGTGAGTATAAGATGTGATTTGGGGCTAGAAATTAGATCATATTTCCTCATGCATATTGAGTCAATTAGTCAATTATTACAATCATTTATGCAAGTTGGATGAAATTCAACCCCATGAACCTTGTCTTGACTATATATGATGTAATTTTTGGGTCAATTAACCCCACTATTATAACACCTTAAACCAAATATAGTCCACCTATTCAATCATGAAGGAATTTGGGGCCAATTTGAGCCCCTTCAACCTAACTACAAAAGCAGGTCGTGAGTTGGGGCTAAATTAGCTCTGATTATGTCAATATTTGATCTAATTAGTCTATTGTTGTAATTTGAGATGTGATTTGGGCCATAATGAGGGCCACATAAACCTAAATTATGGCTCAATCCACTATATAGGATGTAACATATGGCTTAATCAACCCTTTGATTATATCAAAAATGAAAATATGGAGATAATTGGGGTCAATATAAACTTGTTGAAGCTAAATATGAGTATAGGATGTGATTTGGGGTTATAAATTAACTCATTTTTCCATGTGCATATCAATATAATTAGTTAATTGTTCAATTAGTTATGAAAATTAGATGAAATTCAACCCTGTGAACCTTGTTTTGACTATATAGGATGTAATTTGGGGGTCAATCGACCCCATTGTCACAACACCCTAAACCAAATATAGTATACCTATTCAATCATGAAGGAATTTGGGGCCAATTTGATCCCCTTCAACCTAACTACAAAAGCATGACATGAGTTGAGGGTAAATTAGCTCTTATTATGTCAAGAGTTGATCCAATTAGTCAATTAGTCTAATAGAGACATGATTTGGGCCATATTGAGCCCCATAAACCTAATTTATGTCTTAGGATTTATGGTTTAAGGTTTAGGTTTATAGTTATTTGATGTAATTGAACACTGTGAACCTAATCTTGACTAGAAATAGGATGTAATTTGTGGGTCAACCAACCTTGATATCATAAAAAAATAAAGTAAATAGTCCATGAATTCAATCACAAAAGAAATTGGGGCCAATTTGAGCCCCTTCAACTAGACTAGACAAGATCAAGATGTGTTTGGGGGATAAATTAGTCATGAATTGATCCAATTATTCCATTGGTCCAATTAGAGACGTGATTTGGGGCTAAATTAGTCATGAATTGATACAACTAGTCAATTTGTACAATTAGAGATGTGATTTAGGCCAAATTGAGTCTATGAACCTAAATTATGGCTCAATCCATTCTATAGGATGTAGCATATGAATGAATTAACCCTAAAATTGTATCATGTAAATTCAAATACAAAGGTAATTGTATAAGATTACATGACATAATAATATTGCATAGTTTGTATTGCATCACTTAATCATATAAAATAACAATATAACATAAGATTACATCACATAATATAATCATATATCATAAAAATATGATATATGGGTATATATACATAGTAGATTTAATGTGTACATATTATATCTACCATGTATGTGTTATTGTTACAATATACAAAAACTCTTTGTCTAACATTTATTTTTAGGGTGTTTAGATATTTCTGACCCCACTTACATTATCTACACATTCTATGCTTTGAACGGCAAATACAAAAGGAATCAAATTATTTTTTTGGACCCAACCAACAAAATGAATCACATTGTTCTTTTTCTATTCATGGGTGATGGTTCTTGTTCAAGGAAGAGGAAAAAGTTAAAGCACAAAACACCAGAGCAATTACAAGAGTTGAGAGAAAAATAAAATGCTCGATTTCAAACATTTCTCTCAATACAAGATACAAACATTATCCCTAATAAACAAAATGTCATAGATAATGATGAAATTGGCAATGATGAATTGAATAATGATAAATGTTTACCTAACAATCCAAATTACGTTGTAAGTCCACATTCAAAGTATAAGTTTTTAATTTTGTTGATGATGAATCTATGCATGATGATTTACCTCCTAAAAATGAAAAAACATTCATGGAAACACATAATGATGAAAATGGCAATGAATAAAATGCTATGAAAACACTAAATAATGAAAGTAATAATGAATAAACTAGTAATGAACATAACAATTTTTAAATGCTCAATCAACAAATTCCACCATTAACAACACCTCCAAGGATTGTGCATAGAAAAGGAAATTACTTAATTGAAGTTGATGAAAATATTTTGAAATCAATGCATAAAAAAATGTTTGACCACCATTCAAGAATACTAGCTAAAAGAAATTGGGGCAATTTCTTTGATAAATTAGATTTTGATAGTCAAAATGTCAATTGTTTGTTTTGCTAATGAAATTGATTAAGATGAGACCTACAACGTACACCCTGGGACTAAGAACATCTAACATGGATGATGAAAATAACAAAATTGTTAAAAATCTACATGATGCATATCATAATGTAGGCCTAAAATCATGCAACAAAGATTGTAATGTTATTTGGAGTATAATTATAACTTAAGTAGTAAGTGGTCAAGCAAGGGAAAATGATTGATTTCAAAAACTATCCAAGCATTGGACATAAATATAAAACATTAATGAAAATGATTGGAAGATGATAAATACTTAATGATTCCAATACCACTGAGCTTTGGGCATTCTTTGGTAGAGTTCCATGAAAGGACAAGGCCATAGTTGATGCTCTTAATGATTTACTTGCACAATTTTGGAAAGACAATACAAGAGTTTCACCCAATACAAGAGATGTAGTGAAAATAAGATTTGGTTCTCATAACCATGAATCACATCCAAAACCTTTTTTTGATATGACCTAAACATAATTATACTCTAATTTCTGGAAAAATATCCACAACTTTCAATTAGTCAAAGATATTGTGAGATGACCAAACCATTTTATGTAAAAATAAATCACACACACACCATTTATTGTTATAAGCAACATGTTGAATCTTTAATTCGCTATGATGTTTTTTCCATATACATTGTACTTTTCATGCTGATAAAATTTTAAAGGAATGTGGCATAGAAGTTCCACCAAAATCATCTAAGAAATTTATTTCAACCATTTTTTGTGGAAGACTAGATACACAAATCTTTTATAACAAAGCATGTTTGGATGGAAATTGTAGCATTTGTGGTGGATTACCAAAATTATAAAATTTATCCATGAGGAGAGTATAAGTGCAATTGGATAGGAATTAATTTGTTTGAGAAAATACAAATATGTGACTTATCAAGTAAAAGATGGCAAAAAATCTAAAAGGTATGAGCTTGTTACAAAATAAATACCAAAATTTATGGTCAAATTCAAGGAAAAAATTGTGAATGAGTATGCAAGGCACACACATAGGGTTAAATGGTTGGATGAACATTTCAAGCTAAGCAAAGACACATTCCCACTTGGTTCTATTATTTTAGTAGTCAACTTTGCTAATAACTACACATTCAAACCACAAATGGAAGTCCAATCACAGTATTACAACTCAATATGGGTTGTCATATTAGTGAATATAAAATTCATGTATTCACTTGATAGTACAAAGGAAGATTCAAAAATATTAAGGGAGTACCATTTCTATGTCAGTGATGATCAATCACATAGTACATAGTAGGTGTAAGGTTGTTTTGAGATGTTTTATGGATAGTTGACTGAGAAGAACATTAATTTCAATCAGTATTACATTTAGTCAGATAATTGTACATTACAATTTAAGAATGCATTGATATTTTACTAGTTGAGTAGAATGCATATTAGCACCATCATAGAATGTATTTAGAGTTTCACTGAGAATGGCCATGGAAAAGGGAAACATGACAGTGTTGGATCATGTGTAAAAAGATCCATTGAAAGAGATGAGATGAAGTTTGAAGATGGTGTTGTTTTTACTTATGCAATAGCCATTGTTGAATGGTGTAATAATAAAATGGGTCATGGTGTTCAAGAAAATTCTATTATTCATAGATATTTCTAGTTGACTAAGGAATAAAACTTGGTAAAGTATGAGGATTGTATGATTATAACTAATTCAAGTGAGCTTCACTCATTTCATAGCTCAAATGTAGGTTATTGGACTATTCATATGAGACACTCTACATGTTTTTATTTTGCATGCACGTACTCTATTTGGAATGAGTTTGAGACGTAAGGGTGGGTGGATGAATGGAGTTACAGGCCTCTAATTCCAATCGACACATATCATGTTTCAATAGAATCACAACTTATAGATATGACATCATCACATGAATTTGACCATGTATCTAATCTAGTGCACCAAATATAATATTAATTAATTATACTATTTATTATCAATATCTATCTTGATAACATCATTATTTTTTGGTGATAAATGGCATATTTTTATAGTTACTGCTGATGAGGACAATGAAGAGGGAACAAATTGATAATTATGTCAGTGTATATAGGAGAAGAAAAAATTTACTTCCATAATCATAGATGGAGAAAACATTGACTATCCCACTAGGTTTGTGGTAGTCATTATAACTTGGCTTTGACAATATCCTATAAAAAATCTAGGTGTATGGTTGTTTTAAGGATTTGGATTACATAAGAAGATTCTACACTATTCAAATTTGGTTCCTACAATAAATATTCAATTGATCAAATATCATGTGAGGCCATTAAACATGAATCTATGAAAAGTTAATGAGTCAAAACATGAAGCTATTCTTGCTACTATCAAGATTAGAGCAGATCCTAGTGGCCTTTGGATTGAAATTCCATGGTATGTTGACTTATCAAATTAAGATGTATTTAATTTTACCAAATTTTATTGATTTTTTAGGTAGTACATTTAATTTCATTTTTAATTACTTATTAACAATTTTTTTTAGGTTAATGGTGCCAAATAAACTTCCACATTCATGTTGTTGGCATTTTTAGTAAAGAATTTCATACTCTTGAAGCTAAGAGAAGTTTAATATACTTGTACTTAGTTATTATAGAAAGGGTGTTATTGAGGCTGAAATGGGTAGTGGGTCTCTCAATTGAGCATGATGAGAGGACAATAACATAGTCCTAAAAATTATCTACCACCTTGAATGTGTTGTTAATGCTAGTTTTGAGCCACAAAGGTGGAGTTCTATAACTACAGCTTCAACTTTGACAACATTTATTATTAGTGTTTCCATGCTTCGAAACACTAGTGAAAACATGATTTCAAGTGGATTTAGATGTTGTGGTCATGATATCACATGTCATTTTCATATAAATATGTTTTCTACGTGATGTACTTACACTTGTAGGTCTTAAAGGTAGAAATCCCAGTTGGAGGACAAGAACTTATTTCTTCACTATAAAAAAACTTGTATTTCAAGACCCATCACTACAACTTATGGCATAAATTCATCTCTAATTTTCCTGTGATGTGATTTGGGGTGAAACTAGAGGGATTATACATGCATGTTAGGGTTCTTTTGGTTCATCCAAATGAAATATGGTCTCTATTTTATGCATGCCTGAAGTTAGGCTAAAAACTATATTTCTATTTTATTGAGAAAGGCCTTTTGAGGTTAAAATAGGTGGTGCATCTCTTGATTGGACATGATTAGATGCAAACAACTCACTCCTAAATGTTATCCACCACCTTGAACATGTTATCAATGTCAATTTTGAGCCATGAAGCACCAGAGATAGAGTTCTCCAACTATAGCTTCAACTTTAACAATATTTATTGTCAATATTTCCATGCTCTTGAGCACTAGTGAAAGCATGCTTTTAGGTGGATTTGGATATCATGTTCATGGTAATACATGTCATTTTCATGTACATATGTGTTAAAAGTTATGTACTTGCACCTTTAGGTCTTAGAGGTAGAAATACTAGCTGGAGGACAAGAACTTATCTCTTCACTATAAAAAGTTACATGTTAGGATTTATCACTACAACTTATGCCACATATTCATCTCCAAGATTCCATAAAAATGATTAAATTAAAACTATAGGGCTTATACATGCACATGAGATTTATTCTAGTTTATCCATATGACTTACGATTTTTATTTTATGCATGCTTGAAGTTAGGCCAAAGATCTACATTTTTCTTGTATTGGGAAGGGCATTCTTGAGGCTAGAATGGGTGGTGGGTCTCTTGACCAGGCATGATCATAGGCTAATAACCTAGCCCTATATTTTACCCACCACCCTAAATGTTTTTGAAATTTTAATTTCAAGCCATGAAGCACTAGAGGCAGAGTTCTCCAACTACAACTTCAACTTTGACAACATTTATTGTTAGTGTTTCCATAGTCCTGAACACTAGTGAAAACATGTTTCCAAATTTATTTGGTTTTCATCGTCATGGGATCACATGTCATTTTTTTTTATAGATGTGTTCTAAGTGATGGACTTGCATATTTAGGTCTTAGAGGAATAAATGATAGTTGGAGGACAAAAACTTGTCTTTTTACTACAAAAAAATTGCATTTTAGGACTCATCACTGCAACTTGTGCCATGGATTCATATAAAATTTTCCATAGACTTGATTTAGGTTGAAATTATAGAGCTTAAACACACATTTTAATTTTATTTTATTTCATCTAAATGACTTAAATTTTCCATTTTATGCATGTCTGAAGTTAGGCATAAAAACTCCATTTTTCTTGTATTGGGAAGGGTGTTCTTGAGGTTGAAATGGGTGGTGTGTCTATCGATTGGGAATGATCAGAGGCTAAGAAAATGGTCCTATATTTTATCCACCACATTATATGTGTTAAAAATTCTAGTTTTTTTTAGGAAACAGTAGAGGCAAAGTTATCCAACTACATCTTCAACTTTGACAATATTTGTTGTCAGTGTTTCCACGCTTCTAAATACTAGTGAAACACACTTTTTGGTGGATTTGGATGTTTTATTCATAAAATAACATGTAATTTACCTATATATATCTATTATAATTTATTTAATTTCACCTATAGGTCCTAGAGGAATAAATGTTAGTTAGAGGACAAAAATTTATCTCTTCACTATAAAAATGTTGCATTTCAAGACCTGTCACTGCAACTTATGCCACTGATTCATCTCCAATATTACATGAATGTAATTTGGAATGAAATTATATGGATTATACATTCACATCATATTTATTAATATTCATATAAATGACTTATAATTTCCATTTTATGCATGCCTAAAGTTAGGCTAAAAACTCCATTTTGTTATATTGGGAAGGGCGTTCTTGAGGCCAGAATGGGTGGTGGGTCTCTCAATCAGACATGGTCAAAGGCCATTAACCTGGTCCTTGATGTTTTATTTTACCATATACATTTTTTCAATTTCATTTTCAATATAAAAATCACTGAAGGTGGAGTTATCCAACTGTAGCTTTAGTTTTGACAACATTTATTGTCAATGTTTCCACGCTCTTGAACACTAGTGAAAACATGCTTCTAGGTGGATTTGGATATCATGGTCATGGGATCACATGTAATTTACCTATAAAAATATGTTATAATTTATTTACTTGTACTTATAGGTCCCAGAGGTATAAATTTTAGTTAGAGGACAAGAACTTGTCTCTTCACTAAAAGTGAAAAGAGGTAATTTCAAGACCTGTCACTATAACTTATGTCATAAATTCATATTCAAGGTTTCATCAACATGATCTGACATGAAATTATATGGATTATACATTAAATTTATGGTTCTTATGGTTCATCCAAATGACTTATGATTTCTATTTTATGTATGCCTGAATTTAGGATTAAAAACTACATTTTTATTGTATTGAGAAGGGCATGCTTGAGGTTGAAATGGGTGGTGGGTCTCTCGACCAAAAATGACCAGAGGATAAGAACCTAGTCCTATATGTTATTCAACACCCTATACATGTTATTAATTCTATTTTTTAGCTATGAAGCATTTGAGGTAGAGTTTTACAACTACAGCTTCAACTTTGACAACATTTATTGTTAATGTTTCTATGCTCCTAAATAGTGGAGTGGATATATGATGAGA
The DNA here is from genome assembly GCA_037957365.1 of Torreya grandis. Lineage (NCBI taxonomy): Eukaryota > Viridiplantae > Streptophyta > Pinopsida > Cupressales > Taxaceae > Torreya > Torreya grandis. The sequence continues at coordinate 4,091,418 of JARHVA010000432.1, read as the reverse complement.
AGAGAATAAATCGACAACCTAATTTTTATGGATAATAATACAACACATTTTATGAAGTTAAAATATATATATATAGCCATCAAATTATTTTAAGGCCTTGTATACATGAGAATTACAATCTTGTGCTACTTCAAAGGGCCAAAGAAGAGTCTCCAAACAAGAATGTAAAACATCTCCAAAGAGAGAACATCCCAAAGGAGGAGGTATAACATAACCAATTCATCAAACATGCACAATTAAAATGTATAAGGGCATCTAAATAAGGTATGTAAGATATGAGTATTCCAGTATTTGTTTCAATTGTACTTATAATCGAAATGTGGTATGTCTATAAATTCAATGAATACAAAATGTGAATATCAAGTCCCAAATGCTATTAAAGCAATGTAGCAAGGGTATCCACAGTATAATAGTGATTAATGGTGTATCCCAATCATGAGAGACACTTCAGAGTAATATATGACTCTTTTTCTAACATTATACTCTTTTATATGTTAGTATTAATAAATTACACAAGGAAATATTGAATATGATCATATCTAACTATGGTCATACAACCATAAAATGTGAGCCAAATTGTACACAAAAATATGATCACCATAATATGTATGTGCACGTGTGCATGCATGTATGTCCATAAAATTCATAAAGGCATACAAAATAAGAACATAATATAATGTCAGGTGAATGTCTTATACACATATAATGTCAAAAATATGTACATTTCCATAAAGGCATACAAATAAGTACATCATCTAAGACATACTACTCATCAAATAGTCTCTCTCTCTTTGCCTTCCTTGAAGATTACTCTCCTTGGGATGCCTTGCTCATAGATGGAGATCTCTCATATACCTTGGATTCTTCCAAGGTCTGACTATGGGTCCTTCTATGCTCATAGATCTTCTATATTTGAACCTGTTTTAATAAAAATATTATTAGAAAATTAAAATACTATACATGCAACCAAATTCAAATATTAATTTTAAACTAGAATACAAAAACAATTTAAACATGCACTTATTATAATATTATGATCATGCTCAATTTGCACCTAATGCTCAATAGGGTCAGTGATAGGTTGAGGTGCATAAATAGGGGTGTGAAATGGGGAAAAAATATGAGAAAGTGCCCTAATAATCATCTTAATGAGACTATCAAATGTTACAGGAAAACCTTACATACACAATACATTCACATAAGTTATATTTTCCCAAGTATGTAGTAAAATTATTAAAATAAAACAATTTTTACAATTCAAAATTACAAGTTATCATGTACCTCAATGAGTGCATGTGCATATGACATTAGAGCAACAATGCTTGTGTCTATCTCATCTTGTAGAGATGGAGTATATGTATTGTGGTCATCAATTGAACAAACAACCTCGCTTAGGTTTTTAGAAAATATTGAATACATATGGAAAAAATTTATCCTTTATTAAACCCAGTATCATTTAAAATAAAATTTCAAAACCTTAAAAAAGAGTGTAGTCATTAATGGGATTATCTTAACCTCTAAAACTATAGTCACTTTCTTAATTTATTCCTTATCATATTTACATTCACTATCACTTGTGTGTTTCTAAGCTTCTCTATCTCAATTTAGTACCCTATGTGCATAGAAGTAGACACACAAAGAGAATAAAAATATGAAAATGAGAAGCAAAAAATGGGGGTGGGGGAGGGGAAGGTCAAAGGAACTTAGGAATAAAATAGACCAAGAGCATATTATTTAATAGCAGAGATTAAATTTTGAGATCCTTGATAAATAAATTTAACTTAAGCTATTACATAGCATGCATGATTCATACAAGGGAACAAACTTGAGAATTTGGAAGATAAGTAGTGGTATTATATGTAGTAATGAAAATATTGAGTACTTAAGAAACACTATGAAGAAGAGATGATAATCAAGAGAAATGTGAAGCATTGAAATAAGTTTGAAAATGTGAAGGAGTACCAAAAATATGATTAGAATAAATAAGAGGAAGAATATATTTTGAAAAAAATATGAGAAAGGCATCATTAGACATTAAAGGAGACTGTCTAGAAGATTAATCATTATTAGGTTAGGTATTTTTTCTATATATATTTCTACACATCTCACACATATAATTTGCATTCACGTCATCGTCATTTAAATTTGAATTTGAAAATGTACATTATTATTACTTAAGATCATAAATCTATAAAAATAAAACATGTACATAGAATATAATATCAACTCAAATTTTTACATATACAAATGTATTGGATGGCCCAAAAGCTGGATCTACATATGTAAACATCAGTTGTCTAAGATCCACAAATGTAGTTGTGAACTGTGAAGATGAAGGCGTCGTCTCCTCTTGTAACATAAAAAATACATATATATTAATTAATTTATATATAAATTAATTATTATCTTTTAAATACAAATATAATTTAAAATTAACATGAAATTTATATAAAATATACCTGCATGTGTGTAGTGACAAACATGTGCACACTAATCACTCATGAGTATATCATCTAAGCCCTCAAAAACACAACCATCATAATCCAAAGGTCTAGTGCATATAACACCACAACATCTACAAAGGCGAGGTCGAGTAGGCACACTAGGTGGAGTATATCTAGTATCAGTCTCAAAAATCTTACTCATATGCTGAATGAGTGTATAATTAATCACACTAAATGCATGCAAAGTGTCAATCTCCATGACCTCCTTCACCATAGAGGGGATCCCAGGCTGAAGTTGATTTTGAGTAGGGATCCTTGTAGGTTGATTAGGTGCACAACATGCACCTGGTCAATCCTACACAGAACCTTTCCCTTGGCCCTAAAACTCACCATAGTCAAAATAGTTGGAAATGTTGTTGAGGACAAACTTGTAGTAGAGTTCCCTCAAAAAATACAATGGGACCTCATGGTTGTTACACTGTGGGTAATCAAACACCATCCATCATCATCAATCCTAGAAATTATTTCTAATCAAATTATGTTGGTATCGATGGATTAGTAAATGTTTAGTGGATTATGGAAAAGGTGCATTGGTTGTTGGGTTGATGAATAAGGCACAAATTAGGTCTTTTTATATTTATTTGCACTTGACCTCACATGCTAACAATTTATTATCATATTAAGCCATACATCTATCCCTATTTGATACCCATATGTCAATTTGACTCGTTATCAAGTCAACTTGACCTAATACTGACACTAAAGTATTGGCCAAATAGGTGTGGTTGGTATTGGTCAAAGTGGGGTCCCTCATTATCCTAGTTTTTTTTTTAATTTCTATTTTGTTTTCCACTGTGGGTAGCTATATCCTCCTAACTACCTAGGGGATCTTGTAGAACTATAAGATGACAAATAGGGTTAGTTGGAGGGTTAAGAGAAGGGTTAGGAATATGATTAACATGTTGGTATTTTGCAATGGAATAGGCTATTAAAAAAATAGTATTTAGTAATCAAACAATGCAAATAAAAAAATTTCCAAACTCTAGTGTTAATATATTTTTTTAATTACTTACCTCCCCTCCACAGTGACATTACTAATTTGGTTTGGTATCAGGTGATTAAGGTGTGATTTTGTCCTCCTTCAAGCACAAAATGATCCTAATTTAGCTAAGATAAGGGCAAAGCAAATAGGAAAATGCAAATAAAATGAATATGCCCATGGGTTGGACCTTTATTTTTTTGTTTGTAGTTTCAATAACATGTTTGCATTATTGAAATTAAACACAATGAGTATGCATTATTTACACTAAATATAATGTATACATATTGTTTATAATAGATAATATGTATTTGTTTTGTGGACTACATAATGCATATGCCTTATGGCTCTAAAATTTTGAGCCTAAATGTAAATAATGTGTACATGTTATGGTTATAACACATATGTGTTAGGGTAAATATCCATGTAATTATCCCCTAATTCTATGCGCTTACCCTTGGGTATCCATGTTACTAATATCATGTCCCCTATATTAGATTAAATAAAAGTAATTTCTCCTCCATATATCCTACTTTAGCCTAATCTAGGTCTCTCCCTCCCATCTCCTTAGGGTCCTCTGCATAGTCTCCATCACCCTCCAATGGGGATAGTGGTGTTTTGGGATCTTAAACCCACCATGCCCTCTCTTCCTTTGTCATTCCATTGACCATTAGGTTTGGATGCCTCTTATCCTTCTCTTCATCCTATGTTAACACTTTCTCCTCAAAGTCGGGTAGTATTTATGCTCCATCCCTTTGGATGCATCTTTGTGTTCGGTGCTAGATAGTAAATGTCATGGGAAAATCTTGTGTCAACATAAAATATATTAACACTCCCTTGTACTATAACTAATCACAACAATTTATATAATAACATTAGTACCATTTGGTCCTCTTTACCTATGACATCTATTGACATCCTTGGCCTAGACTAGGAGGCCCCTGTACGGTTGTCACGTAAAGTTTTCGTCTCTAAGAGAGTTTGAGATCCTAATCCAATGTCAAGAATCATGGTCCCTTTATTTCATTTTCCCCTCTATCTAACATCTTTATGTTAGTATTATTTGTAGGTCCTTTAGTTTAATAGATAGGCTAGTAGGACTAGTCATTGTTACGTGCTTGTTTACCCAACACTATAATAGTATTGTTGATGTAATCCCTCCCTCATGTGACTCATATAAAATTCAATAAAGGTCTTGATATTGATGGGTGAGCTTATAACAACCCATGATTATATAGTAAACCTCTCCTCCAATGCTTGTACTATGTGATGAAATTCATATGAGCAAGGCATGCTCCTTGTATTGGCCACCATGATGGAGGTAAGAACTATAAGGGTGTAATTTTGAAGATGTGGTGTGTCCCCTTGTAGGAGCAACTTGAACTCTAGTCCCCTCTATCTAAAGGATCCCACATTATCCCAATGTAATACTCATGTTTTCTCCTCTCCTCCACTCCCTAAGGCTTTATCATTGTAACTTTTTCTCCCATTGTGGGAAGCCTAAGGATGCATCATACATCCTCTAAGGTAGATATCATCTCCCCCAAGGATTAAATATGATAGTTGACCTTGCATATCATGAATGTTTTTGATGATGGCTATTTATTCAACATTGTCCTTCAAATGTTACTAAATTACATAGTAGAATAAATAAAAATTAAGCATAATCTATATATTTATTATAATCCTCTAGATTTTACTAATTTTGTGTTTTCACAATCCATGAAATATAATAGAAGGCTTTTGGATAAAAATATGTATCATTTTAGATCACATCCCATGATCCATCATTTTCCCAATGATAGATCATGGGATGTGATCTGAGGAATTAATCAAATAATTTGATACACAGTTTATGTCTAAAATCCTTCTATTATATCCTTTAGGGTTTTTTATGGTCTATCCAAATTTCACCTTGCATGTGATATAGTCTACCAAAAAATTGATAGTATATCAAGGCTAAAAATGAAAATATGGTCATACAACTATCAAATTTAGTCCTTCAACTCCCCTATTTGCAACTTAAATGTGCAAGTGTCACTACTCCATCATTTGGTCAAGGTAGTGAGCATAACATGGTCAAATTGCATTATGAAAGATGTGTTGTGTCCAACTCCAATCACATCAAGATGTGTCACTTCAACCTCCTCTAGCCCAAGTTTTTGTAGTGTATATATATCAACATAATGTTTCTCCTAAACATGTATGGTGGCCTATTTTAGACACCTAATTTTTTTATAAGACCATTTTCTTTTACATATTTGTCATGATTTATCATACTTGGCCTATATGTTTACATTTTAATCTTTTCAGAGACTTTCCACCCATATCAGATCCTTGACAAAATTACATCATCCATATTTCCTTTTAAACACCTCATATATATTAGTTATCGACACCAAGATCCCAGTTAATCATCCTTTATTCAAATTTTTCTCTATTTTGAGCCTTTTTTCCTATTGGGCCAGAATTGGTTATTCATTAATTCTAACATCATCATAATTGGCAGTCCATCAATTTTGACCCTCTTCATTTTGTGGGTCCTTTCACTCGAGGGTAATGTCTCATGCCTTGATTAACCTATGCATGCATGCATCCTTGTGAAGCATATATATACAAATATATCCTAAATTATTTGATCATCTTATCCTATCATCTTGGATGTTGAGATATTGAGTTGCGCTTAAATATATCCATTGCACACTTGTCAAAGATCTTACACATTGAGCTTACCTTGAATCCTCATCATTATAAGTATTTTTTTAAACCATTTATAGTAAGAGAAGGTCATAGAAAATTATATATTTGCATTTGATTATCTAGGGAGAGTGGGTGAAGTCATTTATCTCATTTTGGGTTGGAAACACTCACAAGCACTATAACTACATTGAGCCCTAATTCTATGTGTGCAAGACATGTAGTTATAACCCCCAAGAGGGAGGCCTAGAAAAATAACCTCATAGATTTTTATATTATTGTGATATTATGTAGAAGTAATGTTACAAAAAATGAGATGCAATTTATATAGTTATGCACATCAACCTAAACAAACAAAACCAAAATTCTTCTCATCATCTGCCAATGAAGTGACACATAAAGATCCAGATCCTAAAAATTGATAGAAGTCAATATAAAAGTAATATGTCATAATTAGTAGCATAGGGTCAAAATCGATGGTTGATTTTTTCTCCTATCACATTTGATGATTGATTTTGTCCCAGGTCACATTCGATGGTCTACCAATTCTATTGTTCTAATTCTATCACTCTTACAAAAACATAGTCTACATCCCAATAGATCTTTTATGCTAGTTTTAGACTTTGTTCCCAATCTCAAAACTCAGTTACAATACCTATTTTTTAAGTTTTAGTCACTTATCTCTCTCTTTTAAGTACTATTACTTGTTTAATACTCAATTACACTTTTAATCTCTATGTGTAACATTAGGGAAAATCTAATTAATGTAGTTTGTTGTATTTCTATAGGTCTCCCTTGTGCCTTAGTTTTATTGGTTTGTGTATAGTGTCATTTATCCATTACGTAAAAAATAATTAAAACACCTGAATTACAATAAATCAAGATAAAAATAATTGTTTTTTATAGTGACATATGCTTTCAAAATCTAATTATGCACCTCCATATATCAAAAACATCAAAACTTAATGTCAAGTCAAAACCATACAATTTTTACCATAATTGTATAGTTATGACCAAGTATTTAAAACAACATGTTAGGATTGTATATTGAATGTTATTACAATAGAATCCTGAAATTGGGGCAAAATACACCCCTATTCTAAATCTACAAATGGAATCAAATCAAAAAATGCAAAAAAACTGATCAAGTCTAGGGGAAAATGACTTTTTTCCCTTGACTCATCATCTAGAGTAGTAGTAGCATGCAAGGTGTCAAACATTTAGGTATAAGAAAGGCTCATTGGATTTTCATGGTAAAGTATCTCTCAAGATTTAAGTTACAAAATTAAAAGGTAATAATGAGGTAAGTTTCACTTCCACTTTATATAGTGGGGAAACACCCTAAAAGTACTTTTTATTTAATTCACTCAACACTCTTTACATGTCAATTAATATAGATGGATGGGTTAACTAATATGTCATATTATTTCATCCAAAAAAGTTAATATTTGATATGAGATTTATATTCATCCATGATACCATGATTTATGATGTGTTCAATGCTTTATAACTTGCTTAATGCTTACCGAAAACTATTACATAATGTTACTTGGTGACTAATGCCACATGATTGAGTATGATGTTTCAGGATATGATGATATTAACATTATATTTTATGGCATTATCCCATAGGGGAAATATTCTCTCTTCTTGAGATATGTGTATTGATATGTTCCATGTGTTCCACCCATATCTTTGGTGAAGGGGGGAGGAGAGGCGGGTGGGGGGGGAGGTGCAAGAGGCAACTATATTCTCTACTTTTCATTATTTTTATCTTTGATGATTTTCATGTATCAATGTACCCAAATTATTCATTATGGTATAGGATTGAAGACATACCACCAGATGACTTTAGAGTTCCAACTTCAAATTGTATTATCTAATAGTTCAAATTTACTTTTAGACGTGGAGGCTTATCCCCTATTAACATATGAGATTCCAAATCCACTCCATGTTTATATCTCATTCGAAGCTATGGTAAACCTAGGGGACTTCCACCACATACTAAAGACAAAGGAAGTATTTTCATATTAATTAAGTTCACATTTAACATTTATTACTTTTACCCTTACCCATGTTTATGCAAGAAATAAAGTTAGTTTTACAAGTTCTAAGGTTTTTCATGTTATAAGACTTGGTGATCTAATGCCCAAATTATCCAAATATATAGTATTCTTTTAGTATCCTTTTATGTGTCTTTAGTTTGAATTGTGTGTTCATATCATCTCCTTTGTGGCTAATAGAGGGCATTGTGCTGACATATAAAAGTGGCCCCTTGACCTTTATTTGTATTCATTTTATAAATTATTACTATAGACAATTAAATTTTCTCACCCCCCCTCCCCCACATCATTAATTTAATTTATTATCTAATATCCCCCTTCATTCTTCATTTATTAACATACCCCTTCCATATGTCAAACTAATTAATTTCCCTTAGTTACATTATCATCATATTTGTCTAATATTATAATTTTTTAAATTCCCTAATACCCATTCTACTTTCTAATTAGTAAAATTCTCATTTGTGAAATATCCCAGAACAACTAACTTTGAAAACATAAAGGAAGCCTAGAGATTTCTAATCTCTAGAACTTTCCTTCCCTCTAGACATCTCTATTGAATGGAGGGAATCCCCCACCATTCATTTCAAAAAACATTAGGAGGGAATTTGACCATGTACTTTCCTATCCTCCTCAATATAAATCCATGGTCACCCCCAAATAAAGATGGACATAAACTGTGCAATCTTATATTATTTGAATCCTTCTAGCGATACTTCCAAAGAAGCTAAGTATTCACCAGCTATCCAGCCATCCATTGCTACCATAATCTTGAGTCCATTACAAGCAATCCAACAATCCATATTATATTTAACTTATCTTTTAGCAAAGTCACATCCATTGGAGATAAGCTTGGGTAAAGATGATGGTAAGAACTTTTTATTGAACTTTGATTTACTCTTGACTTGTCCTCCTTCTTCAGACTCAAGTTATGTGTAAATCTATAATGGTTGCATGCAATTTACCTTATTGAACTACATTTTTATCTTCCTTCCAATTTTATGCATATACATTTGATGACCATGGTGGGAACCTTCCTTTTGTTTCTAACTTATTTTATGCTTTGAGTGTATTGAGGAAACCTGCACAATTGTTGGCCATACAATTCAAAAAAAATTGCTCATTAAAGGGAGAAAGATCCCTTATTCTAAAGACATGTTGGTTTAAACAAGGGAAAAATTGCACGTTGCAGGTGTGATTGGAAAAAGTGGATGCAGTGCAAAGAGAGTTAAAGTCATGGCAATAAAGTTGGGCATGTGGCAACAACATTTGATAAAATAAATATGCTTTCATAAATGTCCATACACTGACACATTTATTTCTTTGAGGCATTTGGTCAAACAGTTCACGTATCATTGTAGAAATGAGTCCATTGTATTCTTTCTCCAAACTAATGCTACCATAAGACATATTATTCTATTGATATTGTTTGCATATCCTACTCCTATTTAGTTTGTTACTTCTCTCTTTCATTTTATTCTTCACAGACTTCAATACATATTAAGTTTATAATATAGTTCACATCTACCACTACCTTGACCCCAAGATACATATTAAGTTTATGTACGCTTCTCAACCCACATATCGTTATTTATGAAGAGTGCATGTCACATAACTAGATTTCAGGGCCTATAGGTAAATTATAAGTCATCAAATATAATATAGGTTCATTTTTTGATTTGACTTGAAAAAATATTTCAATACATCATTTTTAATCATTTCTACATTTCGATCAGAGTCTTGTTCTTTGATGTTCTGTTCTTTTTGTGAAACATTTTATTTTATCTATTCTAGTATATCTTGCTCTATGCAGTCACATCACAAAGATGCCCCTCTAGAGTTTAGAGTAGATTTTACATCTGATTGCATTTGAATCATGGCCTAAGTACCATTCTCATGCTTCTTTGAGGCATTTGGTCAAGCAGTCAACACACCCATTTGCTTCCTCTTTGAGGGATTTTGTCAAAATGTCCATGTCCTAAGAAGGATGTTGGCAAAGGTAATCAACTCTGGTTAGACACATGTTCATCGAAGAAAAACCTTGTTAATGTTGTGTGCCCTATCAATGCTATTTAAATCTTATTGTGTCTCATGTATCCATTAGGTCAAACGTTTTTGAAACATTGTTAATAATTTCTACCATCGAATTTCGAAACTCGATACTCTTCTATTTTGGTTAGTTATTTAGGTTTTCTATTTTTTCATTGTTTATTAATAAATAGTCAAAAAAATTGATATCGCATAGGAACTCATTACCCATATTACTGGGTTGGCTATTGAAGAAACTGTTGTAGTGTAGAATTGCACCCTTTGTGGGAGAGTTTATCAACCTCTCTCACTCTTAGCTACAAGCATTGGGACAACCTCAGGCTTTGGGTATCCTGTAATGAGGTTGAACCTCTAGGATTTTTAATGAGACTAGCTCCTCAGATTATTCACTTCACCTTATTTCCCACACTAAAATCTACTACTAACTAAGGAAAAGGGAGAGAAAGATAACATGAAAGGGAAATACAAGCTAAGGATGGTGATGCACCAAAATATGAAATGATCCCCTTTCAGCCTGGAAACCTTAACAACTGCTAATGAAACTAACCAAGACACAGACTAATATGACCCTATCTCAAGGCCACAAGCATAATTATTTTGTGTGGAGGTCGAAGGGAAACCTTGTAGTTCAAAGGACAAAGAGAAATAGGTATATGAGACACTATAACTTGTGACACTTCAAGAAAGGCACCAATGTCTAACACTTCACAAAACCTACAAGGAACCAAAAGAATTAACCCTTTGGATTTGCTGACTATTTGACTATCACTCGTGCCATTGATATTTTATCACGAGATCTTGATAAGTGTCAAGCCCATGGAAATCTTGATGAACCCTTTGATCTTTGAATACCAATGGTTACTTACAAGGTCTCAAATTTTGTTGTTTGCACGCAAGTCAATTCCTTGAGTTATTTCCTTTGGACATTTCCTTTCGAGCAATTTTTGTGGACTTTTGCTTGGGGTAATTTTTAGAAAAATCCTTCAACTTTTTGAAAGAGACCTTCCCAAAAGGAACATACCCTTCAAGAAACTTGAAAATTACCCTTTTCCTTTGTGGGAATTCCCTTTAGAACCTTTTGAAAAAATGGCCCTTTCGAAAGGAACATACCCTTCAAAAAATTTGAAAAGTACCTTTCAGAATTTTTGAAGAGGACTACTTCTTGAGAAAAAGACCCTTCAACTTGTGCAAATGAACTTTTTCAAAGGGTAACTACCCTTCAAGAATCTTTGGAATGGTCTTTTTAAAGGGAAAATACCCTTTGACAAACTTGGAAATTAACCTCTTCCAAAGGATATGCACCCTTCAAATTTTTTGAAGTGCACCTTTTATTTTATTTTAAATGACTTTCTTCCAAAAATGTCCCTTTTATTTATTCTTTGAACTGCTCTGAGCAACATGAAAAAAAAAACCTTCAAGGAAAAATTAGCATGAAGTGGAAAGCTTCAAATGGTAAGGGTGGCATTTTTGGCCTATGGGGTCAAAAATTGTCGACATAAACTAATATTTACAACTTGGTAAGTGACTTTAAAAAGGACAAAGAGACATTCTTGGAGAAGGGAAAATAATTGGAACTACTACATAATGGTTTTGATCAAGAATCCTTACCCAGGGTGTATGCTGAGGTTGCCTACCATTTGACATAATATCTAAACCTAGAAGGTAGGTTTAACGTAGTTAGATAATCTTTATTTAAAATGTTGAACTATTTTAGACATGATATTCTTTTCATTCTTCCTTTCTTCATTATGAAATCAATAGAAGTTTTGACATGAATTTCAAGCATAGAAATTATTCAACCACAAGACATGAATGGGTGATTTACCTCATACATAAATACTTTGAGGGTATGAACCAAATTAACCCAGATCTTCCTCAGCCTCAAAAGAAAGTGGTAGAGGGTGCCCCTGTTGACATTAGAAAAAAATGGATTAAATAACCTAGGAGCTCGAGCAGATCTATAGGGATCAATAATCCCATTAGTCATGTGGAGAATAATAAAAATGATGCTGAAAGGAAGGCTCCAAAGATGAAGGAGAATATCAAAAATGCCTTCAGAATGCATCAAAACTTGCAATGGTATGTCAGGGAAACAGGGTATGCAAAGTAAAATAAGTGGCTTAGTAAGAGATTACATTAAAGTGGATGGTGATAGAGAAGTTTTTGGGGAGGGTCATAATGATTAAGAGAAGGGAAACAAGTTGATTCAAAAATGTATTCCTGAGGCTGAGAAAGGAGTAACTAAAGATGCCCTCACACATAAAAGGGAAGAGTATTGCAGACAAGCAAATAGAAAAATGATAATGAGGATTTTAATAACCTGGTGATTTTAGTAAGGGCAAGGAGAATGTATTTAAGATAGTTGAAGAATTAGATCTTCAAAAATCTATAATGCATTGGTTTATGAGAGAACTCATGGAGCTTAAAGGTAAGGTGAATTTCCTGCAGCAGGAGAACATCAAGTTGAACCAAATCTCTTTGTCCAGGGAGGATGATCAGCAACTTCAAAGTCTCTTATTCAGAGTGGAGATTTTAGAGAATGATAATGAGAAACTTAAAAATAATATCATTTTTTTAGTTAATTGTAGCGAGGCCACCATGTATGAGGGTATCCAGAATGTAGAGAATCTTAGAGCTTATCTTGGGGAGTTATTTGAGCCCAAGATGACTGGGAAATAGAAAGGTAAGCAGGTTCAATGTAGTGGATCCCAGAATGTCATGGATAAATATAAATTGTTATTTTAGATTGATGCAAACCTTAAAAAGATGAAAACATGTTGGGAGGATGTCTCTGATAGTTTAGATTTAGACTGGGCCCTGGTTTCTTTCATTGTATTTTGTTGGTTTCTAGGTTGTATTTTGGTTGTCTCTAGGCTTGTTTTGTCCTTGTTCTAGTTTGGTCTATGGTAGACCTTTGGGTCTCTTCTATTTGTACTTCTCATAGGGTTTGGGCACCCTAGTTCATAAAAATTTCCCCCCCTTTAACCTTAATAAAATAAATAAATAGTCAAAAAAAATTAAGTGTCATTTTTAATGTAATATTATCTAGTTTTCATTATTATGCTTAGGCTATGTGTTTATTAATCACATATAATTCATAAACTAGTTCTTATGTTTATGGCTTATTTTTCATAATTTTTATATAATTTGTTTTTTTGTATAATATAAATCATAGAGCATGCATTTTTAACGTATAGGTACATGTATGTCAAAGAATCCATTTCAAATTACTAACCAATTTGTTTGTAGGTGTAATTATAAATTTTTACTTTTTTGGTTTAAGTGTTAATTTTGTTGACAAATCCAAAATTTAACTTTAAAAAAAATTGTCTAAGTATCATTTTTTTGTAGGGGGCCTATTGAAATATTAAAGTTACTAATGTCATTTTTATAGGTCACCCCTCAAAGTCAACAACCGAAATTGCTAAAAGGTCAAAACTACTAACCCATATGCTTGACAGTGTGATCAATCGAAGGCCAAATTGATCAAACTACTAATATTTTATTTTGCAGGTCGATTGGTCCAAGACTTGTCTAAAACCTTACTTTTTAATCATTTTATAGTTATTTTTTTTGCATGTCGATACACTAAACTAATTAGGTTAAAGAACTTTTTCTGTTGCCTATGTGTATACCTAAAGTTGAGGTTGTGTGTGTTCTCCTCCTTGCGTCGTTAGTGGAGATTCCTAGATAATAAAAACAACTGATAAACCTTCCCATTTTTATTTCTAAGGTGAAACACAACCATGGAAGTGATATATAAGTATTTTTCATTAGTCCATAGGGGTCATTGACATGAATGTTATCACCACGCATTAGACCACACTCTGTGTTTGTGTAGAGTATAAATATTAGGGACAATTGTCATTGGGTTCTAAAGAAGAATTCCCTATAAAGGGTTTCATGGAGTGAGGGAAATTTTGGATCCAATACACAAAGTGGTTAGACAGCACCCTACACATATTTGAGCCCCGTTGTTCCTAGAATATATGAGGGACTCCCTTAGTGAGTATGTCTAAACTTATATTAGGACCTTTGGCCTTAACATGAATCCACTGCTAGGGAAATAACATCCCTCAATATTTATCACCAGGTTCAGACTTTGAGTGAGGGTTGGGAGATAAATCTAGCACCACTCTTAGCGAGATGTTAGGTGAGGCAGTTATCGAGTTACATACTAGTGTGAATCACTAAATTTAGGTGTGTGGCTTATGTGTGACTTATTTTATTGTTGTCAAAACCAATAATGTTTGTAAGCCAAAAAATGTAAAACCACCCAAAACCCAAAAACACTAGTTTAACCTTATAAAAACCTATAGCTTGTCCAATTCCCTTAATTTTCACAAACTAAGTACCATCCTACATTCATCTTTATCCATCTAGTCACCCATCTAAACCTGACACATAAAACCATCACTTAGATACCATAATCCTTATTATCTAAAGAAGCCTTCAAGTTAATCCTAATCATATCACCTGAACCCACTTCATGCAATCCCTCAAACACATAAATTATTTAATCATCTCCATGCCATCACCTTTTACCTTGAGAGATTCATTTTATTTATTAGAGCTAGTCATTTTTTACCACCTAATATTCTAAAAACACTCTATTGTCATCTCCAACTATCTTGTCACTATTTGTATTGCCATATTGTTGGTATTTTTCTCTTTGTTAGTTTTCAAACTCAGAATTCATCCTCTTTCCATCCCATCACCCTTTCAAATTTGATATTAGCACTCATTATTATCTTGTCATCTCACTAATTCAAAATTTTGAGATTGATAGTTTCTCATCACTCTCTCAATTTGAACCCAACAACCATTGACACCTTGTTATTTTATGCCATAATGATAGTCCATATCTTAAAACCCTCATTATTAACCTAAACCATTTCATCACTACCTATATTTCCATATTGCTATTACCTATCACTCTATCAGTTTTCAAGCTTGTCCATTCACCTTTTTGTCATCTTATCATTCTACCAAACCTGAGATTAGCACACATCATCACCTTATCATTTTGCTAGCTCAAAATTTGGCACTCATCGATTTCTCATCACTCTACTAGTTTGAACCTTGTAGTCACTAATATATTACTAGTATATGTCACCCTGATAGTCCAAAGACCTGACACTCAGCCAAAATAAGGGTACACCAATTTGTCCATTACTTGTCATACTAGCTCTAATTTCTTAAGAAACCTTGCTCAAAGGTTTCTTATCACATCTAATTGATCCCTTCTGAAACTATCTCTCATTCAATTCACCTCTCTTATAAAGGTAAGCCTATATTATCTACCTATCACCATAATTTGAATGGCATCTAACACCTATTATTGAGCCATCAAAATAAGATAAGCATATAGGCCAACAAATGACATATTGGAAAAATTTGGTGAGCAACCTAGTGATAATTAAGAAAATTAGAGTGATATGCAAACCCCAGGAGGAAACGAAGATAACCCAAGTGACTTTTTGAATAATGATAAAGGATTGAACAATTTATTAATGACCATTGAGAATAACTACTGATGCACCTTATCAAAATTAAAACCATGTTATCACAAGGTTTTAATGTAGATCTTATGAAGAATCTTGTCCAACTACATCCTAGTACATCTCACAATCCTCCCCTCATAACACTAGATGAAGAGGAAGACCAAGAGTTAGTCAATATTGAAGATGAAGATGAAGATGAAGGTGAAGACGTACACCCTCCACTCATTGTCAATATCACTAAGGTCAAATCTATCAAAGGAAAGTCCACTCTAGGGAGTCAAGTTAAAAAGGGTTATAAACAAGCCATGCTCAACCACCTCAATCAAATAACCAAAAAGTTAATTCATTATCATCCAAACTTAATTTTGAACCCCCGAAGTCTAATCCATCTAAAAGGCCCACTAAAACCATCTTGTCATCCACATGTCCTGATAAAAAAATCAAAACCTAATCCCTCCACATCTAATCTATTGATGGATCCATCTTTCTCCCTCAAAAGTCACACCATTAATAAAACTCTTCAGATCATGGACAAGGTTGGGGAGTCAATTTAAAAAGGATTATAAGCAATCCATGCTCAACCACCTTACTTAAATAACCCAATAAGTTAATTTGTTAGCATCACAGCTTAATTCTAAACCCCTGAAGTCTAATCCATCTAAAAAGCCCACTAAAATCATCTTGTCATCCACATGTCCTGATAAAAAAAGTCAAAACCTAATCCCTCCACATCTAATCTATTTATGGATCCATCTCCCTTGAAAGTCACACCATTAAGGAAATTCTTCAAGCATGGACACCTGAGCTCACATAAATAAATATTGATATGAATAATTCTGCTCTTATCTCTTAGATATGAACATCTTTAAAGTGCCTTTTCCAACATAATTTGATCCTCCTAAGTTTGATAAATATAAAGGAAAAGGTGACCCACATGAACAAATCAAATAATTCTTCATGGCGTGCCATGAAGTAGTGTATAGTGACGCATGTGTGATTAGACTATTCCCTCAAAGTCGTGGAGGTCCCACCTTAAAATGGTTTATGGAATTGCTGATGGAGAGTGGATGGAAGTGTTTGCATCATAATATTTTTATAATTGTCAATTAGAAGGTGATGACTATAATGTGTATTGTCCCACCACATAAACCAAACCATATCCCAAATTATAGAAATACATTCATCCCAATAAGTTATTATCCACTTCCTCAAATCCCTCCAAATTTACCCACATCAAAATAATTTCAAAGGGTTGTGGGGAATATGAATACCAAACATTCAATGTTGTTAATCTCCCCTTGGCATGTGAAGCTACGAGTCCCCTGTCATGTAGGAGGTATGACTGACTACCTATAAATATGGGTCTACGTCATTTGAAAAAAGTATTTTTTTTTGTCAAACGAATGAATAAAAATCTCCAATAATTCTTGGCTATTTGCAAAAGGTTTGGCCTCATGTTTCCAAGAGCCAGAGTATCCTAGAGCTAATAAAATACTCCAAATATGGGATTATAAAGGAAAAATCCTAGGACAACATGAGCAAGGTATCCTGGATCCCATCACTATCAAGAAACATTAGCCATATCATGGAGTGGGGCATCAATCACCTGATGAAGACCAATATGATGTTTTTTTTGACACCTCTTCATATTTAGAACAATCCTCTCCTAATAAAGATATTGAGACCAGTTATGTACATAGCATCTATAAATATCTCACTGACACCAACCTCTTTACAAACAATGTCATTTATGCAGTCAATTTAGATACTAGTCAAAGGATGAATCTCACGAGTCTCCCTAAGGATTCTTTAGCTAACTTGGATGTAACCCCAGATGCCAAACCTAAAAGGACCCTTGATGATACTTTTGAGAGTCTTGAGGAGGCCTTTTCTGACATCAAAACTAAGTCTCCTTGTCCCCTTGACAAGGTGTATGATACTCAACATCTACTCATTGATAGCTCATGTCCATCTCATTCACCTACACTCACCATTGATCTTTCCCTTCTACCTGAGAATCATCTCATCACACTCCTCAAAAAGGATGGATAGAAGTATTCATCCTTGGATTATTTTCAAAATAATATACCACATGCCATTTCTATTAGGGTCTATGAACAAATTAAAATAAATAAATTTCAGGCTAATATTGATCTAAAAATAAGTTCAAATTCAAAAACTTTTAATAATCAACCAAATCCAAGTTCGTCAGACCTACAATCAAGTCAAAGTAATCATAAATCAAGTCAAAATTTAAATTACTTTTGTGAAGCCCAATCTCAAGCACCAAGGTGTATTCAAAGCCAAATTACTTTAGTAAATCAAAACATCAAGAATCCTATCAAAATGGTCATAAATTGTCCAATTATTTAGATCAAAGAACCAAAAATTCAAAAAGTTTTGGATCCTTCTAAATCTCTGGTCATATGGCATGAATTACACAAGGCAAAATTAGTGTTCCCAATGATGCATGTGACTGCTAGTCATAAATCCCAATCACCTATCATATCTTCATATTTTGTATCATCCCCTACAATCCACATCCCCATGACTATCATCATCCCTTGCCAAGGTTACAAAGAGTTCGTAGTCAAGATGTCTAGAAACACCAACATTAAGAGTCAAGAAATGTCACGATGGTTCTCTTGGGCTAGTTTCATGCAGCGATCACTAACATTAGCATCTACACCTCATATAGTCCCAAAATGACTAGTCCAACCTCATCCATGTATGATAGTGTAAATATTATTGTACAAAACAAAATTGTCCAATGGTGAAAAACCAGAGCATCTGGCACCTTGGATAAGCACAGTGATGAAAATTGGGTTCCTGATATCGCTTTTGAACAACCTTCATATATAAATTACCTTAGATACTTAGGGGAAATCTTTTACCCATTCCATCCACCTATTCAGTCCACACCCTTCCACTCATAACCCATCCTCATTTTTGTCATTGGTCTCGACATAGTGTGCCATAAAGAAGGAAACTCTGGATATAAGGAGCATCATCAATTGTCAAGGGTAAAATTAAATACAAGTCTGATTAGGGTAAGGAGAAGGAAAATCATGAAGAGTTATCCCATGGTTTCCATTCCACCCCCTCCTTTTACAATGCCTCTACACAATCCATTTCTTGTTTTAGTTTGCCCTCTTACTTACTTGTAGAGTGGATGTTCTTTGGGCTAGATTTGACTAATCCCCTTCTACACCCCTAACCCTCACATACTCTACACCCACCCTCTACTCCTTTCATCCACTAACTTGTCATTATTTGAATAATTGCTTTCCTATCTTCATTTCTACTCAAGGCACAATAAAATATTAAACACTCAAAAATAACGGAATCATGAGTTTCTCACCCACTTTCCAAACTAGCCTATTTTCATGCCATATGTTTTGTTTTTAATTTTGAAATGTGTGTATGGTGTGATCCATTATGTGCATTGTTATTTTTATTCCATAGTAGTAAGTTTCACTTTGTGTTGAATGCTTCATTCTAGCATATCATTAATTCTTACATATACATCACATTGCTACTTTTTGGTTATGTAATGTTACTTTGGTTAAGCCTATACCAATGGTGCATTGTGAAGTTGTCTTTTTGATACTAATTTTGTGTCCCTTATGAACGATGGAAAAATAACACCCTAATTAAGTATAAATGGGTATAACTTGGCCTAGTGTTATAGTCAAATGGATTGCTCAGACTATGATGATCAAATACTTGTAACATCAATAAAGATTGGATTCATATTGGATGACTATAAACATCTATATACTCTAATTGTACTCATCCACAATACCCTATCATCCACCCACCCCATCGCCTCACCCATATGGTGGACATCTTATGCTCCATAACCTTTTGACTAACATCATCTAACTGGCCTTATCTCCCTATCCTACTCCATTGCATATGAGGATTGCACCTAGCATTATCGTGAGACTATCCAACATTGATTCAAGTCATTAAAGTACCTTTGACACATTATCATTCACAATTTCATCATCCACATTAACCCATTGAAAGCCACACATCATTCATATTAAAAAATAAGAAACTAATACAAATATCATAATTCATATATATGGTTTCTATACAAGAAACCAATACACAGTCAATTAGGGCCTCTACATCCTTAGTTTGTGACCTAGGAGGTACACTGTTTGATCCTAACATTCATGGAAGCCAGCCACCCCACCTATTTTATACAAAACCAACATCTACTAGTTCCCTTTGAGGATAGTGTTGGCTTGAATGGCCAACCTATCCATAGTAACAAGACACATTGGATTGTTTTGACTCCCAAGCCCCTTCCCTTGTTTTGATGGTTGCATCATCCTACTACCCTCGAGAAAATCCCACCAAATCTCATCAAGTTAGGCATCCTCTCAGTCACTACAGGTCTCCCCTACGATACAAAAGGATACCTCTAGGTTATTATGAACCTTGGGCACATCTTCCCACCCAACACCTCATGCAAAAGTCTCTATGCATCTTACATTATGGCTAGGGAATTGGATCCTCTAGCTATTGTTGTCATAATATCACCTCCAAGAGATCCATCACTGAGTCTAAAAAAATGCACGTTCATCATGTAAATCTATTCTAGTGGTGGTACTAGCCTATCTTATGACATTCTCAAAATGTTCAGCCCGTTTACACTTAAACATGATACACAAATGGTTGCAGAAGATTATACTACATAAAATCCTCACATCCCTAATGTTATATAACACCCACACCCCACATTTTTCAATACCCCTTGATTAGACCTACCAGCAGGATGCGTCCAAGGACATCATTGATCCCCATCACAATATTGCCACTCACCAAGTGTCATCAAATCACCTTTCAGGCATGATAAACATCATTATCCCTATATATCATAATCCAACATGCATTCCTACATGTACTATCCCACCTACACCATGAATCCTAATATTACCATCCTACACACTATGAATATCAAATCATACCACATTATTCCACATTTACATCATAATCATTACATGACATAGTACAATAATCATATTTTTATCCATTCTTATCATCTAAATCATATAAATTATTAATTTTTATTACATCATATATATGCTAAACATCAACATGATCTAAATCCATCACATAATCATACTCATCATACAACATATATACACAAACCATTTGCATCATCTATATATAACATCATTTTTTACATAAGACATCATATGCCAACATTACATAACACTTAATCACATTTTATATCTATAATCATTATACATAATCTCATCTATTAACTATTATCATCTTATCACATCACAACATGATAATGCAAACATCAACCACTTATATATCAGTATTATACAACCTTTATGTGTCCAGATTTAAGCTAATCCTAAATCACATCCCACCATGTGGTGGTGGTAGCTTTGGTGATGAATGAATAGACCACCTAGGTGACTTAGACCGTGATGAATTCTCAAATTGATTGATCATCCTATAGGTGGAGCCCTTTGTCCTACTAGCACCACCTACTCATATAATGCTCACCAATACTAAGTCTCTCAGACTATTCTCACTATCTATGTCATCACCTCTCTTAATATTAGTACATCCTATAAAATATGATCTATATTTCTCTCCATCCTGACCATCCATGCCTCTACATCCCTTTGATTCACTTGCTCTTGTAAATCCCCAATTTGTGTCTCTCATCATTTCACCTGATCTAGCAATGTCATCACTTGAGCCAATACATTAACCATATGTATATCTCTATGTATGATTCGACCTTACAATAGTAACACCTAGCATTGTAGTCCTATCATTTCCCTATAGGCAACTACTAATTAGCTCGAACAATCATCAATGCCCCTGTTACCCCCATTTCTCCTCATTGTCCTTCATAATTAGTATACGTTCCTTAACCATTGTCCACATCTCCATCTTTTCATTCATCTTGATGTACCTCCTATCGACACCATCACCATTGGTGCTCGATCTTCCTGCAACATGATAATATAATCAATTTATCAAATAGCGATTACTTCACATTGTTTCCTTTCATAACTTCCATTCCCTTACCTACATTTTCCTCCCACAACCTTCCTAACCCATAATTTCTTCCTAGAACCCTAACATTCCTCCCCATGACCTCCATTTTTCCTACCCATGTCTTAACCATCCCACAAATCCCATCCTCTAAACCTCTAGCCTCCTCCCTGCATGGTTCCCAACCCCTAGCCTACAACTTTTCATCACCTACGTGACACCCATCACCCATCCCATGACTCTTATCATCTAACCCTACCACCTACACCACCACCACCCCTCGCATGGCTCACATCCCCCATCACTTCCTCCTCAAACCATATCCTCTCATCACTTGCATGACACCCATTACTACCCCCCCCCACCAATGTGGCTCACATCATCCTCACCCCATGGCCTCCTAACACATGATTACCATTCCCATCAATCCAATCAAATACAAAACATTGAGAAAATGGATATATAGCTAGTTTATGTGTTCACTCAGGCATCTATCCTTCTACTTCCCTTCATCACCGTATTCTTGATACACATTTTTAGCCATTTTCATCCACCTCCAACACACTATGCTAATTTTACCTTTCATTCTTTCTCTTCACACACTATGCTTATTTTATAGTTTTTTTCTTCTCTTCCCACTTTGTCCTTCTTTCTCCACTAATCAACTCTGATCAAATTCGTAATCCCCCCACTTCTCCCATTAAATCTTTGAATCTTAATGCACTCTACTTATCCCTATCGACACTTTATTTGGTACACCTCACATAGCATTGATACCAAGGTATATGAACTGTAGATGTATACACCACCCCCTGTCACCCCTACACAACAACACCATCTTGCCACAAATATTGCCTATAAAACTCAGCTCATAGAAATGATGGCCTTTTTCCAAAAAGACTATGTAGATCTTGATAAATGTGTTGATTCTAAAACTTGGCTCCTAGCGATAACTACTACCGCTCTGCTCCTACTACTCACTTCTACAACCTCCCAATGAAAGACTAGCTGAATTATTAGCCTCTTCAAAGGAAAATACCTCCATTGCATAAGCTCCACTTTTTTGGTGCCTTCCTTTTATTTTTGATTACCCTTTATTAGCCTTTCCTACTATAAATCTATTACTCCCAATGCATATGGGATTATTCCAGTACCAAACTACATTGACCTCTAGTATTCTCACACTATGTATACACCTTAGCTGCCAAAGGCCCACTTGACCATCATCATGCCATCCTCAAGTTTACCATACTTCATCAATCAACCTCATCTTCTACCTAATCTAGGCAATTAGTCAAATCTTTGAGCTACAATGACACTCATTTATCTTCTATTTGAGACCCATAGTTTTATTGAGCATGCATCCTTGCTCAGGATATGTCAAAAGCTCCAACCTCTCCTTATCACTCTTTTATTATGGTTGATTGTCGATAATTGTGACACCATCATCTCTTGTTTCCCTACATATGTGTTTTCCAAGGGCATCCTCACTATCAATCATGTCGTAGCTCCTCAATTAATAACATTACAACTCATCCACCACTATTATTCACATCCAACTCATCTATTTCATCCATTCATCATCAAGTCTTCTGTTCATCACATCATTCTTCCCATTTTGGGAGAATTACATTGGCTTGAGGTCTCTTTTGACTATGCAGGCAATGTTTGGTCACGGTGTCCAAGGACAACTTGGTCACATTACCCCTTTCTTCCCTTTTGTCTCCTCATCACTAAATCTTCGCTTGAAAAATTATCTGAGCTATGCCCATCATCTTGTCTTGTGTTGAAGTTCTCCCTTACATGTGTCCTTGTTTGGGATACGTCAAAAGCTTGCAACCAATTCACTTTAGTTAGGTCCACAACTCTCCCTAACATGTGTCCTTATTTGGGATACATCTAAAGCTTGTGGCCTTTTATCTTCTCATCATCTCGTTATGGTTGGTTCCCATTTGGGACATGTTAACAACCATGACACCATCATTTTTTTACCTCCTATGCCTATATATTTGCGCATGGGGCATTGTCAATTTATAGCTCACTGTTATTGTTGGTTTCATCTTCAATCCCACTTCTAACATCCTAATCCCCCACCTATTCACACCTTCTGACCCTCCTTTCTTCTTTTGCAGGGCCATCCATGTCCTCCCTTCCTACATGTCCCCTCGAGGGAGCATCACATATTCATCGAGTGTCTACTAATTTTATTAACATCCATGACTATATTTCTTCTTTGAAAGATCATTACTTCTTCCAGTTGCAATGTCCTTTTAAAGAGAGACAAAATGTATACACTTGAAATTGTTCACCTCCCCCACATCACTAATTTCACTTATTATCTAATACACCCCTTCATTCTTCATTTATTAACATACCCTCTTGCACCTTTCAAATTAATTATTTCATTAATTAATTTCCATTAGCTACATTATCATCCCATTTGTCTAATATTCTAATGTTTTAAATTTCCTAATACCCATCCCACTTTCTAATGACTAAAATTCTCCTATGTGGAATATCCCATTATGGCTAACTTTGAAAACATAAAGGAAGCCTAGAGATTTTTAATCTCTAGAACTTTTCTTCCCTTTAGAGATCTTTGTTGAGTGGAGGGAATCTCCCACCATTCATTTCAAAAAAAAAAAGGAGGGAATTTGATGACAGAGTTTCCCTCTCCTCCATAATATAAATCCATGGTCACCCCCAAACAAAGACTAACATAAATTGTGCAATCTTATGATGTTTGAATCCTTCCAATAATACTTCCAAGAAGCCAAGTATTCATCAACTATCCATCCATCCATTGTTGCCACAATCTTGAGTCCATTACGAGTAATCCAGCAGTCCATATCCTATCCAACTTGTCTTTAAACACAATTGTGTCCATTGGAGATAAGTTGGGTAGAGATGATGGTAAGAACCTTCTATTGAACTTTGATTTGCTCCTGACTTATCTTCCTTGCTTAGTCTCAAGGCATGTGTAAATCTAGAATGGTTGCATGCAATTTCCCTTGTTGAACTACATTTTTATCTTCCTTTTTTATGCATATACATTAACACTTTTGTTTATATATAACTAGTTTGATCCAAATATGGTAATAATGGTCCACCTATTGACCTTTGTAGCCTCAAACCATCTTTCTCAATCTATGTACTATCCTTCAGAGTTATCTTTTAGTTTCTTTGTCTTGTGTTGGGACTGTTTATAAGGTCCTAACACCCTATTAATGATCCTATAACTTTTATTTTTGACCCCTTTTAACAATATGGTCCCACCTGAACCTTTTTGCCTTTCTTGCTTCTAGCAATTGGAAGTCAACATGTATGTCGATTGTCATGTTTGAATACAAAGTCCCCTATAATAGACAAGTGTTGTGGTTCATTTGATAGGAAGTACAATTAAGATAATCAAGCAATCATTAGTCCACTTGTCATTGTTGAAGCTCAACATTTTATTGTGGAGCATATTTGGTGCACAAGTTGAAGTTATCTTTGTAATAAATTTTTATTTATCAACATATTTGTTCCTCTACTATGGGGATGAGTATTAGAGGACTAATTAGTTCACACTAGCCACCCAAACCCTAATACATGTCCCTAAACTTTATTTTCCTTATACTATGGGTTGAGTACATTGAAGGAAGACAAGAGTCACAACACACAAGATTAAAATGAGGAATCAAAGAAATCGCAAACGAGCAAATCTATAAATTTAGAATTTAGGCAACAAAACACTCATCAAAAGGCTTTATACGATCATGACAATTTCCTGAGAGTGTTTGTATTATCCCAATATTAATATCTATTCATTTCCAAATTTTATTATGATAGTCATAATGGCTCCAAACCCATATCTAAATTAAGAAGATAGATAAATGACAAGAACCTTCTTTTCCCTATTTCCTTATATATTTAATTATCACAATTAATTAAACATTATTTATTGTATTTTGAATGCTTAATTAAAAGTGGAATCATTTAAGATACGGATCAGTGTCCTCCAAACCTACGATCTCATTCAAACCTAGGATCTCAATGTCCTCCAAACCTAGCATCTCAATAGAATCTTAGAGACAAAGGTGGTGTAGGAAATATGATACACATCTGGTGAGAGGTTTAGTGCCGAACAAAGCCAAGCCACCTTCAAAGCAATTTTGAGGGTGATGTGTGTTGGATTTTAATGGCAAACTTGTTCCTTCTGAATATTTTTGCCCGAGTTGGCATTCAAACATCGAGAAAATAGGGAGATGGACTAGTGAATTGCAACGAGAAATTAAATGCACATACGGAAAATCGTTATGCAACGTACCCGTAACAAAGGAATGAATCAAAATGGGAATGGAAATGGATATGGTGGACACTGCACAGTGCAAGGTGCATGCATAGGCAAATGACAACAAACTAAAAATAAAATTCCCCGACCCCGTTTTTCTTGGTAATTATTGCAGGTGGACACCGCGGCTTTTTTTGCTAATCCAATGTAGGCGTTAATTTATAAAAAACATAACGGTCACTCAGTATTTCTTTTTGAGAAGCAGGCAGAGTCTCGCATTTGCATGCCGTGGATTTCGAGTTGGACTTCCAAAAACAACTTGACAATTGGCCGCAAAAGTAATGTGGTATTGAGTGATTCAGGCATTTGAGGTGGTGATTCAGTGAGCTGTATGCTTGTGCCATGGCAAATCACAATTGTGTATCTGATATCAACTTTTCTCAAAATTCCTCGGAAGACGAGGGAGAGGTCATACCCAGAGTTGTAGAGAACTATTATTTTACTGATGAGAATCTAGAACCAATTTCCTTAACAGTCTTACCGTATGATATGGATGGGGACGAGAATGGTTCAAGGCGGATTTTCTTAGAGGGCACTGCTGATGGTGGACTACAAACAAGCTACTGCATGGAAGCTAAATCTTCAGCACCAAAACCCTGTTGTTTGTGCTATGATTAAAGAAAGAACCTGGTAACAGAAACTGCCCTGGCCGCATTGTACATGCTTTTTCTGTTTTTGTCTGAATTGCTTTTTCTACCTTATAAGCAACAAATGGTATTTTTTTTTCTGTTTTTGGTAAGTTTTGCTTTTTCTACCTTATTAGCAACAAATGATTTGTTTTGCTGTTTTTGATAGTTATGCTTTTTCTTAGTCTATTGTGTTTTTTTTTGGATTGGTAGATGAGGGTTTTGTAAGCGGATCCCATAACTAATGGAACACAAACTAGTGCCCAATCCCCCTGCATGTTAGAGGGGAATTGAACTCTAATCACTTTGTTTATAAATACATTCAGTTACTATTACATCACGCCATTGGGTTTTTAGTGCGTTGTGTTAAGATCATATGCGGAAATGTAAATTGGTTTGTATGATTTTCCTGATGATAATCGCTTGCTTATCTGAAACATCGATCAAAAAAATTGTACACAGTTATTTCCAAAAGCTTACACCTCATATATATACATCTTTTAACAGGATCCAGCTAAGCAAGCCTAGGAAAAGTTACAAGGAGATAATATGGAGCCTTCTTGTTTCAGCTTATTTTCTTCATTTTGCGAGGAGAAACCCGAAGGCCTCACAGAAGGCATATTGGGAACATTTACAGAAAGTCTTTGGGTACCTTCACACATTGGTCATTTGAGTAGTTGTGGAACATGTCGTCAATAGTAATACTTTGTTGGTCTAAATCCTTAAATTTACAAAAATTTCTTTGCAGCACATATGATGAAAAACCAGCAGAAACTGATTTACTGGAACATTCTTCTCTGATCAAAGGCATATACCGGAGAGACAAGACTTTGAAAAACGCAGATGTCAGTAGGACTGTAGGACTATTTACTCTAATGCCCTGTTGTTGCATTAGTTTATTATTAATTAATTTGCATCACATCTTTGTTTTACTTCAGATTTGATTTTTCGGATCCTTAATTCTTATGAGAATTCAATTCATTGGTTATAAATAGGTTCTTGGTTTCCTCCCCTTCACAACATGAATTCACAACCATGCACTCTGCAGTGAAATTATTACACAGCTGATGGTAATATATTCTTCCGGCCAAACATTCTCATGTTGCTCATCCTTTCCCAATATCATGTCTTTGTCAAATGGTAGCCGCAGGACTATATAAGATTCCTTGTTAGATGGGACAATATTTTTCCGTTGATGAAAAAAGCTACCGTCGATGACTTTCTGTCCAGTGTTTCGATTTCTATGGCCTGTATTGGACATAGGATTTAACAAAAGTAGACCTGATTATAGGTCAAATACTTCTATCAGCATGCAGTAGGCGAATATCTTTGTACCATTTTATTTGGAGATTTGTGCTTATCGACATTGATGGGAAACCCCTTATCGTTCATGTACTGCAATTTTTTGAAGGTAAAGACAACTAGGAAACAACTTATATCAATCTTATTCTAGGTTGCCCGTTCTTGGGGATCAGGTACCCTTATTGGTAAGGGGATTGGCTACACAATACGGTGATTGTTTTTTCCTTGTTTGGTACAGCTGTGCAAAAACTATAAAAATTATAGCCAAATAAGCAAAATTAACCACATCAATGATAATATGCATAGAATAAACAAAATAACCACAAAACACTGCTGATAATTTATAATTTAACGCCAATTGTTATGATAAATTGAAATAGATTTTTATGTAGTCAAAGATTGAAAAATCAAAACGCTATTTTGTTAAATTATTATTTTTTGTTTTTTGTGAAGCCAAAGACTGAAAACTCCATCAAAAACTCAAAAGCCTTCGGATTTGGCCCTGGCCTGCCTGGCTTCATTCCTTGACAAACCTAGGTGTACCAGGGCCAAACCCAACCAGGATCCTAGTACATGCCGTACTAGTATTGGTCCCTCAAACCTACAAAACCTGGTTTCTTAGATCGTATGTAATGAAGTTATGGAATTGCAATTGTATAGTGCTGTCATGGGCTTGCAAATTATGACATTGATCTTGATGTTATATTCTTTATTTTTTTCTTTGCAGGTGCTGAGATTTTTTGTGGAAATGAAATCTAAGAGGAAGCTATCTAATGAGGTTGGTTTTTGTCATGATGTTTTTTGGACTTCCTATTTTTTGGCAGTTATCTGCACAATTTTTAAATTTTTACTCTTTTTTCATAATGTTGTGTTGTAGTACTTGGTGCTAGTTGATCGAGTGAAATTCCTAGAGTAGTTGATATTTAGATTACGTTATTTTTGTGACAGGATGGGGATATCAATCCCAAAGCTAAAAGTGTAAAATTTCTAGTTAACGACGAAGAATCTGATGAGGACTTTGGAGTGGATGGTTTGGACGAGTCTGACGAGGAAGACAAATTGTTTGACACAGTATGTGCCATTTGTGACAATGGTGGAGAACTCTTATGGTGAGCTATTTTGCAAATGGTACTTTTGTTGCCTATCATATGGGGTATTTGGATCTTTCGCTCTAAGTATGTGTGGCTTAGCAAGAAACACATGGTTATGCAAATGATTGAAATGTTCTAGACATCTGTGGCAATGGCGAGAAACTCTTATAGGGAGCTCTTTTGCAAATGCTACTTTTGTTGCCTATCATATGGGATACTTGGATCTAGTGCTCTAAGCATGTTAGGCATGCAAATGTGGATTAGCAAGAAACACACGGTTATGCAAATGATTGAAATATTCTATAAATTTGTAGTACTCGAAAGCTGTCCAAAAGCAATGAGTCTCAGAATGAGTCTCACAGATATTACAGTTCTCAAACAGGAGGACATCAGTGTTCACAAATGAATTAGAGATGTTTTTGTTCTTATGGTCTGTGAACACAATTGTGGCTCTTTAAAGTGGTCCTGTTACATTGTTTTGTGTATTTGTTGGTGACTGTTTGATAATATTGATGTCTCTCTTACCGTTCTTAACAGTGTTTTGTTTTTGTATGATCTAGTTGTGAGGGTCCTTGCATGAGGCCTTTTCATCCAAATAGGGATACGGGTCAAGATTCAAGCTGTAAATCATTAGGTTTATCAAAGGCTCAAATAAGGGTAACTAGCTTGAATATGCTAATCTTTTATTTTTTACAGGATGTGATTTTGTACACATTTCCGACCCTTAATGTTGATTTTTCCACGATTCTTCAACTTTGTGCTGCAGGAAATGCAAAACTTTTACTGCCTGAACTGTAAGTATAAGCAGCATCAGTGTTTTAGCTGTGGAAAGTTGGCCTCCTCTGACAAGTCTTCAAGAGCAGAGGTAAGCTACATGATAATTGGTTTTCCTATTACTTCATTCCTTTCTTACATTAGTCTATATTTGGATTGAGGTAATCCTTGGTTCTTGTGATCATCAACTGAGCTAATGCTTATGCTGTTTCATTTTTCCAGGTCTTCCGTTGTGTTTCTGCAGCTTTTGGTTGCTTCTACCATCCGCAGTGTGTATCAACAATGATTGCTCCTAAAGCTGAGGTAGAAGAGCTTGAGAAGAAAATTGCAGACGGATTGCAATTTACATGTCCTGCGCATAGGTGTCCTGTTTGCAAGCAGACAGAGCAGAAGGAAGATGAAGATACGCAATTTGCAATTTGCAGACGTTCTCCCATAGCATATCATAGGAAATGTTTACCACAGTAGGTTATCCCTGTTTTCTTTTTTTGTTTTCACTCTCTTTCGAGTGCCTAAATAGGTCAAATCATTTAGTGGTAAATTATATGATAAGATTGTTGCTTGCTTCATGTCAGATTCATTACCTTTGAAGAGACAGATGGACCACAAAGAGCTTGGGAAGACCTCATTCCAAATAGAATTCTCATATACTGCAGGCAAGCAAATCACCTTTGCATTGGAGACATGAATGGACTGTAAATGGGGGTTCTTTCTCATTGAAATGATCTACTTGTTCTAAAATAGCTAATGGAACATCCATCTTTTGCAACAGGAAACATAAAATTGATCCAGAATTACTAATGCCAAGAAGGAATCACATCACATTTCCAGAGGTGCCTTCTGGTAATAAGATCATTAAAAGAAATGATGTTGTTTCACCTGAATCTGGTATGGGAAAGACTGTTGGAAAAAATATTATGAAGATCCTGGATTCTAGTAACGAAAAAGTCCCTGTGGACTCAATCAGAAACAAATTCTTGCCGCAGTCTATCAAAGAAACAGTATCTCCAAAACCATCTGTAAATAAAGAAAAGAGCACATCGAGTGGCCGTGAAACTGCACTTCCCAAGGTTTGTAGTGCTTCTGAATTACCCAAGAAGGTAAAAAAGGAGACAGATGCCTTCATTACCGAGGAAGGAGGATAAACAATCTATGTTGGAGATAAAAGAGAGTTTGGGTCATAAGGAGAGTAAACCAAAGATCTGGAGTTAAATAAGAGTAAAACAGTCGCGAAATTATTTACTTCTAAACAAGATCAGAAAAGGCCTACCATTGTTCTACCAAATTTTACAGAAAATGAAATCAAAATTATGTGAGTGCTATTAGGTTTAGACTTTCTTATCATTTACATGTTAGGCGTTTTGACCAAATAATTGTTTCAAGTGGTGTTCTTGACTAGACTGTGTTTTATCACATAGAATCATGGATATCGTTGAGAGATCAACTGCTGGGATAAGTCTAAATGATGTACGTGCAAAGCATCAAGTGCCTTCAACACACAGAAGTAACCTAAGGAATATTGATAAATCTATAACTCAAGGAAAGGTTGAGGGATTTGTTGAGGTATGTTTGCTTGTGCTTCTAATAAAGTAAGACTATAGTCTTGTAGGCTTCTATTCCCATGTTTATTAAGTTTTCGTCTTTCTGCAGGCTGTTCGCACAGCTTTAAAAAAGTTTGAAGAAGGTGCAATATTGATGATGCTAAAGCTGTTTGTGGACCAGATGTACTTTGCCAAACGTTGAAATGGAAGGTTACATTTGGGTTACTAACTCAAAGTATTCTTGTCTAAAAGCTGATTTATTATTACAATATTTTGGTTGCTGTCATGAAAAAAATTGCTTCTCTCTCATTATAGGGAAGATATGGCCCAAATAATTTTGTAATGATTTTTATGTTTTTTTGTGTCATTTTTTAATATTTAAATCTAGAAGACTTGATTTTTGTTTTACTGGTCTGATTTGAGCTATGAGCGCCATGTCGAGAGAATGATCATTGATTGCATTTCACATTTGTGCCGGAAAAATTGAATGCTTATTTGGTGCCATTCCTACATGGGAAGTGTTATACATCTTATGGTCGGCATTTTACTGAAATTTGTAAACTACAAGAGGTATTTAAGTTTGTTATCTATACTCACCTGTCTGATTTACTTCTTCCTTTGCTTTTAAAAGTTGTCAATGCTATAGGCATTTATCGGGGGAAGAGGCCCTTTACCATCTCAGTTTGAGCCAACCCTATAATAGCATACTCATGATTTTTTGTATTGACCTAAATGAACATGAAAAGGATAGAGAAACATGAAGACAAAGCAGCAATGACACACTAATTCATTGATGTTAAACTATTTTACAATAGAATAAGTTACAATCCCACAACCCCACAGGGGAAACCTCTAGTCATTTGTGACCTTTCACCTTCATTTTGGATCAAATTCCTCATATACCCCCATGCAATCCAAAGTACACTAAGCTTGTTTTCTTCAATTGAAATGATGCAGGTATGAGATCTAAAACTCTGTATGCTGCAAATGTCTTTAGGATGATCACAGCTCTATATGCTGGTACTATAACCTGTCCACTTGATTGCCCTATGTTCCCAGTATATTCTCTATAAAGGTGGGCCATGTATACCAAATATTCTCAAAATTGCAAATATAGAAAGTCTGTGCTAGTCCTACCACCGGTTTCTAAATCTCTCAATAAATGTAAATATCTCATGCTATCAATGTATAACTATCCAAAAAAATATCCAAATGTAGATATCTCATGCTGTCTCTGGCCTGAGTATCCAAAACAACTCTCCAAATGTACATATCTCATGCTGTCTTTGCCACAAGCATTCAAAAAACTCTCCAATTGTAGATATCTCATGCCATCTCTGCCATGACAGTTTGAAAAACTCTCCAGATGTAGATACCTCATGTTTTCTCTGTCAAAATTATCCTAATCTTTGCGAGGACAATCTGCCTATGGATGCTACAATTACACTCTCTTTATGATCACAATTTCCCTCTGGATACTACAGCTACACTCCGAAATGTCTGACATCTCAGTATGCCTAGCCAATGAAGAACCATCCTTCTAAGTTCTGATGGTCTCTAGAGTCAATGACTACAATATCTAGCAAATCATGTTGACTCATAAAAATCTACCTGTGGTAGAAAAATTGTGCTAAAAATAAATGGACCAGCTATGGGCATGGCAATCTATCCACACCTTGCATTCAAGTGAATGAATTGCAAAACAAAGTTAAAATCCTAAATATTGAATCCAACAGATGTATTATCTGCTTGTAATGTCCATATATCTCATCCTTGTAATGTAATGAACAAAGTTAAAATCCTAAATATTAAATCAAACAAATGTATTATTGATCCAAAACTCGAAAGCTTTGGTCGAAAGATAATTCAAAAATAAGAACAATCCAATTCAAATAACGCTATCTCTAAAAAGAGATGTTTTGTTGAATCAAAAATTGTAGATACAAATATATACTTATCTCTGAGAAGAGATGTCTACCTCCCCATTTCGGGTTACCTCTTCATTTATACATATTTTGAAAGCATGGGAAGGATGTGGAAGGTCACCAATCTCGTGGGAGATTGAGTGGCTCGAGGAATTAACGGTTGAAGATTTAAGACAATACAGCATTCGAGGAAATAACTCTCACCGACAATTTGACTTCCAAGATTTAAAACAATACAGAATTCGAGGAATTAACTGTCACCCGACAATTTAGCGTCCAAGATTTAAAACAATACAGAGCTACGCGCAGCCCTACCCGGTCTACCAACCACCCGCTCTGGGGCTTTACAACAACCACTTCGGCAGCCGCGGTCCATTGTACCGCCGCATCTTGGCGCTCATTATACCACCCGAATTGTCACCCGAATCATTCCTCCCTCCTTGAAAAGCAATGGTCCCCATTGCGTCAATGTTCCCCATCAGGTGTGGTAGTTGTGTCTTGATTTGATTCCCGATGCATACTTGGAAGGGACTGTGATTTATGAAACTGTGCAGGGCCCAATCGTTCACCATTTCTGTCTGACCATCAGTTTGTGGATGGAAGGCTGTGAACTTCTTCAGCTCGGTATCTATTTGCTTCTGTTGTGTTGTTTGTGTAGTCAGGGCTGTAACATTGGCCCTTTTGGATTCCAGTGGCTTGACCACCATGAGAACAAATTTTTTGGCACTAATCAAAGAGACAGATGTAGAAGGTGGTACTTCTGGTACCCTGTAGCGCCGTGTTCCAAGAGTGAGAGTGATCCTTCTAGTTCTTGATTCGTATTTACCATGTCAATCATACATGAATGGCTAACCAAAGAGTACATCACAAACATCTAGATTGACCACATCACATAAGATCTCATCTTGGAAAGGTTGTATTGCATATGAGAGAAGACATTGGTGGGTGACACAGAGGTTTCTCCCTGGACTCAACCATCCAATACTGTATGGTTTTGGGTGAGGCTTCATGGATAGATTTAGGCTTTCACAACATTAGTAGAGATTAAATTCTTTTGATTTCCACTATCAAGAATGAAATGCAGAGGATTACCTTTCACCCATAACTTAGAGTGAAACAACCTTTCCTTGTCATCTAGCATCTCGTCGTGTGTCTGTGATGAAGCAGTGATTTGATAGCTCGACATTCTTCTTTGGAGTGAGTTCCAGATTTGTGATAACCACACCACTTCCCAGTCTTTCCTTCCTTTTGCTTCCAATTTTGGCCTCGTGTTTGACCTTTTTTGTCACTTTTCCATTTTGAAGACTGATTCTTTATATCCATTCTTCCATGCTTCTGCTCAATCTTCACTGCGAACTTGTATGCCTCACCCATGGTTTCCAAATTGAAGAGTTCCATTTCTCCCCGTATGTACCATTGTAGTCCGCCACGATATTTGAGAACCTTGTGTTTTTCACTTTTCTAGATGCCCAATCTCTCAGATAGAGAATGAAAATGTCAGTGTAATCTTAAACAAATTGTTCTTTACCTTGGCGAAGTTGCTGCCACTTTATGTACAGATCATCATATGCTCTGATGGGATAGTATTCTTCTTTCACTGCTTCCACAAAATCATCCTAGGTAGGTTCCACCTCAAGGCCAATGACATTTGTACTGAACCTCTTTTTGTACACTTCCCACCAATTTTTCATGGGCAATGAAGATTTCAAAAGAACAAAAGTGATCTTTTTCCATCGGTGAACTTATTTACAGAGAATTAAGAAGACAGTTGATCCAACCAATTTTCTACTGCATCAGCATTGATTTTGACTTCAAATATGGGAATATCAAAATTTACATGAACCCTGAAGGGTGTTGGGGCACTGAAAGGAAGTTCCTTCGATGAGGAGCCAGGACGTGTCGCCGCAGAGCTAGAATTTTCCATCGAAAGTGTTTGAAGAATTTGAGCAAATTGTTGCAGCATCTGCGCTTGTTGCCATTGGAGGGCTTCATTCACCATTTCCTTGAAAGGATCGGATGTCTCGGTGTCATCTGCCATTTGAAGTCGTTTGGAGCGAACAGGTGGAAAGTTTGGAAGCTTTGTTGCTTCCCACCCAAGTTTCCTATATCCTGACCTCGTTCTCGGGATCATGCACTCTCAAGACAAACCGCTCTGATACCTCTAATCCAAAACTCAAAAGCTTTGGTCGAAAGATAATTCAAAAATAAGAACAATCCAATTCAAATAATGCTATCTCTGAAAAGAGATGTTTTGTTGAATCAAAAATTGCAGATACAAATATATGCTTATCTCTGAGAAGAGATGTCTACCTCCCCATTTCGGGTTACCTCTTCATTTATACATATTTTGAAAGCATGGGGAGGATGTAGAAGGTCACCAATCTCGCGGGAGATTGAGTGGCTCAAGGAATTAACGGGTGAAGATTTAAGACAATACAGCATTCGAGGAAATAACTCTCACCGACAATTTGACTTCCAAGATTTAAAACAATACAGAATTCGAGGAATTAACTGTCACTCAAAAATTCGGCATCCAAGATTTAAAACAATACAGAGCTATGCGCAGCCCTACCCAGTCTACCAACCGCCCGCTTCGGGGCCTTACAACAACCGCTTCAGCAGCCGCGGTCCATTGTACCGCCGCATCTTGGCGCTTGTTATACCACCCGAATTGTCGCCCGAATCAATTATCTGCTTGTAATGTCCTTATATCTCATCCTTGTAATGTGATGTTCAAAGGAAGAAATGTATATCTCATCCTTGTAATGTCCAATCCTGAAATGAGTAGTCTCCAAGTACCACCAGCTAGGACAACTTGAAATACAAAATTATACTATAGAAAATCATGAAATGCTAAGATATTATGAGGTGCGGCATCTGGAATATCCACAAGCATCCAAAACTAATGTGCCATGTTCCCCTTTTGGACATGAAATGATTGAAGACCCTTAGCCTCACTTGTTTCTCAAGGGCTAAGGAAAAAGAAAAAAAGAAAGAGAAATAAATGATTTTGAATGAGTACATGTAAAAGGTACTTTAAAAGGTCTTTTATGTTATAAGAGCCACTTAAGTTGGGGCCCTTTAAGGGTCATGGGCATCACTTGACTAAAGTAAGAGTTTTAAAATCAATCTTCCTTGTGATTTGAATATACGTTTCCCTCCCTTTTGGGCATGCCCTTTGGGGGGCATTGTATAAAAGCAAAGGAAGGTTTCATTTGGAGGCATTTTATGTTTGGATAATTGATTTGGAGCTTGAGCATGTCATGCTTGGCTAATCTATTGTAAGGATGGAAACTTTCAATATATGTTGGAACAAGGACAAAAACCCTTGGATTAACTAGGGCATCCTCCATTCAGGGGTTTGCATTGAACTTCATTGGATTGATTTGCAGAAAAACACTATTTTCAAGGCAACGAATATACCTAGGGCAGCGCCTAGAGTTTTTAAGGAGAAATTGCAATGAACTAGGGTTTTGAGAATTTCGGGACAACTTTTAGTGGACTTCCCATGGTGGAAAAAATCAGTTTCTTTTTTTGTCTAATAGCTGCCATTTTATGGTCATTTCGAGCTATCATGGGCATTGTAACTCCCAGTATTTCAAGAGAATGAATTTATGAAGTTTCAACTGTATTTTGCAATAATAAATTCCAAAATTCCGAGTTTCGGCCTTTTGAGTGACTATTTTGACTTCTAAAATTAGTGGTTGCAATATAAAACTCATTTCATATTTTTTGGAGGGTTAGAAGTATCAAATCTGATTTTTGCCCTAGTCGCCTAGGATTTGGTAGAGGAATTTCTGAATATTGCTTTCATTTTCAGAATTGTGTTCGCTGAATTTGCATTTTCAGATTCTTAATAGGAAGGGGTTTCAGATTTGGTAGGGTTTTGTTGGCAAACCCTTATTTCCAGATTTGTCCCAAGTTGGGGACATTACCATGGTAACAGAGCCAATTTCTTGGCCAGCTGTGGGGTTTGAGGGTTTCATGTCAAACAATGACATTGGATATATGGACAGTACAAGGTAAGGAAGAAGAAATGCCAATGATTGAATTTTTCGGGCCACAAAAAATAGAAATTCAAGGGCAGCTTAGTGAAGGTTTTCAACAAGCTATGGAACAACCAATGGGGTTGCAAAGGGTAGACACTAAGGGGGGAGTAACAAAAAAATCAAAACTTCCCAAGGTGAAGCAAGAAGTTGTTCAACAACTTCATGAACAATCAAAATAACAAAAGAAAGAGGAAGGTCAAGAAGAAGAAGAATCCATTTTGCATACTGGGGAAGAAAAATCATATTTTTCTATAGGTAAACAATTGGTTTATCTTCTTGATGAGTGCTCGTTGTTTTCTCCTCATGCTTGGGTCTTTCAAATGTTTTGATTGTAACAATAAGGTAGAGTTGAAAGGCACTCAATGGGGAAAAAAATCTTCCAAGTGAATCCTAGGGATAAGCATGACAAGCTTCCAACATGGAAGTGGGATTAGGGTGAGCCTTACAAGCATACTTTTATTATTGTGTTATTTTTTGAAACGCTTGGACCATCATGGAAAGAGGTATAAGCAAGAAGTATCCTAATCGAAGGATCAAAGGAAGAATTGTAAGTAGCACATTAACGGCTGTTTTCCCCATTTTCAGTTTGTTTTCCATCAAGTTTCTTGTTGCCATGGTGACTATTGGCCCTCAGAAGGTGTGCCTCTTTAACCTCAACACCATGGGAGTGATTCACACATGTATGAGTGGATTTCCAGCCACTATAAGGGAAAGAATGGAGGGGAAAAGAAGTTGCTATAGCCCTGTCAAGAGCAATATGAACCTCTCTATTTAATTCTGAATATGGGGGAGTTGCAAGAAAGAATCAAGGCATCAAGAAAGGATGCACTTCATGATCTTAGAGCGTGATAAGGAAATCAAAAGGGTGTTGTTAGGTACCATGGTTTTTACTAATTTGTTTGTTCCATGTGTAGGAGCATTAGGGAGATCGATTGCAATAGCCAAGAGCAATGCAAGGAATGTGATGATTTCCAAACAAGGGCAGCCGATTGAAGTGGCAAAGCAGTTGAGGGAGCAAGAGGATGAGGCAAGTGTTAAGGAAATTGAACAAGTGATTAATGAGCTCCTTAGGCTCCAAGAAGACTTTGATTTGGGGTGCTTTCCAGAAAAACCAAAAGTTAAAAAGATAGAAATTGAGCATTGTATGGACAATCCATTGTTTGATATGGATATGGAAGAAGATCGAGGTTCAAATTTGTTGTGGAATGCAAAATATTTCCGTTGTATAGACGATCCATTGCTTGAAATGGATAAGGAGGTAGATCAAGGTTCCAAATTGTTGTGGGATGCAAGTGTGATTTTTAGGCCATGGCAAGACCCTGCAAATTTTGAACATGGGCAGCCAATGACTTCAAAGGAAATTCGGCCTTCTACTAAATCAGTAAGTATGACTAAATCTGAATTTTGTTGTGCATTTGAGAGGAAGGGTAGAAGGAAGTTTTGTTTGAATAATCAACCTAAGGTACACTCAGAAATTTCTAAGTTTGAGTGGCCGAAACCGCCATCATTCACAGGTACACATCCTGAATCTTTGAGAGTATTCCATCAAACAACCACTTGCAAAAAGGCACATAAGGAGTCTGAGATTTATCACTCAGAAAATTCAGATTGGATGGGGCAAGGACAGCACTATGGTAGGAGCCTAAAAGCTGATTTTCTTGGATCCTTATGTCCCACGATAAGTATTGAAAAAGTCTCTATAAGGACTGATTTTTCATGCATGTACCAGCTCACAGTCAAGTCTGAAAATACGTGTATGGGGACTAATTTTTCTCACTCAAAAATTTATGAGTTGGTAAGTAGATTCCAGCCATCTAGTAAGGCCAAAAAAATTGAATATTTGAGCAAGGTACAGCCCGTAGTGGGAGGGAGAAGGGTACCAACCAAGCCTGATTTTCATAACCCAGAAAATTCTAAGTTTTGGATACATTCCAGCCACTTCATAAAGGTGAAAAGACTGATTTTATTTTCCATTTACAGTTGCTATCAAATGTTGAAAATATTTATGTTCAAGGGCACCACTTGCATGAAGGGAGGGTGAAGGATGAAGGTACAATGGAACACTCTTTTGTTTATTATAATGAATTCTTTGTGGATTCACATTTGGTTCCACATATGCATGAGAGTGTGGACGAGGGGCAGCTAATGATGATATGTGTGGCACACATGAAAAGAATCATTCAAGAGGGTTGACAAGATGCAGAAAGTGGTTTCCAAGGTATGTCCTATAAGAAATTTTTTGTTGTTCTCTTGTTACAAGCTTGGATGAGTCTATCATGGCTTGTA
This sequence comes from Torreya grandis, assembly GCA_037957365.1. Taxonomy (NCBI): domain Eukaryota; kingdom Viridiplantae; phylum Streptophyta; class Pinopsida; order Cupressales; family Taxaceae; genus Torreya; species Torreya grandis. The sequence continues at coordinate 4,051,659 of JARHVA010000432.1, read as the reverse complement.
GGAGCTACCAAAGGTTTGTTGAAAGGTGGCCACATTAGTATGCACATGATGAATGAAGATCAAATGGATTTTTCAGTTTGGGGCAGCAAGATATCACTTTCCGATTTTTTTTTTTTTTGGCAGCTCTAGCTCTTTTTGTATGATGTTTGTGTTCATATTGGCATCCTCGAAGTATGTGGATATGGAGAGCACATGGGAGGACAACTTAGTAGTGAATTGTTGGAATTTTGGGGGTGATTGCATGGCTGTACATCACATATACAGCCTACATATCAACAAGTACAGGGTTGTTGTTGGGATGATCCTCTTCTTGATGGAGGGTCAATTGAGATTAGGGGCCGAGGATTGAATGACTGCCCTTATGAGGAAGTTTCCAGCCCTTATGGATTTGGAAATGACCAGCTTGGAATATGGTTTGGAGAAGGTTAACAGCTGTCATTGGTTCCACATGGAAAACTATAGTCAGGGCAGCCATTGGTATGAAAGAATAATAAGGTTGGTGACTGATTTTGAGGATGACTATAGCTGGACCATGTTGAACAACAACAAGCACAACAACAAGGAGAGTTTAGAGATGGTTTTCATTCTTTGGGAAACAATTACAGGTGGACATTGCATTATAAGGAGTGCTGGGACAACTCCTTGGATCTTGCAATTGTTTGAAGACAAACAATTTTGGGTGGGGAGATTTGTCATGTCCTCCTTTTGGACATGAAATGATTGAAGATCCTTAGCCTCACTTGTTTCTCAAGGGCTAAGGAAAAAGAGAAAAAGAAAGAGAAATAAGTGATTTTGAATGAATACATGTAAACGGTACTTTAAAAGGTACTTTATGTTATAAGAGCCACTTAAGTTAGGGCCCTTTAAGGGTCATGGGCATCACTTGACTAAATAAGAGTTTTAAAAGCAATCTTCCTTATGATTTGAATATGTTATGATTTGAATATGTTTTCCTCCCTTTTGGGTGTGCCCCTTGGGAGGAGTTGTATAAAAACAAAGGAAGGTTTTATTTGGAGGCATGTTATGTTTGGATTATAGTTTGCATACTCGTACTCGGAGAGTACTCGCCCAGCTCCTTAAAAGTTTACTCCGCGATTATTAGACAACCACTCACCAGTATTCGACAAAATTAAAAAATACTTGATTTTATTAAAAAACTTAAATTTTATAGAAATTACAGTTGTAAAATGTATCAAATGAGTTTGTAAAAACTTAGGGGAAGTGTTTTCTAGATTTGGATACATAGATGAACGGAGCAAATGTTCAATTGTTTGTAGAAAGGATTGAAGTGAGGAAGCAATATGCAAGATAGTTATATGTTGTACTTGTTTTATATCTCATTGTACCAATAGAAGATAGGTAGCAGAGCTATTGCCTATTTTAACTGGTTTTTCCCTACACCTTGTGGAGTTTTCCACGTCAAAAATATGTCATGTCTCTATTGATCTGAGTTTTGTTTCATGTTATTTGCATTCATAATTCAGTTCTTAAGTTCAATCTAATCTTCCAATAGCAAATTGCATAATTCTATATCATTGTATGGATTAAGTTGCCATTTTGGAGTAAATTCAGAATAGAACAGCAAGTTGTGATTCTATGAAATGTAAAAAGTTAGTAACATAGATTTTATAGATCGTTAAGTCACTTGAGGACATTATTGCATATCCTTCTTTTATTCTCTGTCAAAACCAAAACACTTAAAGCTTTGTGACTAAGTTCTTCATCTGATTATAGGCTTTATTTTGTACGAAAAATTGATGAATATACATAGTTATATTCAAAACAGAAATCCTTACAATTCCTAATCACCTCATATTGAGATGCTAGATTATGTTGCACGACATATTAATGAGAAATGCAAATTGCCATTTACAAAAGATATACTAAATAGTACATGTTCAAAACTACATGTTTCATTTAAAAACTCTCTCATTTAAAGAAGAAATAAAAATGACAGTTCGACCATATATAGTTCCATGTAGATTGTTCAAAAAGAGCAGAAGAAATGGAGGCTTGATTAATTTTTACCTCAAATTAAATACATTTGATCCTTTTGCAAAGTGAATTGAGGGCAGTTTTTGTCTTTTCTCCACCAGCACTAATATGAGTCATAATAGTTGAAGTTGAGTGTGCAAGAATATTTGGTTTAGCTTGTTGAAATTCATGTAAACTTACAAGAGACTGCACAATACTCGAGCCTCGGTGAGTACTGGCACAGTACTCACCGAGTACTCGTGAGTAATTGCGAGTACTCGACGTGTATTGTGCCAGTACTCATTGAGGCTCAAGTATTTGAGGGGTTGGCAAATACGAGCAGTGAATACTCGTTTTAGGTCCTGCATGACGAGTACTCGCCCACTCGACGAGTAATCGCCGAGTATGTATACTATAGTTTGGATAATTGATTTGGAGCTTGAGCATGTAACACTTGGCTGATCTATTGTAAGGACAAAAACCCTTCAATAGATGTTGGAACAAGGACAAAAACCCTTCAATAGATGTTGGAACAAGGACAAAAACCCTTGGACTAACTAGGGCATCCTCCATTCAGGGGTTTGCATTGAACTTCATTAGATTGATTTGCAGAAAAATACTTTCCAGGGCAGAGAATATACCTAGGGCAGCACCTAGGGTTTTTGAAGATAATTTGCATTGAACTAAAGTTTTGAGAATTTCAGAACAACTTTTGGTGGACTTTCCATGATGGAAAAATTTTGTTTCTTGATTTGTTTGATAGCTTCCATTTTTATGGTCATTTTGAGCTATCATGGGCAATGTAACTCTCAATATTTCGGGAGTTATGAATTTATGAAGTTTCAATTGTATTTTACAATAATAAATTTTAGAATTCTGAGTTTCGACCTTTTGAGTGACTATTTTGACTTCTAAAATTAGTAGCTACAATATAAAACTCATTTTATAATTTTTGGAGGGTTAGAAGTATCAAATCTGATTTTTGCCCTAGTTGCATAGGGTTTGGTAGAGGAATTTATGAATATTGCTTTCAGTTTCAGAATTGTGTAGTTAGCTGAATTTGCATTTTCAGATTCTTCATAAGAAGGGATTTCGGATTTGATAGGGTTTTGTTGGCAAATCCTTATTTCCAGATTTGTCCCAAGTTGGGGACATTACATAATATGCAAAATTGCAAATGCTTAAGAGCATAATTCAATCCAATAACCCCACAACAGGGCCTGATACAAGATCCAATCATCCACAACAATCCATCAACTCAAATTAAAGGATCATCTGTGAATGCCAAATTTCCCCCCAGTGGATGAGAGTGGGATGGGAAAAGACACAATCTTGTAGCAAATTATCCATAGAATACTCAAAGTATACCCACCATGAAACAAAAATGGACTATAACATCAATTTGGAAAGAAAATATCCATGTCAAAGATGGGGCAAAATCATCAACTAGAACATTCTCATCCAAAAATCATTAGTGGAATCAACTCGGCATCCTTCATCAACGAAGAGTCGTATCCTCGATTGTCAAAAAACTAAGTTCCACAATATCTTATCCAAGGAATCAACCAGATCCATTGAATTTTGTATGATCCACAAAGATCCATCTTACTCAAATCCGAGGCTCCAAAATCAGGACCCCAAAATCAATAATAACTCAATAAAGTCTAACACATCGCAAATCTCCACTATCATTTGAATCTAATTCTGAAAGTTCCCCCTTGAAAAGGATAGGGATAATCTAAATTCAAAAGATAGTTCATTGGCTCAAATCATACCCCTACCAAATCGTCACAAGAGGCGAAACTCCAAACTCCAAGACCTCAAAATCATAACCAAAATTTCAACAAATTCAAAACCATAATCAGATGCACTAATTTGCAAGATAGGCATCAACAACCCCCAAACAATTGATAAAAGATTCCAGAAGGAAAAATATAGCAATGGAACATATGTAGATACACATTCAACTGCATGTACTGCAAGACGATATGTCATCACCTGTGTGAATTTGGGCTAACTCCCTAATCCGCCATGAAGCCCACTGCTTATCACGTATGGTGAGCATCCTGTCAATACTATCTCCTGCATAATTAGAACAAGGATGATATGCACACATAACATTTGACCCAGTACAAGTAGGACCGATATGATCATCAGCACCTCCAGCTGTAGAAGTAGTGGACTTACAATCAATGGTGCAAAAAGAATTAGTACTACTGGCCAATGCGTCTCTATCACTAACAATAGTCTGAACTCGTCTATAGGACTGGACAATGAGTGATAATCCACCCGCCACCTAAATTGGTTAATCCAAGCAAAGTACACTCATCTAATAGACTTTGTAAAAGGGTCTTGAATATAATAATTTTTGACAGACCATATGGTCTTACCACATGAAATACATGGATGTAGATCAAAACATGAATTGGAGATATGACCTTGTCTGCCACAGTGTGAGCAAGTGGGAGCATTAGAGACTTTAGGAGATTTTGTAGATGGAATAACTGACAATGATATCTTACAACATGGAAATCAGTTTTCAAATCTTTTTGCTTATGGAAAGAAATTAGCTTACCAAACAACCTTAATTTATTAAAATCAGAACTACCTTGATTGTTTATTGGACTAAAGCTTTCATAACAACTGACTTCAGCATGACATGAAGAAGCATATATCTATATGTCTTGTAAATTCAATCTCAACTCAGATCAACGTGCTAAAGAAAACATCTTTTCAAAAAGGCATTTATAACATTAAGGTGCAATTTACAACTCATTCCATCGAACTTTCATTGCAGCATTTAAGACTTTAAAACTAGGTCACACCTTTCAAGATCATGGTCAACTTTAAATCAATTATTTCTTATATTCCTAGAAAGAACCTCATAAACAATGAGCTTGCACTTATCCCAAGGAGGGGCTAGGCCCGACTTCACCTTGGTTGCAACTCTCTTAGTCCTAAGGTGCTTGTTTTCTTTAATTCATAAAGACCACTAGAAGGCAGCCAAGCCCCATTTTCAAAACAATATATATCTCAGAGCCTTATCACTATGCTTTTGTTCATCTTAAGGATATGGTTTCGTAGTTTTATAGGTGATGTAAAGTCTTTTAAGGGTAGGGGCTAGAATCCAGCTCTACCCTTTTTCTACAATCATTGGCTCTCCTTAGAGCAGGAGTAGGGAAGCTTAGAGGCTTCCCTTATTCTTTTCTTTTATTCCATGTTACTATTCCCATGTCTAACAAATAAATTGCTAGGTCTAGCTTCTTCTTTGATACATATTTCATCTATTTTTTTGTAAAACTCGGCACTATCGACAGAATTACCTACCAGGCACAACTCCTAATAAGTCTAATGCTCTCAGGAACAAATTCTTCTCCAGGATAGATTTAGGAACTGAGTTTTATATGCTTTTCCTTTAAGCATTTTCTTCTTATGCTATCACAAGAAAAGACTCCGTGACAAATCCTCTATTCTATAAAAGACTATAGGCAACAGAAGAATGACAACACTTTTTAAGCACAACTTCCTTTTTCCAAAAACAACTTTAAATTATTCATGGAGCACCTAAGTCTTTAAACTTGATTTAGGTGCACACAACTACTAGTTCTCCTATCAACATCAATGCAATAGTGCCTAGTTGTGGCTTTATCGGACTCAGGTGTTCATAAGAAAATAAAAAGGGTGATGGCATGAAAACAATGTCATTAACTTCTGCATTTTGGTATTCCTTACAAAAATTTCTCGAGTGTCCAAAATAAGACTGAGGATAAAGATATTTAGTTCCTTGAGCCTTTGTCCTTATTCTCAAGTTTCCATATCTTACCAATATGACATACCTGCAAGAAATATTCTAAGTAACTTATTAGATACCTAGGAATCATTCTTATCAAACCTATTATATACTTATCCTCATGATATAGTTTCTTCCAACCCTATTGTCAATCTCAAGGTGGAAAACCATAGTGTTTTCTCTATTTAATAACTTCAACAAGTTTTTTCAAAACAAGTTACCAAAGCAATGTACACACAGTTAGAAAAATGAGACAACAAGAACAGGCCAGGTATTGATCACTTTAGGTACGTACATCAGGATTTCTCAATTTTGCTGAAAACTGCTAACTGCCCTGTTTTAAGATTTCCCAAACTCAACAAGTACTGTAGTACAGATTGACAGTGGCTAATACATAGGAGCATTCCAAGAGTTTCTGTTATTTATATTCCTCAAGGAAGTAACTTCAGTGAAAACAATCTCCGTGTTTAAGATGGATAAGGAAGTAAGATTACCGTACAAGAATTCATATCTCACAACTACTCAGACACTAAGCTGCATGCTGCTCAAGGTCTAGTTTCATATTTGCAGGTGTTCAGACTGAACATAGGCCATCATTACGTCTGACCTCACTTATCCTCTAATGCTACAGGTTGCAGATGCAAGAGCAGGGTATACTGAGCTCTCACCATACTATACTTTTGCTACTAACCAAATAAACCCAGTGTTACACTGTGATGCGTCCCCTAGATTTTGGTGACGTCAAAAACATTTTGGGGACTTGGGAACTTGGAGGGGACGTCCCCAATTTTTTAAAATTTTATATTTAAAAATAAAATAAAATATGATGGAATCCCCAACCCCCCAAAAGTTGTTATTTTCACAAAAATATTGAACCCTAATCCGAAAAATACCTTAAAAAACATTATATAAAGTTTAAACCCCTAAATTTCATTTAATAAAGTTCAAATATTTAAATATTAATTTTTTTGCCGTCCTGGAAATCTGGTCCCCATGCCCCCCATCCCCAAGACTGTAATGTCCTCTTTTAACCCGCAACACCGAGTAAGTGCTTTGTCTACAAGTTTTTCAATCAGAGTAAAGCAACTTAGTTTGTTTGCAGTTAGAATAAAATTAGTTTGGAGATTACGCCATAAAATAAGGTAGAGAGAAATTGTTTGCCTCGGTCAATTAGCATCACAATCAGAGGGAGTTGTTCAGTTAGCTATCTATGTTTGGGGAAGTTATCAGTTGCCTATGTTTGGGGAAATTAATTAACAGTTAGCTGCCACCCTTTATGGACTAACTTCCTATGATTCAGGATCGTTGGGTGCTGGGCTATAAAACAATGAAAAATGTAGAAAGACAATATTCTTTTGAATATTAACAAAACCAAAATTCAGTTACAGGAAGGTGATGCTGCCACAACTACTTTATTGGCACTTGAAGATGAACCCTGTTGACCATTTTGACACTGCAGGCCAAAATCGGTCTCCTTTCCCCTGCTGTTTTGAGCCATCAGTCGTGAATGTATCCACCTTCTGCAAACGCCCATTTTCCCTTTGGAATAAACCCTGTTCCTATAAAGGATTGATAGATCTAAACCCTGTAGGTTTCGGTTTAGTATGGAGCTTATTTCGCTTTGAGCAAATGCCTTAGACAAGCCTTTTGGCAAGGAAATGGACCAGTTCAAAGAATGTAAGGGTTTTACAAAGCTCCAAATGGCAGGTACCCTTGCGGAGGACAGTCAGGAGCAATCTGGACCATTCCAGCAGGGTGCAGAGGGCAATTCTGGACCCAAAGGTGCCCTTGCGGAGGGCAGGAAACACTTGCGGAGGGATCAAAGTGAACAACGCAGAAAAGGGTAAGTTTCCTTCAATAAGAAAGACCAAGGCAAAGAATTCCTTTGGACTTTCTGTCCGAAGGAAATTCGTAAGGAAAAGAACAAAGATTGAATTTCTTTGGGCAAAATCCCTGAAGGAATTCCTTTGGACATTTTGTCCGAAGAAATTCACAAGGCAAGGGGCCAAACAAAAGACTGTATTTTTGGAAGGAAAATTCCGTAGAAAAATTCACAAGGCAAATCTTTCGGACAAAAAGTCTGAAAGAATTCCTTCGGACTTTTGTCCAAAGGAATTTGCCCGAAGAGAAAGCGTCGATTGAAAGAAACAAGCGGGAAAAAAACATGAAGGAAAGATTTCCTTCAGACAAAATGTCTGAAGGAATTGAGAGGCTAAGGTAGCCCGAAGGAGCCCGAAGGGCAAGTGCCCTTGTAGGGGACTCTCGGCTGCCAAAAGGGACTTTTTTTCAAGCTCGAAGGGACACCTTCCCTTCGGGAGGGGTCAACGACAGAGACCCAAACAAAGAAGAGACCCGAACAAAGGAAAGGCCGAAGGAAAGAAAGTCGAAGGAATTACTAAAGGGGTGACGGGCCCACAGACATCAAATTCAGGACAAGGGAATAGCCGTTGGCTTTCAAATCACGACGGGCACGTGAACTTCAACTTTGAGATAGTCAAGTAACCGTTGATCTTTAAATGATTGAGCGTGAATCCGAAGGAATTCAAAGGGCTTAAGGCCAAAAGGAAGAGACCGCCGAGAAAGGAGCCCGAAGAGCCAAGGATCGACAGAAGATAGCCCTGAGGGCCAAGAGAGCCAGGAAAAGACAAAAGTTGGGAAGGGACAAAAAGCCAAGTGCAGAAGCAGACAAAATAGTCAAAGTGTCAAAACAAGGTGTCCGCACAGGAGAGTTATTACAGTGGTTGGAATAGTCACTATGAAATGGTCATCAAGGATCATAAACAGTAAATGACGCGGCCTGTTTTTTCTCATTTTGCATTGATGAGCAAACAACTGTGTGAATGTCTTGAAGAAAGGGTCTTGTTAGCAGACAAACAATGCGGCCCATGTTTTCACACATGATGTTTAATATATTTTAAACGTCCAAGGTCAAAACTGCCAGCTGACAAAACATGTTATTCCAGCGGCTTCCTCTTCTCAATGTTCTTGACGCAACATGGGCCACTTGTAAAAAAGGCGCCAAAGTCTTTTCCAAAAGGATATATATTGTAATCTTTCATTTTGTAAAAGGATCTCTCAGCTTGTAAGGCAGAGCTCTGCCGAAATTTACCTTGAATCAATACATAGCATTTTTACCTCCATTTTGAGTTTGCACTTTTGCATATGTCTATGTTTTTGTCTTGTGTTAAGTCATTTTCTTTAATGCTTTCACAGAATGATTCCAGCATGTCTAGTGTATTGTAAGTTCTTCTTTTGCAGGTCAGCCAAAAGTGTCCACAGTAAAGTATAGGTGCATGTGAACAGGCTGCCATAGTGTGTCTTAGAACACTTCCAGTAGTTCTTCCTCCCTATATCTCCAAAGGACCCCTAGCTCACTGATGCAGAAGAGTTTCTCATATCAAATGAAGTGTATATCAGCCTGTTCTTGGTGTAAAGTGTATGTCAAAGCTAAGTAGATCAACTATTTTTAGTACATCACCATTTAGTTTAGGTTCTGTTTTCAGTAAGCCTTCTCTGTTTTCATTCCCCCCTCATTGTTAGCAGTAGGAAATCCAGGGCCTTAGAGATGCATCAAAGGGACCTAGCCCTTATCTAGAGATTCTACCTGTTTTCATTCCCCCCTCATTGTTAGCAGTAGGAAATCCAGGACCTTAGAGATGCATCAAAGGGACCTAGCCCTTATCTAGAGATTCTACCGTCAGTTTTGCCATACCCGCAGGCAAGAGAGGAGTCTCCATTGTGCCGTGTGAAAGACAATAGCTCAGCTTTCTGTCAAGGGTGCAATCCACAGTGTCAACAGTTTTTGGCATGCCCGGTGAGACCTATTTTTGTCCAAAGAATTGAAGAATTTTGGTGTGTTCTTCAACCAACTAGCCTTTGGAGGCTTTTTCATCAACAACAATTGCGACTCTGAGTTGAATCAGCTGGTTAAGCAGTCCTAGTGCCATTAGCAAATCGTATTTTGGTATGTATAATTCCATTGCTCAGAACCATGGGTCTTGTGTTTCTTCATATAGTTTTGATCAAGCTAAGGTTGTTAATGGAATCATCTCAAGCAACAAGGATGCATACGGTTATGAGTTTTGCCCTTTGCAGGCTGGTGAAACATTTCGGGCTTTGCCTCTTCCTCCTCAGTTTGAGGAAGTCCTTGGCCAGCCTAGCTATGATCCTTACCAGCTGTGTGTTGATCCTTATTGGGTCCAATACAACCAGTCTCAGCCCTATCATGAGCTATATCAGTCTTATGCCCAGTCTTCTCAATGTGTTACTTCTTCTACTCAACCTTGTTGTTCCCAAAATCTGTCACTCATTTTGGGACAACATATGAACTATTTTGGTCCTACAGGAACAAAATTATCTCTTCCCTTAAAAATTGTTTTGAGCATTCAAATTCTTCATTATTCAAGCTTTTTCAGTTAAGGGATTAGCAGGTTCAATGGCTTCAACAGGTGAGCTTCTTCAAAGGGGCAAGTTTCCAACACTTAGGCAATTTCAAGATTGGTTCAACGCCTTGGTTCAACCAAAAATGTTCATTGGCAAGCTTCAAAGGACGGATTGAACCATTGAACCATTGAACCCCACTTCCAAAAGAGGTTCAACGGTTCAACGGGTTCAAAGGTTCAATGGCATCGTCAAGCTTGATGAGTTAAGCGCTTCAACAAAAGTTCAACAAATTCAACCGCTTCAAGGTTCAACAACTTCAAAACACTTAACGAAAAGAAGAAGGCTTGAACCATTGAACCGTTGAACCTTGAACCATTTTGGTTCAAAGGTTCAATGGGTTCAACGGTTTAAAGGTTCAATGAGCGGTTAGTTCAACACAATTGGTTCAAGCGTTCAAAAGACTTAGCCAAAACAAAGATTCCGATAAAGGGATTGAATTGTTGAACCGATGAACCAAAGTTGGTTCAATCGGTCGGTTCAAACGGTTGGTTTAAAGGACTACCCCAAAGCCGAAGGAACAAGTGCTCTTATGGAGGGCAGTGAACTAAAGGCAGGTGCCCTTGCGGAGGGCAACGAACCATCGGTTCAAAGATCAAAGAGAAGGCCGAAAGGGTAAGATTTTCTTCGAAAAAGTGGACAAGGCAAAAAAAGTTGGAATTCCTTTGGATTTGTTCAAAAGCTGAAAAAGAAGATTTCCTTCGGAATTTTGTTTGAGGAAATTACCAAGTAAAGGAACTGAAGGAATTTCTTCGAAAAAAATTTCCTCGAAAAAGTGAACAAGACAAGGCAAATTCTTTCAGATAAAAAGTCTGAAAGAATTCCTTCAGACTTTTGCCCGAAAGAAAAAGCCCCAAAGCAAAAGCCCAGCGGAAAAATAGTTAAGGCAAGCGACGAATTCCTTAAATGTCCGAAGGAAATGAAGGATCAAGGCCGCCTGAAGGAATGAAGCCCGAAGGCCGCCCGAAGGACCCCGAAGGGTAGGTACCCTTGCGGGGGGCTCTCGGCACCCAGAAAAGGACCTTTCTCAAATCCTGAAGGGACATCTTCCCTTCGAGGCATTCCAAAGACAAAAGGCCGAAGGATTTTCAAGGCTTCAAGGGACTTAGAAAAACAAAGGAAGTAGCGATTGAATCAAAGCAGAGAATGAACCAATGAACCGATTGAACCTTGAACCAAAAGAGTTCAAATTTCAATGGTTCACAGGTTCAACGGTTCAAAGCAAAGACAACCCCAAGCAAAGGAAGAACACGGATGATTCCAGAGGCCAGTTCAAAGGATGGTTCAACCAGATAAAGCAAAGAAACGAATGAACAAAAGAAGCGATTGAACCATGGAACTGATAAAGGCCGCCTGAACTGATGGACCAATGAACTTTCACAGGTTCAAAGGTTCATGGTTCAATATGGTTCAAACAAACAATGACCATTGACGTCCCCGCGAATGTCAAATTTAAGGTAATAGAATATCTGTTAATTTTTGAATATGGCATAGAATTTGAAAAATGAACCAAGCGACCAGCTGAAGAAGATAGCCCGAGAGCTCCAATTGCTACGGGGAAGAGAGAATATTACAAAAAGATCATAAATATCTGCAAGAGAGTTATTTCCAGTAGGTGAAACAGTTCACCAAGTAGTCATCTGAGCATGCCAAACCAAAAATGCGGCCTGTTTTTCTTCCAAGAAATAAAGGCAAAAGGCACAGCTACATAAACATCAGGGAAAGGACCAAACAACTTATACTTTAGAGGAGACAGGTGAGATGAATTGACACACCACAGTTTAGGCTGATACACTGTTCCAAGCATGGTCCCTCGACAAAACTGAAAACACATTCAATGCATTAACTGCAGCATGGGCCGTTCCATGGAACAAAGCACCAAGCCTTTCTTGGTTGCCATATATTATAATCTCTTATCTTATGCAAGGGGAGACTTTTCGATTATAGAAGCGAAATTCTGCCAAAATTGAGAGGCGATTACTGAGACTTTGAGCTCAAATTGTTCATCATATTTCTTTGTTTGAATGAGAAAGCAAGTTACTTTCAGACTTTGTGCTGGTATAGCTTGTGTCATTTTATGAGACTGTTCTTATGTCTGTCTTATGAATGCGTTCTTGTCCAGTTAATGAAATAAGCAGAACTAGTGGAAACAATTAGGAAGGTGTCCTGAAGCCAACTGTGGGAAGACTTTGTGTTGTCTGCAATTGCCTTTAGTGTGTTTATTTGTTTTCTATTTCTGTGTGAAGGATCTTGGGATGACTTTGTGCCCCCATTATCCTTTGTTTTTCACTCTTTGAGCAGCTGAGGTGAAGACTTTGTGCTACACCTCATTCTACTGGTTACTACGCCCTTGTTACCAGTTACTTGATAACCTACTTGAAAGAACTCCTGCTATTTCTTGTAAGATCACTTCTAAAAGAAGAGAAGTACCTTCAGTGTTTTCACCAAGATTTTATTCTCTATTTGTTAACATTATCTTTGAAAAAAGAGAGATAAATGGTGTAATCCTACTCTGAGTGTTATTTTTTGCCTATATATATATTATATAGCTTCTCATATTTAATAGGGAACCTCCCCTTGATGAGAGGAGAGATTTGTACCCTTTTGATGTGGTAAACCTGCACATCTAGCCGACCAATCTCCCTTGATGTGGTTGATACGACCTATTTTGCTTATTAGTTAGCTGATTGACAAAATATTCACCCAACAGTTTTTTGGTGACTTCGCTAGGGACATTACATACAGTCTAAAGCCTCAAATTTCAGTACGTACAGTCTAAAGCCTCAAATTTTAGATTAAAGTAGTTCCTATCTTTATCCATTATATACTCTGAAAAATCTACACTGTGTCTTATCCATTATCATTATAGTTTTACCATTTTCCTTCCAACCTCGCACAATAGTGTCTTCTTGGCGACTCCGCTGGGTGTCTTATCTATTATCATTATAGCTTTATCATTTTCCTCTCAGCTCCATGCCAACAGTTTTTTGGTGACTCTACTGAAGAAAGAGCACGCAATTTGAAGCCTCAAGCTTCAATTTGAAGCAAAACCAGTTCTTTATCATTTTTATCCTACAATCTGGCAACTCCACGTTATACTAGAAACCAAAGAGTCTAAGGTGTTGTTGACCCTATTTTTGAGTTGGTGCAGCAAGGCAATTTCGATTTGTTGCCTCTCCAACTTCAAGTTCAATGTTTCAGGAGTGTTCCTCCTACCCGTACCAGGTCACCAACACAAGGCAGAGCTTCTTTTCTTGCTGTTAGCAGAGCTTTGCCTATCCATACTCCACTCAAATTTGTTATTCCCTTTTTCATTATCCAATTATGGCAGTTCAAGGCCCTGAGATAACTCTTTTGGTCCACTAAATTTGACCCCACCTCTACATGAGCTACCATGTAATTCAAAAAAGAATTTTCCCAAATTCTTTGGTGATGGGAGAGTTCATCTTGATGAACATATTGCAGCCTTCAGCATAGCCTATGGCATGAAATTCAAAGACGTAGCTGTCAGAGTGTTTGTATAAACACTACAAGGCATTGTTGCAGACTGGTTCTACCATCTGCAGGGTCGATCAGTAACTGACTGGAACACTTTCAAAGCCAGGTTCAAGCTTGCAAAAGATGCACATGTCTTGCTGGCCTAACTCACACAGATGAAGAATGAACCTCATGAACCTATGAGGGATTTTATTGCCAAGTTTGACAAGCTGAGGAACTGGATTCCTACTATTGCTCAGCCAACTCCTGAGAACTTCAAATGCTTCTTCATCAACTCACAACTGCCTGAAGTGAGTTTTCTATTAAGACGGGCTGGCCACATAGACCTTGTTGCTGCTCAAGATTTGGCTATTGAAGTAGAAGATGACCTTATCTTGGCAAGAAAGATAAGGAGAGATCCTAACAGAGGTAAATCCACTTCATCTTTTGAATACTCACCTACAACCACTACTGATCTAATGGTGCAGAAGCTGGTAAACGAATTGCTAGCTCTTTAAAAATAAATGGCGCAAGGAATGTCATCCGCTCCTTCATACAGAGATGTACCAAAGAGGACATTTCCTAATCAGTCATATCAAGGCAACACTGCCAGGAATCAAGGGTAACAAAATCGTCTTTTTTTTCCATGGAGAAACCTTGCCATTGAAGCACCTCCAACCAATTTAGCAGTTAGATATCTTGAATCAAAATCAAATTTATCCTTCCACCCTAAGTTGAACTCTAAAAATGATGTTGATCTCTTTGCAAAAAATCAATAAGAATCAGCTGGCAACTCCAACATTATTTTCCTGAATTACCAGGATGAACCCAGAAGTGAAGGTAAAGCAGTTGAAGGATCATATGTTGTGTTTACCTGATCTAAGAATCAGTCAGCCTAGCAAGCTGTTAAAGAAAGAGCAGATGAATGAACTCAACATGCCATTTCGATTGTTAGGTAGGGAACCACTCTGCCTTTCCAGTCAAAAGCCCTGATGACTGCTAAAAAGGTGAGTACCTCAATTGCGCCTTCACCTCCAATTTTAAATTCACAGATCAATCCTCCCTCTTCTAAAAACCAAAAAGATAAACTCCCATCCTGTATTCCCAGTTCATTTCAAACATTTGACATAATTGACCATATAAAGAAAATCAAAATTTAAATATCTGAATTTGAATTCTTGCAGTCCAACCCTGATCAGTTGGACAAGTTGGTTCAATGTGTCAAGAACCAAACCGCCCCTGTAAGACAAGATGCTAAGAAGGTAACTCATGATCCCCCAAGGAACATGTCCATCTCAAACAATCTTATCATTACTCCTCTTGCTGCCCCTGAAAAAATAGAGACTTTCTATGTTTTTCTGTTGATAAACGGTCACAAGCTGAGTAATTGCATCATTAATTCTAGAGCTTTAGACAATGTCATGCCTGCTAAAGTGGCAGAATCCCTTAGTCTCACACTGACCAAGACATTTGGGAGATGTTTCTCCATGGAGAACAAATAAGTGCCACTTCTGAGACAAATCAATGATGCCCAATTCACATTTGCAACATTCCCAGACAAGAGAATTAAAATAACTGTCTTGGTGGCCGACATCCTAGCATCATACGACATCCTTCTTGGCCAAAATTTTTGCAAAGATTTTGGTGGCGAATTGAGCATGGACTTATCCAAGGTGAGAATCTCAGTCAAAGGTGTTATGCAAAGATTGCTCCCTGAGAAGGAAGCAAAATACGTAGTTACTCAAATATCAGCCCCTGAAGCTCAAATTTTATTTGAGTCTTCAAGCATGGGTAATTACCTTTTATCCACAAAAGAAGTCCATGAGATGTCTGATGAAGCTCTTGAATGTGACAGTCTGAAAATTATTTCAGACAAAATAGTAGGAAGGATGGTAGAACACAGTGCAATTGTAGAAGAATCTTTCCCTCCAAACGTAGATGAATCTAAAAAAAATCGGTGTCTAATGAAGCATGGATTATAGAATTCGATGGTAGCTACTCCTCTACCAGTTTAGGAGTCGAAATTGTGTTGATAGCTCCTCAAAGAGATCTTTTCTTCATATAAGTTGCAGTTCAACAACACCAACAACACAACTGAGTACGAGTCTTTATTGCTTGGATTGAAGGCCGCTCGAGACAAAGGCGTCAAACTCCTTCATGCTAAAAGAGATGTTGAACTGGTGATTTTTCATGTGAGGAACCTATATCTAACCAAGAATGAAAGATTATGTCACTACCATAATCTAGTCTGGGATCAAATTGAAAGCTTTGATGCTTTCAGTATTTCTGCCATACCTAGAGAATTCAATGATCGAGCTAATGCATTGGTTATTTCAGCAACTCTCTTGGTTCCTCACCCAGACTTCCAAGGAGACAAGTACACTATTGAGTTGGTCTTTCGACCAAGTGTACTTGATAATGCCAATTATTGGCAAGAGTTTAACAATGATAACCAAATCATTGCCTTTTTGGAGTAAAAAGATAGCTTTGAACGGCTACACTTCGAAGGCAGTGGACCTCAAAAACTTGAACTAGTCCATGAATCAAGTGCAGACGTAGGTAAATTTTTTTTGCAACTTAAAGGAAATAAAACCTCAAAAGGCCTGGTTTCCCTTGAGAAGCTGTTTGACAAATATGACAGATTCATAAAATAGCAGCAAACAGATTCAAGCTCCTCCCAGGGGTTTGATCAGATAAATTTGGGTACCAAAGAAGATCTCAAGATGGTGAACATTGAAAAGTGCTGCACTCCTGAGGAGAGATTCAAATTCACTACTCTATTCCGCCAATATATGGATGTCCTAGCATACTCTTATAATGCTCTGAAGTCACTTAGGCCTGAAGAAATTCACCATGACATTCCTCTTAAAAGTGATTCATTATCTTACAAGCAAAAATTCAGACAATACAATCCGAAGATATTAGGTACTATTCTGTCTAAAATACAAAAAATGTGGAATGCTAGGATAATTTTCTCAATCCATCATTCCACATGGATTGCCAACATAGTCCCTGTGAGGAAGAAGAATGGCAAAATTTGCCTTTGTGTAGATTTCAGAAACTTGAATCAGTCATCTTAAAAGATAATTATCTTCTGCCTATCATGGACCAAGTGCTTCAGACAGTGACTAGTTTGAAAATGTTATCAATGTTGGATAGTTTTTCAAGATACAATCAAGTTAAAGTTGGTGAAGCAGACCAGCATAAGACTGCCTTCACCACACGTTGGGGTACCTTTGCCTATCGAAGAATTTTATTTGGCCTGATAAATGCTGGCGCCACTTTTCAGAAGGCAATGGACTTTGCTTTCAAATATGAAATGGGTAAATTCATTATAGTGTACCTGGATGATTTAACCATTTTTTTAAGCATCGCCTTGACCATGTGCGCCATTTGCAACAAGCGCTGGAATGCTGCCGTCAGAATGTCATTTTTTTAAATCCCAAAAAGTCTATTCTTGGAGTGACAGAGGAGAAACTTTTCGAACACATTGTGTCTCAGAAGGCATAAAATTTGACTCAGAAAGAGTTAAGTCCATCCAAGAGCTTACCCTGCCCATAAGTAAAACTACAATTCACTCTTTCTTTGAAAATATGAATTTCCTATGAAGGTTCATCCCTGAGTTTGTTGAGAAGACTCATCATATTGTAAACATGATGAAGGGAAAGGTCACCTTCAGCGGGACTGAAGAAAACAAATTGGCATTTTAAGATATCAAAACAGCTATTGCTTATGCTTCAATTCTGGTTTGTCCAGATTATATAAAAGATTTCACTGTGTATAGTTATGCTTCTGAACACACACTTTCAACAATTCTGATTCAACATAACTAAGAAGGTGTGGAATCTCTCATTTCTTTTATGTGATGTCCTCTCAAAGCTCATGAGTTGAAATACTCAAACATGGAGAAGCATGCTTATGCAGAGGTAAAGACAGTGAAGCATTTCCACTTCTATATCCTAAATTCACACACTATTGGCCTGGTTTCTGACACCATAGTCAAATCCATATTAACTCAGCAAGAGTTTGGAACCAAAAGAGGGAATTGAATTGCTAAAATTCAAGAGTTTGATTTAGTCATCAAATCAACGAAGCAGGTGCGTGGAAAGGGCCTATGCCAATTGATTGCTGACAATAGACCAGAAGGAACAGAGCATGGAGAAGAAGAAATTGAAGACACACCAACAGTCCTCTTTGTCTCCACCACGAATGAGTGGTATTCAAATATCACTCATTTCCTTACTTATAGTGAGTGTCCTGTCCACCTGTCTCATAAAAAAAGACTGTCAAGTTGAACGCTGCCAATTTTGTCCTCTGGGACAACAGCCTGTATAAGGAGCCTTGATGGAGTGTTCTTTTGCTGCGTGGATAAAGAGTAGCAGAACCAACTTTTGAAGTCCTTCCATGATCTGGCTTGTGGAGGACATTTTTCTGCCTCTGTGACTGCCCATAAGATTCTGCGAGCCAAGTATTACTGGCCTACTCTCTTTCAAGACGCATACAAATGAGTACGAAGGTGTGAACTATGCCAATAGTTGGAAGACCCAATTTCGCTGCTTTACCTCTCAAGCCAGCAGTGATAAAAGAGTCATTTCAGTAATGGGGAATCAATTTTATTGGTATCGTAAACCCATCTTCAAGTGATGGACATGATTATGTCCTTACAACTACAAATTACTTCACCAAGTGGGGGGAAGCTATTCCAACCAAGCATGCTACTTCAGAAGTAGTGTGTGATTTCCTTAAGGAGAACATCATTTCTAAGTTTGGGGTCCCAACCAAGATTGTCACAAATAATGCAGCTTGTTTCTCTTCCTAAGAGATTACTCAATTCTGCTTTTACTATGGGATTACCCTCTCCCACTTTCTGATTACTTTCCACAAGAAAATGGCCAAGCTAAATCAAGCAACAAAAACCTGGTGACCATCATCAGGACGCGGTGGATGACAACCAACGAACATGGCACAAAGCATTGATCGATGCTTTATGGGTAGATAAAATTACACCCAAGAGGGCAATTGGTATGTCACCTTTTCAACTTTTTTATGAACTCAATGCTGAAATACCAATCACTTTGGAATTACCAGTATTGAAATTGGCTAAGGCAATTGAAGATTAGACATATGAAAGCTCCATCGATAAGAGGATCATGTGCCTGACTGAGCTGGATGAGCAGTGAACTATGGTGGTGGACTAAATTACCACACATCACTTTGGTGAAGAAGCTCTTCGACCAGAAAGCAAAAAATCATGATTTCCAGATTGGAGATCAAGTCCTGTTGTGAGACAAGAGAAGAGAACCAAAAAGAATGCATGGAAAATTCGATTCCTTTTAGAGATGCCCGTTCACTATCCATCAGTTCAATGGTGAAAATAACGTCCTATTGAAGTATCAATATGGCACGCTCTTTTCTCTGCCTCACAATGGGCAGCATCTGAAGCACTTCAATTCTTGAAGTATTAGATAAGTTCACTTTTACATATATATATATTTGTATAGTTTTAGTTTTATTTTGTGTTGTTCATTTTTATTTTTGGCGCCTTTCTTTTTTGGGTAGCATGACTCCGTAGCCCAATGGCATACTTAAAGGCACTAGAGATTCTGGTTTCTAATCCCCTTAGTTGTTCCAAGTTTTCAACTGAAGGAAGTTCCCCAACAGGAGCCAACTGTTCTCAAAATTTGTCACTCATTTTAGGACAACATATGAACTATTTTGGTCTTACAAGAACAAAATTATCTCTTCCCTTCTTAAAAATTGTTTTGAGCATTCAAATTCTTCATTATTCAAGCTTTTTCAGTTAAGGTATTAGTAGGTTCAATGGCTTCAATAGGTGAGCTCTCTCAAAGGGGCAAGTTTCCAACACTTAGGCAATTTCAAGATTGGTTCAATGCCTTGGTTCAAAGGTTCAATGGCATCGTCATGCTTGATGAGTTAAGCGCTTCAACAAAAGTTCAACAAATTCAACCACTTCAAGGTTTAACAACTTCAAAACACTTAACGAAAAGAAGAAGGCTTGAACCATTGAACCATTGAACCTTGAACCATTTTGGTTCAAAGGTTCAATGGGTTCAACGGTTCAAAGGTTCAACGAGCGGTTAGTTCAATGCAATTAGTTTAAGTGATCAAAAGGCTTAGTCAAAACAAAGGATTATGACAAAGGGATTAAACTGTTGAACCGATGAACCAAAGTTGGTTCAATCGGTCGGTTCAAATAGTCGATTCAAAGGACTGCCTCAAAGTCGAAGGAACAAGTGCTCTTGTGGAGGGTAGTGAACTAAAGGCAGGTGCCCTTATGGAGGGTAGCGAACCATTGGTTCAAAGATCAAAGAGAACGCTGAAAGAGTAATATTTTCTTCAAAAAAGTGGACAAGGCAGAAAAAGTTGGAATTCCTTCGAATTTGTTCAAAAGCCGAAAAGAAGATTTCCTTCAGACTTTTGTTCAAGGAAATTACCAAGTAAAGGAACCGAAGGAATTTCTTCAAAAAGATTTTCCTTGGAAAAGTGAACAAGACAAGGCAAATTCTTTCGGATAAAAAGGCCAAAAGAATTCCTTCAGACTTTTGTCCGAAATAAAAATCTCGAAAGCAAAATCCCGGTGGAAAAATGGTTAAGGCAAGCGACGAATTCCTTCAGACATTTTATCCAAAGGAATTCCTTTAGACATTTTGTCCAAAGGAAATGAAGGATCAAGGCTACCCAAAGGAATGATCTCGAAGGCCGCCCGAAGGACTCTGAAGGGTAGGTACCCTTGCGGGGGGATCTCGACACCCAAAAAAGGACCTTTCTCAAAGCCCGAAGGGACACCTTTCCTTCGGGGCGTTCCAAAGATAAAAGTCTGAAGGATTTTCAAGGCTTCAAGAGACTTAGAAAAATAAAGGAAACATCGATTGAACCAAAGCAGAGAATGAACCAATGAACTGATTGAACTTTGAACCAAAAGAGTTCAAAGTTCAATGGTTCACAGGTTCAAAACAAGACAACCCCAAGCAAAGGAAGAACACGGATGATTCCAGAGACCAGTTCAAAGGATGGTTCAACCAGACAAAGGAAAGAAATGAATGAACAAAAGAAGCGATTGAACCAGGGAACTGATAAAGGCTGCCTGAACTGATGAACCAATGAACTTTCACAGGTTCAAAGGTTCATGGTTTAATATGGTTCAAACAAACAATGACCATTGATGTCCCCGCAGATGTCAAATTTAAGGTAATGGAATATTTATAAATTTTTTAATATGGCACGGAATTTAAAAAATGAACCAAGCAACCAACTGAAGAAGATAGCTCAAGAGTTCCAATTGCTACGGGGAAGAGAGAATATTACAAAAATATCAAAAATATCTACAAAAGAGTTATTTCGAATAGGTGAAATAGTTCACCAAGTAGTCATCTGAGCACGCCAAACCAAAACTATGGCCTATTTTTATTCCAAAAAGTAAAGGCAAAATGGACAGCTGCACACACATCAGAAAAAGGACCAGACAACTTATACTTTGGAAGAGACAGATGAGATGAATTGGCACGCCATAGTTAAGGTCGATACACTGTTCCAAGCATGGTCCCTCGACAGAACTGAAACCACATTCAATGCATTGACCGTAGCATGGGCCGTTCCATGGAACAAAGTGCCAAGCCTTCCTTGGCTGCCATATATTGTAATCTCTTGTCTTATGCAAGGGGAGACTTTTAGATTATAGAAGCGAAACTCTACCAAAATTGAGAGGCGATTACTGAGACTTTGAGCTCAGATTGTTCATTATATTTTTTTGTTTGAATGAGAAAGCAAGTTACTTTCAGACTTTGTGTTATTATAGCTTGTGTCATTTTAGGAGACTGTTCTTATGTCTGTCTTCTGAATGCATTTTTGTTCAGTTAATGAAATAAGTAGAACTAGTGGAAGTAATTAAGGTGTCTTGAAGCCAACTGTGAGAAGACTTTGTGATGTCTGCAATTGCCTTTAGTGTGTTTGTTTGTTTTCTATTTTTATGTGAAGGATCTTGGGATGACTTTGTGCCCTCATTATCATTTGTTTTTCACTCTTTGGGTAGCTGAGGTGAAGCCTTTGTGCTACACCTCATTCTGCTAGTTACTACGCCCTTGTTACCAATTACTTGATTACCCACTTGAAATAACTCCTGCTATTTCTTACAAGATCACTTTTGAAAGAAGAGAAGTACCTTCAGTGTTTTCACTAGGATTTTCTCCTCTGTTTGTTAACATCATCTCTAAAAAAATAGAGATAAATGGTGTAATCCTACCCTGAGTGTTATTTTCTACTTATATATAGTATATAGCTCCTCATATTTAATAGGGAACCTCCCCTTGATGAGAGGAGAGATTTGTCCCTTTTTGATGTGGTAAAACTACACATCTGGTAGACCAATCTCCTTTGCTGTGGTTGATATGACCTATTTTGCTCATTAGTTAGTTGATTGAAAAAATATTCACCCAACAAACCTAATCTTTTTGCCAATTAGCCCATTTCCACCTTCAAACAAGCACTGTTGGGATATGAAAAGTATGTAGTGAAGCTTGACACTAGAAGGGGACACGGCCAAGAAATTCTTGATCATTCCATTCATCAAGTGAGAAATGCATTAGAACTAGTTAAGAGTGAATGGACTCCTATTGAAAGAGCCAATTGGCAAAGGCTTAAAAGTGAGATGCTGGATATGAGTGGTTTGATTACATCTTTTGAAGAGACGCTGAGTATTCATGAGAGGCAACCTTACCAAGTCCATCAATCTGCATACCCGCTGCCCCAAGTTTCATATCAGCCATACGCGGTCCCTACTCATGAGCCAAGTCAAACCTGTTAAAGTCCTTTCCCCAGTCATGTTGAGGAGAGTTTTGAAACAATAAATCTTGTGTTTAAGGCCAATCTTGATAAGCATATTGAATTAACAAATCTTCAAATGCAGCAGTTTATGTTGGCAGCAAGGGAAGTGAAATCCAAGCCCTCACTACCCTCTCACATTGCAGCCCCATCACCCCAAAAGGATATTTCCAGTCCTAATATCATTAGCTGGAGTAAAGTTGTTGAGTCATGGAACAAGGAGGAGAAAGACATTGTCTGAGAGTGTGAGATACAAAATGAGGCCAGTCCTTTTCAAGTCCTTCCCACCCTTCCTCAAGAAGCTTCTTATACTCCATGGCAACCTTCATGCACTCCCCATTTCCATGATGATTCCTATGAGCTCCAAGAAAGGGTCTTTCAAGAAAATCTAGCTAAGCAAATTGAGGAATTAGAGGCAAATGTGAGATTGCTTAGTGAAAGAGAGATGGAGGTTTCAGACCTTAGAGAGGAGCCTACGCCAAAAGACACCCCTTCTACTAATCCTCAAGCTAATTTTGATATTGATGAAGTGTTGGTCAAGTGGAGAGACGAAAATCAAGTGATTTTGGCCCAAGGTCTACCCCCGTTTTCTCATAAGTTTTCAAAAAGATCCCCTACTTTCCATTCCCAACCTGATTTTGACAATCCTTGTGTTCCACCTCCTTGCCTGGTAAATGAAGAATGTTTCTCTTGTGTTGAGGAATCCATCTTAAAGGAAGCAAGTGAAGACGAGTATGCTCAGTTCATGATTGATCAGGGAGACTTCATGAGTGTAGATGAGGAGGAGATCACCATAGGTACCCCCTTTAATGAACAAGAAGACAAGTCATAAACTTTTGCCTCTATCTCTAATGAGGAAGAGATGATCTTTGACTCTTCTCTCACTTTGCAAGACGTCATGGAGGAGCACATACATATTCTTGATCATGTTTTTAATGATTTGTTTGAAGTCATTGGAGCAGGTTACACTCTTCTTCAAGAAGGCTATGAGATGGCTAAGGGTGGAGAAGGCAGCATTGGGACTCAAATAAGTATGCAAAGGGGCTGCAAGCTTTCAGATTTATCCTTTCAAGAGGTCAGTGAATCTGAAGATGATATTTCTGAAGTCATCAAGGAGGATGACCATGCCATGGAACCCGAGTTGGAGGAGGATCAGGGGGATGTCTTTGAACAACTAGAGACTCTGGTCACTGAGCAGGAAAGGGAGAGGCTTGTCCATCTTGAGGAAAGCTTTGAAGAAGAGAGCCTTTCACAAGAAGGTGATGTTTTGTGGGATGAGCAATCAGTCTGTGATCTCATTTCAGACATCAAAATAGTCACCCTTCTTTAAGAAAGCCATGATCAAGTAAAAGATGAGTTTGACAGGGCCTTCAATGAGGCAGAAGGGGACAAGCCAATCCATGATGCATATCAAAGGGCTTATGGTGATGAGCCAGCAACCATTGATTTCTTGATTAAACACACCAGCATGAAGAACCAGCAGGAGGCAAGCATCCAAGAACAAGAAAAATAAATATATGTTGGAAGCATGTTTGCCCCCGATTCATTTGGATACGAGCCATTTAAGGTGGCAGGGAAGAAGAGCAAGTCACCAAGTCTCCATTCCATTCAACCACTTGTTCGGCATCATAAGTTTTCTTGCCATGAAGGAGACTTAAGAAGTTTTCCCTTTGATCCAGGAGGGAGGCAAATATACCTGGTTAGTTGTACATAGTAGTTTGCTTTCAATTTTTCTTTCCTTGATTTCCCTAAGTGTTGTTTGCACATGTGTAGTGTTTTTTAGCCTTTGTTGTGTGTGCTTTCCTTTGTGCTTGAGGTAAAGCTTTGTTGGTTCATAGGTCTTTAGAAAGCTGTTGCTAACTCTTTTCAAGCTGCATTCTGACTCCGTGCCCAATGGACTTTGAGGCTACTGGTTTCTTAAGCATAGCAGGCATGCTTCCCCTGGGAATCACTAATTTGTTGACCATTTTGGTCCTGTAGGCCAAAATCGGTCTCCTTCCCCTGCTGTTTAATCAGTCGTGAATGTATCCACCTTCTGCAAACACCCATTTTTCCTTTGGAATAAATCATGTTCTTATAAAGGATTGATAGATCTAAAACCTATAGGTTTCGGTTCAGATGGAGCTTATTTCGCTTTGAGCAAATGCCTTAGACAAGCCTTTCAGCAAGGAAATGGACCAGTTCAAAGAATGTAAGGGTTTTACAAAGCTTTGAAGGGTAAGTACCCTTGCAGAGGACAGTCAGGTGCAAACTGGACCATTCTAGCAGGCTACGGAGGGCAATTTTGGACCCAAAGGTGCCCTTGCAGAGGGCAGGGAACACTTTCAGAGGGATCAAAGTGAACAAGGCAGAAAAGGGTAAGTTTCCTTCAATAAGAAAGACCAAGGCAAAGAATTCCTTCAGACTTTTTATTCGAAGGAAATTTGTAAGGAAAAAAACAAAGATTGAATTTCTTTGAGCAAAATGCTCGAAGGAATTCCTTCGGACATTTTGTCTGAAGAAATTCACAAGGCAAGGGGCCAAACAAAAGACTATCTTTTTGAAAGGACAATTTTGTGGAAAAATTCACAAGGCAAATCTTTTGAACAAAAAGTCTGAAAGAATTCCTTAGGACTTTTATCCGAAGGAATTTGCCCGAAGAGAAAGCGCCGACCGAAAGAAACAAGCGAGAAAAAAACCCTTTGGACAAAATGTCCAAAGGAATTCCTTCGAACATTTTGTCCAAAGGAATTGAGAGGCTAAGGTAGCCCGAATGAGCCTGAAGGGCAAGTGCCTTTGCAGGGGACTCTCAGCTACCAAAAGGGACCTTTTTTCAAGCTCGAAGGGACACCTTCCCTTCGAGAGGGTTCAACGACAGAGACCCGAACAAAGAAGAGACCCAAACAAAGGAAAGGTTGAAGAAAAGAAAGTTGAAGGAATTACTAAAGGGGTGACGGGCCCGCAGACATCAAATTCAGGACAAGGGAATAGCCATTGGCTTTCAAATCACGACGGGCCCACGAACATCAACTTTGAGGCAGTCAAGTAACCATTGATCTTTAAATGATTGCGCACAAATCCAAAGGAATTCAAAGGGCTTAAGGCCAAAAGGAAGAGACCACAGAGAAAGGAGCCTGAAGAGCCAAGGATTGATAGAAGATAGCCCCAAGGGCCAAGAGAGCCAAGAAAAGACAAAAGCTGGGAAGGGACAAAAAGCCAAGTGCAAAAGCAGACAAAATAGTCCAAGTGGCAAAAGAAGGTGTCGGCACAAGAGAGTTATTATAGTAGTTGGAACAGTCCCTAAGAAATGGTCATCAATGAGCACAAACAATAAATAGTGCAGCTTGTTTTTCATCATTTTGCATTGATGAGCAGACAATCTCATGAATGTCTTGAAGAAGGGGTCTTGTTAGTGTTGACCATTTTGGTCCTGCAGGCCAAAATTAGTCTCCTTCCTTCCCTACCACTCTGAACCTCAATCTAGTCATGCACCCACCTTCTACAAAATCTCCTTTTCTTTGCAACAAGCCCTGGTTCTTATAGAACATTGAAAAATCTAAGGCCCTGCAGGGTTCGGTTTAGTATGGATCTTTTCGCTTTGAGCAAATGCCTTAGACAAATAAGAGTCTCTTACAAAGCTCCGAAGGTTAAACAACCCTTGCAGAGGGCAGATGATGAGCAAGATGGGCCATTGCAAAAGATCTGAAGGGTAACTTTGGACTTGATTTACCCTTGTAGAGGGTAGCTAGTCAAAAGGTCGAAAGGTGAGTTCCTTCAAGAAGAAAGACCAAGGCAAAGAATTCCTTCAAACTTTCTGTCCAAAGGAAATTCGTAAGGAAATAGCAAAGGATTTCTTCGAACAAAATGTCTGAAGAAAAACCATGAAGTGAACAAGGCAAAAGGAAGACAACCAAAGACGAAAGTTGATTTTCTTCAAGCAAAATGCTCGAAGGAATTCCTTCAGACATTTTGTCTGAAGAAATTCACAAAGCAAAGACTGTCTTTCGGAAGGAAAATTTTGTGGAAGAATTCACAAGGCAAATCTTTCAGACAAAAAGTCTGAAAGAATTCCTTCGGACTTTTGCCCGAAGAAAAGAGCCGATCGAAAGAAACAAGCAAGGAAACAAACAATGAATGCTTTCGGAAAATTCCTGCGCAAAGTGAATGAGCGAATTCTTTCAGACTTTTTGTCCAAAGGAACTCACCCGATGAAAAAATCTTGACCGAAGGAAAGCAAACGCTAAGGATTGAAGGAAAAATTTCCTTCAGACATTTTTGTCCGAAGGAATTCCTTATGACATTTTGTCCGAAGGATGTGACTACCAAAAGGAGCCTGAAGGAATCTGAAGGACAGGTGCCCTTGCGGGGGACTCTCAGCTACCGAAAGGAGGACCTTCCCCAAGCCCCGAAGGGACACCTTCCCTTCGAGAGGTTTCAACGACAAAGGCCCGGACAGAAGAAAAGAAGTGAGAGATATCCTTTGAGAGAAAGTTTGAGGGAACACTTCAGAAAAGAAAGGCCGAAGAAAAGAAAGCCAAAGGGATTCAAAGGCCTTAAGGCCAAAAGGAAGAGATCACCGAGAAGGGAGCCCAAAGAGCCAAAGATTGATAGAAGATAGCCCCAAGGGCTCAGGTTGCCAGAAAGAGTCAAGAGAGGAAAAGACAAAACCAGGAAGAGACAAAGCTGGGAAAAGACAAAAGTTAAGAATGCACTCAACGACTTGCTGATGAAAGGGCCCAAGGAGCCAGCAAAGGATGATAAGATAGCCCTAAGAGCTCAAATTCTAGGAAAAGACAAAGCCAAGAAGAGACAAAATGAATATGGACTAAACAACCAAGGTGGAAAAGGGGAGGCGAGTTATTCCTGTAGTTGGAATAGTCTCCACCAAGTGGTCATCAAGGAGCGCAAACAGTGAAGACACGGCCTATTTTTCCACACTTTGCATTGATAAGCAGACAAACCGTGTGAATGTCTTGAAAGAGCGGTCTTGTTTTTAGGATAAGAGGCACGGTCCAGCTTTCACATTAATGTTTGAATGCCAAAGTCAAGATTGACAGCCAACACAACATTCTCTTTCAATGGATTTCTCTTCCCGAGGCTCTCAACGCACATGGGCCACTTGTAAAAAAAGTAGCATCAAAGTCTTTTCCAAGGCGGTGCCTTTTGCTTCCTCTCTCTATATATATTGTAATCTCTCATTTTGAGAAGATATCTCTCATGTTGTAAGGTGAAGCCCTACCAATTTTCACCTGGAATCAATAAAATATGCATTTTTACCTCTATTTTGGTTGGATATATCTCTGAGTGTGTTTGAGTGTTGTGTTCAGTCATTGTTCCATGATGCTTTCACAAGCTTGATACCAACACACCTGGTATAGACAAAGTGCCATTCTTGCAGATAGCAAAAAGCGCTGTATCTGGAGCGCAGAGATAGAAGATGGTTATCAGACAGTGTGCCTTCCTACAACACCTATGGTAAGTTCATCTTTTATGTGTCTTCATTAAGCCTTTCTGTTAAGTTCTCTACAGTCTGGGCCTTTTACCAGATAAAGTGTGTGTGTGTTTTTTTATGTTTCAAAGTGTGAGTATAGGTAGATCAAACTTGTTTGGTGCATCACCCTCTTAGTTTAGGTTCTGTTTCAGTATCTTTCTCTCTTTTCAACCCCCACATTATATATATATATATATATATATATATATATATATTAGCAAATGTACTAGAATAATCAGAGATGCATCAAAGAGAGCTAGCTCTTATCTAGAGACTCTCCCCTCAGTTTTGCTAGACCCACAGACAAGAGAAGAGTTTCCATTGTGTCATGTGGAAGATAGGAGCTCAACCTCCTGTCAAGGGTGCAATCCACAACGTCAACAGTTAGTAGACAAATGGTGCGGCCCATGTTTTCACACATGACATTTAATATATTTTAAACGTCAAAGGTCAAAACTGTTAGCTGACACATCATGTTCTTCCAGCAGCTTCCTCTTCCCAATGTTCTCGATGCAACATGGGCCACTTGTAAAAAAGTTGCCAAAGTCTTTTCCAAAAGGATATATATTGTAATCTTTCATTTTGTAAAAGGATATCTCAATTTGTAAGGTGGAACTCTGCCAAAATTTACCTTGAATCAATACATAGCATTTTTACCTCCATTTTGAGTTTGCACTTTTGCATATGTCTATGTTTTTGTCTTGTGTTAAGTCATTTTCTTTAATGCTTTCACAGAATGATTCCAGCATGTCCAGTGTATTGTGAGTTCTTTTGCAGGTCAGCCAGAAGTGTCCACTGTAGAGTATAGGTGCATGTGAATAGGCTGCCATAGTGTGTCTTAGAACACCTCTGGTAGTTCTTCTTCCCTATATCTCTAGAGGACCCCTAGCTCACTGATGCATAAGAGTTTCTCATATCAAATGAAGTGTATATCAGCTTGTTCTTGGTGTAAAGTGTATGTCAAAGCTAAGTAGATCAACCATTTTTAGTGCATCACCATTTAGTTTAGGTTCTATTTTCAGTAAGCCTTCTCTCTTTTCATCCCCCCCATTGCTAGCAGTAGGAAATCTAGGACCTCAGAGATGCATCAAAGGGAGCTAGCCCTTATCTGGAGATTCTCTCCTCAATTTTGCCAGACCCACAGGCAAGAGAGGAGTCTCCATTGTGCCGTGTGGAAAACAACTTAGCTTTCTGTCAAGGGTTCAATCCACAGCGTCAACAAAACCCTTCAGGCATGAACTTGATCCTCTTTGAGATGACAACCCTTTCGAGAATACATGGTGCAGGGCATTTCAAATTTGCATAGACTCAAGTATCAGTAGCATGAACAATTGCATAGTTGCATGTGTTAAGGACATTTCAGAGTTCAGAACTATATGTTGGGCTTTTTCCTAGTGAGTTGTATTAGTTTAGTTGATCTCCATTTGCATGTATGTGTTTCATGAAAATAATTAAAAATATTTGTTGTTAGAGACTTTTTAGGTCTGATTATTTGTATGCATTTAGTTTAGAACATTTCAATGGTATTAGAGTTGTGATCTTGCCAGTGCATGGAAAACACCCCAAAAAAATATGTACTGCATGTCAGAGAGTGACAGGGAAAGGAGATATCAACAGAGGGAACAAAGGAAGCATAAAATGGTACACAAGGATAGAGAGGAAGATGATAAAAGATGAAATGGAAGATCTATTTCAAGATACTCTAATAGGACTTTAGTAGGGACAAGAAAGAATGGTAGAACTAATGGCACAAATGTTACACTTCCAAAGCAACATGCAAAATCCAGATCATACTAAGGCATCTCATAGAGAGGGAAGTTTAGCTTCGCATGATTGACTAGTAGTTAGTCAAACAAGTCTCCTTAAAAAACCCACTAAATCCATGTTTATATAGAAGAATGAGAAAACAACTATCGAGGCAATTACTCTAGGGGAGTTAGAAACACTTTTTATGGAGTATCAAGAGAAATTATAAGATTTCAAGGCTACAATAACTTTTGTTTAACTATTTAGAGACACTTGGGAAAAAGGCTCAGGGTGGCAGAATCCATAACAACAACCATAATGATGAAAGGAGGCACCTGCAACAAAATTTGAACAACTTAAATGCTCTTACCTTTGATGGCAGCAATAAAATATTTGTCTAGGCATGGTTGAAAAAATTGCATACCTAATTTACACTCTACCCTATGGTGGAGGAAGATGCCATTCAATTTGCCACATTGCATTGGAGGGTGTTGCTTATGACTAGTGGCACCATGGTTTGGTCACACAAGGGCATAGTCATGTAAATAATGTCCATGATTTCAGTAAAAGATTGTTGGACCACTTTGAGTGAAAGGATGAGGAGATTAATTCAAGGATATTGATAGAATCAAACAACAAACCTCAGTGGATTTATATGTTACTGCATTTTAGCGAGTTGCAGTTATGGTACTTGATGTATTAGAAAAGAGAATCACTTTTCTCTTTATCAAAGGTTTATTTGAGCCCCTTAAAGGTCTAGTTAAGGCCTTTGTACCCCCATCATTGCAAGAGGCTATTAGGAGAGCTTTAACACTTGATCCATCTGTATTAAGCATCAAATTTTCATCTCAGCCTAAAACACCTACTATAGGATAACAAAAGGATAATTTTTAGGAAGAGGATTTAACTCATGCCCTCAAAGAGCTACACCTCAACCCATTGTAGAAAAAAAGATTGATGAGCAAACTAGAAATGAGATTAGAAGGAACAAGTTGTGTTTTTCATGCAAAGAGCCTTGGGAACCCAACCATATGTCTAGGCAAGAGTCAAGAACATTACATGAAGTAATTTCTCATGAAGAGGAGATTAGTTATGAAGTCGAAAAATCAGAACAACACCATGCAACATAAGAATTGTTTGTAGGCCCTGAGCTTTAGCAGTTGGCAAGAGAAAATACTAGCACTAGAGAAAGGATACTTGCAACTCGTTTAGGAGCACCATGGTATCACCCATTCCAAATTCGAAGGGAGTTATTTGGATAGTGGATTACTGTGCTTATTGATAGTGGGGTCACCCACAATTTTACTAATG
Organism: Torreya grandis; assembly: GCA_037957365.1. Classification (NCBI taxonomy): domain Eukaryota; kingdom Viridiplantae; phylum Streptophyta; class Pinopsida; order Cupressales; family Taxaceae; genus Torreya; species Torreya grandis. The sequence goes on along the minus strand of JARHVA010000432.1, from coordinate 4,020,613 downwards.
AAGGCCTTGTGGCTAAGAGAAGATTGAAGGTGGACTTCTCAAGGTTCAATGTCATTGTTGCTAATGGTTTCATATCCCATGCACCAAGGTAATTCAACATCGCAAGCTATCTTTGGAGATTATAGTATATGTGATGATTTCTATGTTGTGAGACTAAGGGAATCACACATGGTTCTAGGTATACAATGGTTGCATTCCCTTGGGGAATTATCCCAAAATTATTAGTCCATGGAGTTAAAGTTCAAATCTCAAGAGGACATGGTACTTATGGGCATGTCTGATGGGTCACCTTGGGTGGTCACAATTAAGAGTATGGAAAGGACTTTCCATGAAGGACAAGCCTCATGAACAACCAATTGCTTTGTGATAAGCACCGCACTTATCATGCTTACATTTAGACTATTTTGGATAAAGCATAGTATTGTGTTCATTGATATGTCTCCAAGTCTATCTCTGGATGGGGGACTCCAACACATCACGAAGTTGGAGGATTATAATCCTATCATGATAACCCCTTATCACCATCTACAGATATATAAAGAGGAAATAGAAAAGGGACTTGGCCAACATGTTGCACCATTAGTTGATTTGCCACCCTTGGATGATGAGGGGAAAGTCACACTATTTCCAGAGGCCATCATTGACATACAAAAATTGAGGAACATGACTATCACAGAGTATTTGGTCCATTGGAAGAACCTACCTGCCAAGGATGCCTCTTGGGAGGGGCCAGAGATCTTCGAACATCCAACATTGCATTGTATGTGGGAAAGCAATTCCGATAAGGGTGTATTTGTAATGTCCCCTTTTAACCTGCAACACTGAGTAAGTTCTTTGTCAACAGTTAGAATAAAAGTTTGAGTCTGTATGCAAGCAAAACAAGATAGATCTATGACTTACCCTACTCAGTAATATCCAAGCTCGAAGAAGGTAATCAACTAACAATCCATTTAGCAATACTTTGTTATATTGGGGACATGACCAATTATGGATATGTTAAACCTAAATAAGGGATCTCTTACTACACAATAGCAAAGGATAAGTTTTCAAGGCCTCTAATCAAATGTCATCTTGTAATAACCCTAGGTAGGTATTATAACGCAATAAATGGAATTTGGCTAATCTACTAAACAAACATTCAAGCTAATCTAGTAAATAAACATGCAAGCTAATCTAGTTCTCACCAAAGCTTTTGGTGCAAATGGAGAAGATTAAACAAGCAAAGATGTAACAATCCTTGCCCAATCTGGTCTTAATTGTCTCAATTTGCTGCCTTGTAATTTTTTCAAACACTTTGTAAGCAAAGTGCTTCTTGCTGGTTTTTGTCATAGTTTTGATGATTTGTTTAAATGATGATGGATTAAAGATTCAAGAAGTTTTAAGAATGACAACAATGAGTTCTAGATGCAGGGTTTGTTCTTTTCTATGCAATTAGATGAATTCACAAAGCAAACTAATCACGTATAGCCAATGGACATTTAGTCAAACAGTTGGCATGCAACCTACTATCTCAATTCAAATTCTCAAAAGATAACCATAAATGACTAGCAACTTGTGATTCTTAATTGTATTGATGATTTGATACAATGCTTCACTAAACTAGCCAAGACTCTTAGCATAAACAAGAATTACAATTATATGGTATGCTGGTATGAAGGACGTACACCTACAGCTGCAAATATAAACTATACTAAAGGATGGATTGTATACAATGAACCCTGGTGGGATCAAGGCACCCTTGAGAATAAATGAAGGAGCAAGCAATTTCCCAGCGAAAGGATGATCTCCCAAGCCAAATCAAATTTTCCAAGCCAGTCGCCCCTATTTTGGTCTGATCTCAAATTTAAAATAATATGCACTAAATATGTGTTGCCTCAAGCATCTAATATCATCTCCACGATCCAAGGAAGTGGACACACCAAGCCAAGCAGATAATCGATGCAAAATGGAACCCCCAAAAGCAAAAATGTCCCTCTTAATGGCGTCCTTCCTTGACTGTAAATATTTGATTTTTATATCAGCTTTCTCTACAATGCAATGTGCTCTCTTAACCAAGGAAAAATCGTTGCCAAGTTATATAGAAACCAACACCAAGGATTTAGCTATTCAACCTCTACAAATTCCCCAAATTGATTTCTCCAAAATTGGCCAATGGCCACAAATTTTGCTTCAATTGAGATGACTGAAATATCACCTCCAAAATACAACCCTTCAAGAGATATTTCACTCCCTCAGTTATGCTATCAATGGTAGTTATCATTCCCAAAGATAAATTGATTCACTATAGGAAACTCTAGGCTCCACCAACATACCACAACAAAGACAACATCAAATCGGGATAATTCATAATGGCAACCCACACCTCCCTTTATACTCTTTTTCATTTAGGAAGCTTCTAGAAACATCATAATATTTTATTATTATTTTTCCCTTTTAATATATTATATTTGCACTTTAATATAGAATAATGAATTATATCATAAAGCACAAACATAACATCATCTTGTAACATGAGGTTTCTAAAAATAGAATATTCTAATAAATCATTAGAAAACCTCCAGAATATGTCGAAACTTCCCCAAAGAAATCGACTGCCATTTGGGTAATTGTGGAGAGGACCCTCAAACCTTGCCCTATTAGCCTACGAGTGCCACTGATAGGCTAATCATGTTCAAAGTACAATGTTTAACTAGAAGGGGACATTACAGTCTGCCCCTCCTAAAATTGTTTGTCCCCAAGCAATCTCAAATCTGGATGCTGTAGAATCTCCTCATTCTTCCAAGTAGCGTCCTCAATTGGAAAGTCCCTCCATTTAATTAAGTATTCTCGGATGACTCATCTTTGCAAAGTCATCTCTCGAACATCCAAGATGGCCTTGAACACCAGTATAAATTTCCCCTCATCATCTAGGGGTGGCAAAGTCATGGAAGAAACGACACAATGTCCCAACGCCTTCTTGAGGCATGACACATGGAAGACATTATGTACTCTACTGTTAGCTGGCAACTCTAACTCATAAGCCATCTCGCCCACTCTCCTGATAATCCTAAATGGCCCATAGTATCGTGGCTTAAGCTTCTCAACGCCACTTTTCTTAAGAGAATATTATCTATGTGGTTGTAGCATCAAATACACCATATCACCCACCTCAAACGAGCGTTTAACTCACTTCTGATCTACATACTGCTTTTGTTGGTTCTGAGCCTTCTGTATGTTTTCTTGCAATGCTCTCATAAGGTCCTAGTTCTCCTGCAATAGATCACCAACACTAGGTACTCGGCTATCTCCAAATAACAAATCCAGAAAGCTTGGTGCATCATACCCATACAACGCCATGAATGGTGTCATCTGAATGGAGAGATGGTAAGTGGTATTGTAACAATAGTCGCATAAATATAACCACTTAACCCAACCCTTCCGCTACCCTGCTATGTAGTCCCTGAGGTAGCCTTCCACCCATTTATTCACAATCTTTGTTTGTCCATCGGTCTGCAGGTGGTAACTAGTACTCGGAGTGAGTTAAGTCCCACACACCCTAAATAACTCCTACCAAAAATGACTCATAAACCAGCTGTCTTTGTCACTAACTATGCTTCGAGGTAACCCATGCAACCTAAATACTTCATGGAAGAATAACTCTGCCACCTACATAGCTGAGTAAGTAGCTAAGATCGGAAGTAAGTGAGCATATTTAGTCAAACGATCCACAACCACATATATGCAATCCTTTCCTTGGGCTCTAGGTAACCCAGTAATGAAATCTATAGATAAACATTCCCATTTCCTATCAGGAATCAAAAGTGGCTGAAGTAAACCTGCTAGATATGTGTGTTTCTATTTATTTTTCTAACAAACAGACACTCTCTGACATATCGTAGAGCATCTGATTTGAGGCCCTTCCAAGTGAACCTTCGTTGAATCTACTTGTAAGTCTTGAAATACCTGGGATGACCTGCCATGGGTGTATCATGAAAGGTCCTCAAAATAATGTTCATCTCCAATCCTGGGGTCAAATAAATCATTCCTTTGTAAATGATTAAATCATTTACAACTATATATCTGGTATCCTGTACCGACCCTTCAATAATACCTGCATCCCAACTGTCTTTGGCATACTTTGCTACTATCAAGTATCGCCAATCATCTGCTATCCCAGTCATAGAACTCAGGTGTGGACGTCGAGATAAAACATCAGCAACCACATTTTGTGCCCCCTTGACAAAGGAGATGTCAAAATCATATGATTGTAGCTTGCTGACCCATTTCTACTGCCAATCATTAAGATCTCTCTATCCAAGGAAATGCCTCAAACATTTATGGTCTGTTTTCACTACAAACTTGCTGCCTACCAAATACTATCTAAATTTGGCCAATGTATGCATGATGGCAAACATATCCTTGTCATATATGCTATACCCTCTCTCTGGACTGTGAAGCTTCCGAATCTCAAAAGCAATCAGATGCTTGTCCTACATAGGGACTGCACCTATCCCCTCCCCTGATGCATCACACTGTAGCTCAAAGGGTTTGGAGAAATCTGGCAATGCAAGAATTGGGCAAGAAGTCATAATTAGTTTGAACATCTCAAAACAATCCTGTGCCTCAGGAGTCCAAACAAATGCCCCTTTCTTCATCAAATCAGTGAGTGGTGTTGCATGCCATGAATATCCATTAACAAACCTATGGTAGAAACCACACAATCCCAAAAATCCTCTAAGCTGAGTAAGGTTCTTTGGAGTAGGCCATTCAACAATTGCCTTGATCTTCTTTGGGTCCATACGTACCCCCTCAGTATTGATGATGTGCCCAAGATACAATAATTTTGGTGTTCTCAAGTCACACTTGGATTCCTTGGCATACAAGGATTCACCTCCAAGAATACCCAAAACCGCATCAAGATGTGCAATGTGTTGCTCCCATGTTCTACTATATACCAAGATATCATCAAAGAATACCAACACGTACTTTATTAACTACGAATGGAAGACCTTATTCATCATAGATTTAAATGTCATCAGAGCATTGGTTAGCCCAAATGGCATAACCACGAACTCGAAATGTCCATAATGGCACCTAAAAACCATCTTCTTTATGTCCTGCTCCTTGACATGAATCTGATGATACCCCAATCTCAAGTCAATTTTGGAGAAGTAGTAGGCACCATGTAAGTCATCTATCAACTCATCAATTCTAGGGATGGGGTAATGGTTCTTGATTGTTTTTTTATTCAGGAGCCTATAATCAATACACATCCAGAATGTACCATCCTTTTTCTTGACCAAGACTACTGATGATGCAAAAGGTGACTTAGTTGGTCTAATGTGTCCCATGGCTAGCAACTCCTTAATAGTTTTTTCTATTTCATCCTTTAGCCTCTTGGGGTGCCTATATGGGGTGACCATCATGGGCTTAGCGCCCTCCTCCAACTCAATGATATGCTCAATCCCTTTGTCTGGTGGTCTTCCTAGTGGAATATCACTGAATACCTGAGTGTGCTTAATTCTTGACTCCTGAATGTCTGGATGGTAAATTGGCTTTTGCTACTCACCCTGTGAAAGCATCAAAACACACTCAGCTCCTCACTCAACCATGTCATGCCTCATAAGTCTCTCCATCCTCCTAAAAGAAATCATTGTAAAATTGGAATCTCGAATAGCCTTGAGGACATGAGTTTTTCCATCTACCTAGAATGTCATTTCCATCTCTCTGAGATCTAGGGTGAATTTCCCTATGTCATGTAACCATCTCATGCTAAGTACCATCTCTTTATCACCCATATTCACCACATATAATTTGGTCTTGAAGTCATAGTTGTTAGAATGCATAGGCAAATTTGATATCCTCCTTTCGCACTTGACAGTATAACCATCTGCCACCTTAACTCTTATTCCCTCAAATTCCTCTGTCCTGATTTCATGCCTCTCAACCAATCGGGCATCAATAAAATTATGAGTGGCCCCTGTGTCAAGAAGAGTGATAATCTTTTGCCCTACTAGAACTCCACGCATTCTAAATGATCCCTCTTGTTGGATGCTAGTGATGTGCGCATCATGTTGCCTCGCTACCCCTTCATGCTCTCCTCTTTTATGTTTATCTTCCTTGTGCTCCATACATGAATCCTCAGGATCATATTGCCAATCTGATTTCTCTGACTCAGAGTCCTCATAATATGCCCACATCACTCTATTAGCTTTTCCTTTAGGTCTTAAGGGACAATCATGGTTTGCATCACGCCCCTTGCAGTAGAAACATAACTTCTTTTTGCGCAAATCATTAAGTGTATCCCTATCTAGAGGTGTTGATGATGTGCCCTTAAAATCTGGTTTGTTCTTTCTAGAAAAAGATTTGTTGTCTTGATATGAAGAAGATCCCTTTGATGAGTACTTGCTTTGCGGGGCTACCAGTTCCATGCTCCTAGCCTTCTTCATTGCCTCCTGAAGTGTGGGAGGATCAAATGCTTTAATCCATCCTCGCATAGGCTCCAATAACCCCTCAATGAATAGCACCACCAATCATCTCTCTGAGATGTTGGACACCATTACTAATAATTTTTGAAAGTCTCTAATATAGCTTTTCAAACTACCAACTTGCTTAAGCTGGGCCAAATCTCTGAAGTATGATTCTAGATCTTTCCTATCAAAATGTTCAATCAGTCTATCCATAAACTCTTGGTAAGATGTGATCTGACTATGTTGCATATTTGATAGCTTCCTCTTCTGTCATGGGTCGAAGAGCCAACAAGGTATCCAACTTATGAATCCATGATTGTGCCGTGGTCTTGTCACTGCCATCAAACATGGGTATTGTAAGCTTATTAGTAGTGTACTGGAGTTCCTTATTCTAATTCCTAGGTCTTCTCTCCTGTCGAGACCTATAGTAATCCATCCTTGATTGTACAAACCGATCAAAATGCATAAGCCCTTGTTCTTCATGTGTCAATTGTTGCCATTCATCATGGGCAACCATGTATGCATCAGCATAGGTTGGATTCTCAACCTCTTCAATATCCTCCTCAGCTGGTTCATTTCTTAGGAATGTGGGCCTAGTAGGCCTATCTGTAGTGCGGGAGGGTGCCCTCTACACTCTTCAGGGCCCAGCTACACTCTTATCATCTTCCTAGACCTGAGGCTGTCTTCTAGGTAAATTTAACTACTGCAAAGTATTTGCCAACTATTGTAAGGCCCTAGCTACATGTTGTTGACCAACTCGTAAATCTCTCAGAGTGTCTCTCACTTCCCTATCACCATTTCTATCATTTTCTCTCCTCTCATCTCTGTGTGGACCCATGTCTGCTCTGTCACCCATTTCAGCCAAAGGTACCTTTGTAAATGGGTCTTTTTCTTGCCAATTCCCTTCATGTTCTGCTCTTCTATAGGTATGGTACCTATGATGACCTCTCATGTGATATTTTAACCCTCCAGGATGGCAAGATCAGGGCTCTGATACCACTGTAACAATCCCTGCCCAATTTGGTCTTAATTGTCTCAATTTGCTGCCTTGTAAAATTTTCAAACACTTTGTAAGCAAAGTGCTTCTTGCCGGTTTTTGTCATAGTTTTGATGATTTGTTTAAATGACGATGGATTAAAGCTTCAATAAGTTTTAAGAATGACAATGCTGAGTTCTAGATGTAGGTTTTGTTCTTTTCTATGCAATTAGATGAATTCACAAAGCAAACTAATCACTTACAGCCAAAATGGACATTTAGTCGAACAGTTGGCATGCAACCTACTATCTCAATTCAAATGCTCAAAAAATAACCATAAATGACCATCAATGTGTGATTCTTAATTGTATTGATGATTTGATACAATGCTCCACTAAACTAGCCAAGACTCTTGGCATAAACAATAATTACAATTATATGGTATGCTGGTATGAAGGACGTACACCTACAGATGCAAATATAAAGTATTATAAATGATGGATTGTATGCAATGAACCCTGGTGGGATTGAGGCGCCCTTGAGAATAAATTAAGGAGCAAGCAATTTCCTAGTGAAAGGATGATCTCCCAAGCCAAATCAAAATTTCCAAGCCAGTTGCCCCTGTTTTAGTCTGATCTCAAATTTAAAATAATATGCACTGAATATGAATTGCCTCAAGCATCTAATATCATCTCCATGCTCCAAGGAAGTGGACACACCAAGCCAAGTAGAGAATCGATGCAAAATGGAATCCCCAAAAGCAAAAATGTCCCTCTTAATGGCGTCCTTCCTTGACTATAAATATCTAATTTTTATATCAGCTTTCTCTACAATGCAATGTGCTCTCGTAACCAAGTTAAAATTGATGCCAAGCTATATAGAAACCAACACCAAAGAGTTAGCTATGTAACCTCCACAAATTCACCAAATCGATTTCTCCAAAATTGGCCAATGGCCACAAATTTTGCTCCAATTGAGATGACTGAAATATCACCTCCAAAATACAACCCTTCAAGAGATATTTCACTCCCTCAGTTATGTTATCAATTGGAGTTATCATTCCCAAAGACAAATTGATTCACTGCAGGAAACTCTAGGCTCCACCAGCATACCATAGGAAAGACAACATCAAATCGGGATAATTCATAATGGTAGCACACTCCTCCCTTTATACTCTTTTTCATTTGGGAAGCTTCTAGAAACATCATAATATTTTATTATTATTTTTCCCTTTTAATATATTATATTTTCACTTTAATATAGAATAATGAATTATATCATAAAGCACAAATATAACATCATCTTGTAACATGAGGTTTCTAAAAATAGAACATTCTAATAAATCATTAGAAAACCTCCAGAATATGTCGAAACTTCCCCAAAGAAACCGACTGCCATTTGGGTAACTGCGGAGAGGACCCTCAAACCTTGCTGTATTAGCCTACGAGGGCCACTGATGGGCTAATCATGTTGAAATTATAATGTCTAACTAGAAGGGGACATTACAAAAGATAATTCTATTCAAGACAATATAGTCTAAACAGGGAGAGGTACAATTCAATCCATTAGTTATGCAACATCTACTTATCAAAATATGAAGGGCTAGGAGTATACTTACCTTGTTGAAATGAACTTGTCATGCCTCAATCTCTCCCTTGGCCAATGGTGCTTTGCAAGAGGTTGTTGTGGTTTGTAAGGATCACAAGGATAGATCAGCTCTGGGCTACAAGATTTCTCCATGTATCCAAGACCTCCACAAGACAAGTGCTACTACTCCAAGGCAAAAACTTAAGCAATAAAACCTCCAAATGATAGTATAAGTAGATTTGTCAGCTGTAATGACGTGCAATTGAATGATCCTCTCTTTAGGAATGAAATTAAGAGGATATTTATAGCCAAGGATTGACTCTAAATCCTCTCGAGAATGTAGCCGACAAGGTTGGTGGGTCTATCTCATTTAGCGGGAGATAGAGTTGTTATACCTCGAACTAGGTTGACTTGGGCCAATGGAGCTCTGTAACGTGCACTAGATTCCCAACAAGGTCGATTGGGTCGACGTAGTAGGAAAAATAAGTAAAAGGGGTATTTGCTTAGGCAGGAGCCATTTTTTATGGTGAATTGCTTAGGGGAGTGTATATGCAGGTTTTTATTGCTTAGGGAAATGGATAAAAGTAGCATGTAGTGGTTTTAGGTAATGGTTTAGGGGCCAACAATCCTACGGACTTGCCAACCCCTTTCTCGGTGCACCCTTTAAGGCGTGCACTCAAAGAGATTGAAACTCAACAGGTTTATGCAAGAGAGAAAGCGTCAGTAAATGATAAAAAAAACATGTAAGAATGTCAAGTCATACATAAAAAAAAACATGTAAAAATGTCAAATGTCCTATGTAAGATAAGTGAAGTCCACAAAAATCAAACGAGAATATGATTGATAGATAAAAAATCAAAATCTCTAAAGGATGATGACTGAAACATAGTGCTTGTAAGAAATCACAACTATCTATGACATGACTAGTTTGATAATGAGATGGTGTGGTACAAGGACTTATGACACTTTGACTAATGAACACAAAGCTTGGGCTAACAAGTGCAGTACATAAATTAACCCACAAAAGCTATATGCATAAAAAGTGAAATGGACCTACCTTCCCACAACGTGTTCCCCATTCCTAAGGACCCCTTACAAAGTTATCGTTTTACTGCGAAAGATTGGGCACTTGTGTGATAAAGTAGGTGGGACTAGAAGTATATGATCTAATGAGACCTCCTACCCCAGTCTACTAGCCTATTTCACCCCAATGGACTGCGGCTCTATCATGAGGCCAATTGTGGAGTTTGAGCTTTGACTAAGATAAGAGATGTGCCAAATAAAGATCATGTCTTTTGGTGTGATCTGACATTTAAGATTATTTTTTCCTTTTGATCATTGCCTTTTGTGTGTTTTATGATTTGGATTTTAACTTTTTTGGTTTTTTTTATTCCTCCTCACAAATTCAGACAACCAAACATGAGTGAAATAGGTGATGAACACAAGAGAGCTTACACTTGGTCACTAGAGAAAAGGACCTATAGACCATGTTGTCTAAGGAATCCTAAACTTGGCCACAAGTGTGCAATCTCAAAATTGATCGATGTGTACCTAAAATGAAAGGAAATAAGGTGAACATGGAGATAACAAATGATTCGTCCATGTAATAAGTGATACAATGATGAATATGCCCCTAGTTGATCAAGAGGTAAAATAGTGCTATGAAAGGGATGGGGCTATGCTATGAGAGTCATGTCACTAAGAAGTTGTACTAACCTACAATGAATCTAGCACAAGCACCAGTGAAATTAATGGTCATCCCAAAAGAGGGGGAAAGTAAATAAAAACCAAAGAATCATAAATAGACTAAGGGAAAGAATGGGATAAATAATTAAAGTACTACCTAATAACCACAAAGAAAACAAAGGCCGAACGTAATGTGAAATAAAACCAAAGATCCCAAAGGAAACAATGGAATAATTAATATGAAATAAATGAAAATAAAATGCACAAAAGCAAGGAAACATGAGACAAAAATAACAAGCGAAATCTATGCTAACGTCTATATCAAAGATGATCATGTGAAATAAAAGCCTATGTGTCTTGGAAGGTTTCTTGAAATTTAATTTGTTTGTTATTATCATAGTTGCCAAGATACAGGTACTGGTATAGGGAGACAGGTACCAGTACGCTATTTAAAAAAAATAAGAGACGGGTATAGGGGATGGAAAGATATATTTATTATGTAATATTTATATATTAATATATTATAGATAATATATTAATAGTTATATACACTATGAAAAATTTAAACAAATTTATACTATTGCAGTGCCAATGCTAGCAATATACATAATACACGCTGACTAAAGATCTTGACTAAATGAATATCTCATCATATTAAGCGTAAGGGTCATCATATACAATGAAATGCCGACAAATAGGCATGCAGAAAAGAAAAAAACACATATGTGAACCTGGATCATATTTGATGTGATACAATAGGATCAATTGTTACATCAATTATATCCTTTATGTCTTCCAAGATGTTGTCTAGATAGGCATCACTCTCAAGCTATGTCTCATCTACAGGTAATATAATAGAGGGAAAATCATTGAGGCCATTTGCCTCAAGCACATCATCCTCCAAGGATATGTCTGTTGCTCCATTAGGCAGAACGTGGTTCCATTTTGTTGTAAGGACCTTCCTTGTACCCTAGGCCTACATGAGAAAGAAGACAAAGTGTGTTATGAATGTACATTAGGTTGTTTGCCTTCTTTGACCCTAGTCAGTTCCTCTTCAATGAATGAATTATTGACGTTGTAGATTGCACCCTTGAGAGAACGCTGGGCTTCTCTCTTCCACGCGGCACAATGAAGACTCCTCTCTTGCCTGTGGGTCTGGCAAAACTGAGGGGAGAATCTCTAGATAAGGGCTAGCTCCTTTTGATGCATCTCTGGGTTATTTCAGCTAATATATAAAAGGGGGGGGTGAAAAGAGAGAAGGGTTACTGAAAACAGAACCTAAACTAAACGGTGATGCACCAAAAATGGTTGATCTACTTAGCTTGAACATACACTTTCCACCAAGAAAAATTCTTCTGCATCAGTGAGCTAGGGGGCCTCTAGAGATACAGGAAGGAAGAACTACTAGAGGTGTTCTAAGACACACTATGGTAGCCTATTCACATGCGCCTATACTCTGCTGTGGACACTTCTGGCTAACCTACAAAAGAAGAACTCACAATACACTAGACATGCTGGAATCATTGTGTGAAAGCATGAAGGAAAATGACTTAACACAAGACAAAGCCATAGACATATGCAAAAGTGCAAGCTCAAATGGAGGCAAAAATGCTTCTTTTTGATTCAAAGTAAATTTTGGCAGAGCTCCGCCTTACAAGCTGAGAGATCTCTTCCTCACTTGGAGGTTACAATATATATATATATATATATATATATATATATATATATATATATATATCATCAAAAGGAAGACTTAGGCACTTTTTAGAATGAGTGGCCCATGCTGCAGCAGTCCTAGTTTTGACTTTGGCATTGAAATCATATTAAATATCATTGTAAAAGCATGGTTCGCTTGGTCGTTTGAATGACAAGGCCGCCGCTCTTTATGAAACTTACACGACTGTCCGCTCACCCATGCTTAAACGAAGAAAAATAGGCTGCACCATTGAATGCTTGCGCACTTTGGTGACCATTTCTTAAGGACTATTTCACCCATAGTAATAACTCTTCTATCGACGCTTCATGTGCCACCTAGACTATTTTGTCTTCTTATGTGCTTGGCTTATGTGTGTGTGGTCATGCTTTCACTGTTTTTGTCTTTCCTTGCAACTTGGCTCTCTGGGTATCTTTTTGTCTTCAGAGCTTATTGTGAAGGCCTTAGTCCTTTTTTCTTTGGAGTCTCTGTCCTTTCTCTTCTTAAATTCCTTTGAACAAAATGTCTGAAGGAATGTGCATTTGGATTTTTCTGATTTGGTCCTTTACCTTGTATTTTCCAAAGGATTTTTTTTTCGCCTTTGTTCACCGTGGATTTCCTTCGGACAAAAAATCCAAAGGAATCCTTTGCCCTTCGCTCTTTGATGAATCTGCTCGCCATTTCAGGTTTTTTCAATTATGACTTTGAACCCTTCGATTGAACCTAAACCCTTTTTTAGAGTTCAATGGTTCAATGATTCAAAAGTCCAACACTCTATGTTCTGCAAGGAGTTGTGTTCACTCAGTTCCCTTATGGATTTAATGTATCATTGAACCTACTGGTAGAACCAATCGATTGAACCAATTGCTTGAACCAACTACTTGAGCCAATCGCTTGAACCAATTGCTTGAACCAAAAATTTGAACCAATCGCTTGAACCAACCACTCCAACCTAAAATGGTTCAACAGTTCAACGGTTCAATATTTCCAAGTTCAAAGTCCTAAGTTCAAAGTTCAAAGCTCTAACGTTGAACCACTTTTTCATACTTTTAGGAAACATGCCTTCAAACTTTGGTCTCTTTCCTTGTGAATTTATTCGGACAAAATGTCCGAAGAAGCTTTGTAAAAGCCTTGCATCTTTGAACTAGTCCATCTCTTTCCCGAAAGGCTTGTGCAAACCAAATTCACGACTGATGGCTCAGAACAACAGGGGAAGAAGAAGACCGATTTTGGCCTGCAGGACCAAAATGGTCAACATGAATGAAACCATAAGTACTCCAATTCCTCTCACAAGAAGATGAACTCACTACTTGTGAGAGTAACTGTATTGCCAATGATTGAAATTTAAGGGCTTCATTACCATGGTTCCACCACCACTCTATTGGGTCCTTCGCATGCATATTGCAGAGAGCCTCCACTATGGAAAATTGTCCACGACCACATGAAAACATGTTCTATTGAGTCCTAATACAATAAGCTTCCTCTCCTCGACCATAAACCTTTTTTACAACAATCCAAAATTATTTCATTACTTCTCTATCTTCATATGAAGCCCTCTTTTTGGTGACCTCTGTATCATACCACTTTGGAATTAAAGCGTAAACAAAACAATGTACAGGGGTGTTAAGCTTGTTCCATCTTTTGTGTATCTTTTCCTCAATCAAAGGATTTAAAGAAGAATCCCTTGAGTTTGTAATTTTTTTTATTTTTTCACACAGAATCAATTTCTTCATAAACCTCACCCAAACATGGCTTGTCTGAATCAACAAAATGGATGAACTCACAAATGGATTGAATGAACTCAGCGCAAAAGTGGTCATCAAGGATCATCTGCCTCATTTGAACTACAGTCTCTAATGTAGATTGTCTCCAACCTGCCTATGCATCAATAATTACAGTGAAACACAAGGCCCCTTTGACAGCATAAAGACGATCAAATAGTATGAAGAATGAATCAAAATGCATATCTGTAGGTTCAAGAAGTTCTACCTTGGCAAATCTTCTATAAATGGCTTGTGTGTGGTGATGATTGCATACAAACATTTGCATTTTTATTTCCTTTTCAATAAGCTCAAAAACCCACTGAAACCTGCCAATGTCTTTGAGAGCATTATTCAATGCGTGCACACAACATGGTGTTCAAAATACATGTTTGTATTTTTCTTGCACCAATAAGCCAATTGCTTTGCAAATTAGGGCAATCCCTGTAATAATTTGGAAAACATGTGATGCCCCCACCTCATCAATTGCATCACATAATTGCTTCTTAAAAAAGTCTACATTTTTCTCTTGTCCAGAACAGCCTATAGCCTTCAAAAAATAAGGGCCTTTGGAGCAAGTTACCATAATTTTCAAAAGTGGTTGGTTTCTTGTATCAGTCCAACCATCCAACACAATGCCACATCCCTCTTTGGACCACACTTTTTTGACTAACGTTGTTTGTTGCTCTATCCTTATTTTTTCTTTGTCAATAAGAGATGTGCAAAGCTTCTCGTAACCAGGTGGTTTATACCCCGTCGGCCCACTATTGATAACACGAACCATTTCCTCATAATAAGGTGATCGAGAAACATTGAATAGAATGCCATTCGCATACAAGAAGTGTGAAATCATTAAATCTACTACGTCTCGACCATGCACATCAAACATGCTTCCAATGGGGTTCAAATTGCCAATGTATAATCTCTTATGAGAAAACCCCACATCCTCTACCACATGACCAAAAGACACATCTACCTCCGATTCTGTTCTTGGAATTGGAATGTCATGGTGACTCTGAGTTTGATATGTGGTTGAAGCGTGAGAGCTTAAAGGAGTCATTTTGCCTTCAGCGCTTTCTTGTTCCCTCATTGCTTCACACCATGCTTTCTCATTTGAGCAAGGTTTAACCCCTTTTCCTATTGCTCATAAAAATTGACCCTTCACCCTCGTGTAAGTGCACTGAAAGGCCTTCCCACAAAGTTTACAAGTGATCTCTGTTGTTCTGCCATTCCCTTTGTGAACACAATTGCAAAACTTCCACAATGAATATAGACCTTCTCTCCTTCCCCTTGATATTCTAAAAAAAATAGTAATTCGTAATTTAAAATTTATTAAAAAATTAAAATAAAATATTTGTTAAAATTTAAAAACCTAACTATAAAAAATTATTTAATTTAAAATAAAGAATAAAAAATAAAATAGTATAATAACATTTTTTTAAAATTAAAAATTAAAAAATTAAATAATAACCAATAAATTATAATTAATAAAATTTTAAATATTAAATACCAATTGCAATTGTTAAATGACTATTAAAAAATAAAAATATTAAATTTAACAACTATTGAAAATTCTAAAATGCTAAAAGACAAAGTAAATCATTTAACATTAATTTTTTTTAAAAAAAATACATAATTTACCTATTGTTTCCAGTTTTTAACTCAAAAGGTTTAAGTTTTTAGTTTTACTTTTTAACGATTTTAGTTTTTATTTATAACATTAAAAAATAAAATAAAAACTAAATTTGTTAAAAAGTAAAACTAAAAACTTAAAAGTTAAAACTTTTGAGTTAAAAACTTAAAACGATAGGTGAATTATGTTTTTTTTTTTTTTTTATAAAAATTTAATGTTAAATGATTTACTTTTAGTCTTTTAGCATTTTAGAGTTTTCAATAGTTAACTTAAAGCATTGCCTTCATGACAATGGCTTGTCGTTGCCATGAAGGCAATTACAATGTTACATAAAAAATGCGAATTGAATTTACAACTTAATTGTTAATCAAAAATAAAAAACGTGATTTGAACTTTGATTTGTTTAAGTTACCTGCGAATGGTACTACTGCAAACACTTCAACTGCAATTGTTGTGGTAAAACTCTATCATTTCCATTTTTTTATAAAGATTTTCATGCATTTAGGGTTTCACACTTTTGGGTACTCAGAATTTGGACATGGGAATATGTGGGAGACGCAAGATGTTCCCAATAGACATCTCCAAGCACGGGAGACATCTCCGTACCCATCTTTCATACCCAAAACGCATCTCGATACCCAAGACGCATCCTAGGGGTTGGGGGACGTGTCCCTTCAACTCTAGTTATTATGCAATGTAGAATAAGATTGGGCATCATATGATGCTCCAAAGGGTAATTTGATATAGGGATGAGCATCTCAAGATGCCCCAAAGTTTGAAGTGACATGTGGATGTGCATCGCAAGATACCCCAACATGTGATATGGAATGAGGTGAAATTAAGCTATTAGAATGAACTGCATTAGGTTGATGTGTGCAGTTGGAGACATGTAAATGTGTTAATATGTTGAATTTTGAGGATGTTGAAATTGAAATAGGATTTGGAGGAGAGGTATGAATAGGTCTATAAGGTGAAGGAGGACCATGTTGATGCAATTTGGAGTATGCATTTGAACTAGGTGCTCCTTTGGTTCGTGTGATCTAAAAGGTTGAGGTGTGATGGATGCAACCACCCATTTGAAGTTGTTTATGTTAGCTATCATTTCCTTATTGGTGCAAGAAGAAGGATCAATTTTGGCTTGGACAATAGAAGTAGATGAAGTGGAGGTATGGGGTAATTGTTGATATTAGGTAGGTGATGCTGATGTGATTGTGATTCTTTAGATTGGGCTTGTGAAGCTTGAAGATGGTCTTGATAACGTTGTTGTGTAAGAGTATCAAGATTGAAATGTGGACCAAGCAAGGAAGCAAGAAGAAATCGGTGAATATCATAACAAGTCTCATGAGAATGACCTATCGTAGCATGCCACTAACAAAACTTATCAGGGTTATACCATTTTGGAGATGGTTTGGAAGGATCAAAGTTCATGGGTTTAGAGGGTGGCAATTTCTTCTTAAGTTCTTCTAGACTTAAGGGAGGGTGGGCTAGGTTAAAATTGGTTGAATTAGATGATCCTTTTTGGATTTGGGGAGGCTTATATGAACCAATGTTACAAGAAAATGATTGGAAAGGTTCATTTGTAGTTGGTTGAGGTGATTCAAATTGAGTTATAAGAAAGTCTTGTTTTTTTGCTTAGTCCAAGGCTTCTTCTAAAGTTTTAGGGGAAAACATCCAAACTTTGTATTGAAGAGGATCTTTAAGAGTGGTAAAAAATAGTTTTAAAATAGTATCATCATTCATGTTATGGTCCACTTTGTGAGCTAGATACTTCCATCGTTTGATGAAAGTGTGAGCAAATTCATTAGGATTTTGCTTGGCATTGATGAAATAGCTTAGATAATTTTCAGAAAGGTTGTTATGTTGGAATTCTTTCACCAGAGCATTGACTAAATCTTCTAGTTGTGTAATGGAATGTCTAGAAAGTTGATTGTACCATTCAAATGTATCGCCAACAAAGGTTTTTTCTAGGCGCTTAGTGGTAGAAAAGTTGTTAGTTTGGACACATTCTTTATAAAGATTGCCAAAGATTTTGAGAAAGATAGCCTGATTCTTAGTCCCATTATATGCAATAGTTGGAGAAATGTTTCCAATATATATGGATACAATGAATGGAGCTAAAGGTTCATTTTGAAGATGTTGAAGAATCTTGTTATGCAAAGGGGGTTGAGGGATGATATTCCCATTGACATCTATAAGAGGAGGGGAGACAAATTTTTTATTTGGTTGAGTCATGATGCCTTGAGGTGCTTGACTAGTCATTTGAAAGATATGAGATTGCATTTGCATCATTTGGGAATTGTTAGTTGTTTGCATAACATTCATTTTTTGAACCATTTGAGAAAGAATTTGAATTGTATCAATTGTAGGAGTAAATTTCTAGTGGTAGGAATGTTGGTGTTGGTAGGAGAAGCATTCCCTATATTGGTAGTAGGGGAGGGATTGTTGGATGGAGGATTTCCAACATTGGTAGGAGGACGAAGGTGCATAATCTCAACTGTATTACATATAGTGGTAATTGGTTTGGAATTAAGAAAACATGAAGGAAAGAATTCAATAGTTTCATCTAAAGTGATAATATAATTGAGGTTTTGATCTAAGTCCTTGATTATGCAGTGTTCTTGACTAATTGGAAGCTGAAAAAAACATAATTATGAATTTATTAAGTTACTAAACTAAGTCGGCCACCTACTAAACTAAGTTGGCCACTTACCGAACTGTGTTAGAAAACAGAGGCAAAACAAAGTAGGTCAGTGACCTACTAAACTAAGTCAGCGATCTAGTGAACTAAGTCGACTAGGTTGATCTAGTTGATTTTTGGGAAGAAAAATAGTAAGATGAAATTATACTAGGTTGGCTAAGTCCTATGGAGTCAGCTAGGTCGATCTAGTTGAATTTTGGGAAGAAAATTAGCAGTCTAAAAAAAGGCTGGAACAAACTAGGTTGAACAATTCGATCTAGTTGAATTCTAAAAAAATCCAAAATAAACTAGGTCGACCAACTCAATGTAGTTGATTGTATATATAATTTTAATAAAATTGCAAAACTAGCAAAAACATAATAAATATTTGAAGTATTGATTGATTTTACTAAGAATCAGAAATAAAAAATTTAGATATTTGACAAAATTGAATTACTAGGTAAGAGTGAATCTGGAAGATAGAACAATATCAACCAGGTCAATTTAGTAGTTTTTCTGAGAATGTTGAATTGTTGTTTGACTGGATCATTGAGGAGAGTTTTTGATCACACACACAATACAAAACTAGGTCAATAGGTTTGACCTAGTTGTGAACATGCACACAAAAAATAGAACTACGTTGACAGGGTCGACTTAGTTGAAAACCTGCACAAAAATAAAACTGGGTCAATAGGCCCGATCCAGTTGACTGTAAATGAAAATTAAAAATTACAAGGGTTATATTCACATCAGGTTCACCAAAATGTATGTAAGTGAAATAAGATAGATATACAACTTATCATACTCAGTATTATCCAAGCTCGTAGAAGGTAATCAACTAACAATTTGCTTATCAATACTTTGTTATATTGGGTTCATGACCAATTATAAATCCACTAAACCTAACTAAGATATCTCTTACTATACAAAAACAAAGGAGAATTTTCCAAGGCTTTTAGTCAAATGTCATCATGTAATAACCCTAGCTAGGTCTTATAATGAGATAAATGGAAATTAGCTAATCTACTAAACAAACATACAAGCTAATCTAGTAAATAAACATGCAAGCTAATCTAGTGCTTATCAAAGCTGTGGCACAAATGGGGAAGATTAAACAAGCAAAGATAATTCCATTCAAGACAATATAATCTAAACAAGGAGAGATACAATTCAATCCATTAGTTATGCAACATCTACTTATCAAAATATGAAGGGCTAGAGTATACTTACCCTATTGAAATGAACCTGTTGTGCCTCAATATCTCCCTTGGCTAATGGTGCTTTGCAAGAGGTTGTTGTGGCTTGTAAGGATCACAAAGATATGTCACCTTTAGGCTACAAGATTTCTCTTATGCATCCAAGACCTCCATAAGACAAGTGCTCTACTCCAAGGCAAAAACCTAAGCAATGAAACACCCAAATGATAGTATAAACAGATTTGCGAGTTGTGATGATGCACAATTGAATGATCATCTCTTTAGATTTGAAATTAAGAGTGTATTTATAGCCGATGATTGACCCTAAACCCTCCCAGGAACTTAGCTGATAAGGTTGCCCTGAAATATCCCAAAATGGAATATAATACTGAAATCTGGATTTTACACCAAACCCTCGATAAAGATGATATTTTTTTATTTGTAACAGCAAATCCTAGGTACCAAAAGGTTGCAAAGTGGCTGGGAATTAAGTATTCAAACACTAGCATCAAAGCTATCAATTTGTAGAATAAATGGGTATCAAACCCTAGCCAAACAATTGTGAATTTTTGGATCTTCCACTTGCTGCCTGTTGACCATTTTGGTCCTGCAGGCCAAAATTGGTCTCCTTCCCCTGTTGTTCTGAGCCAGTTTAATTTTGGTTGCACAAGTCTTTCAGCAGAAGATGAACTAGTTCAAAGAATGCAAGGGCTTTTACAAAAGCTTTTTGGGACATTTTGTCCAAAGAAATTCACAAGGAAAGAGAGCAAAAATGATTCAAGACACATTTCTCTTAAGGTTGAAAAAATTGGTTCAGCGCCCCGGGGTTCAACAACTTGATCTATCCAAAAGCTTTGAAATTTGAGCTTTGAACTTAATAATATTGAACCGTTGAACTGAGTTGGTTCAAGCAGTCGGTTTAATTGGTTTGGTTCAAGTAGTCGATTCAATTGGTTTGGTTCAACAAGTTGGTTCAAGCAGTCAGTTCAATTGGTTTGGTTCAATGTTTTGGTTCAATCAATAAGTTCAAGTGCTTGGTTCAAAGTGATTGGTTTAGTCGGTTGGTTCAATGTTTGGTTCAAGCAATGGTTCAATTGGAAAGTTCAAAGCAGTCTTATAAAAGTCTGAAGGACAAGTGCCCTTGTTGAGGGCACTTAGGCGATAAAAGGACCTTTGCAAATTTTTTGAAAGGCAATTTTAGAGGCCAAACAGCCCTTGCAGAGTGCAGTCAAGCATAAAATGAACCATTCCAGTGCCCTTCCAGAGGGTAGTTCCAAACCCAAGTGCCCTTGCGGGGGGCAGGGAACACTTGCAAAGGGATAAAAGAGAAGGCCGAAAAGGTAAGTTTTTCTTCGAAAAAGTGAACAAGGTAGAAAAGTTGGAATTCCTTCGAATTTGTTCAAGGCAAGAGATAGAGAATTTATTCGGACAAAATGCCTGAAGGAATTCCTTCGAACATTTTGTCTGAAGAAATTCATAAGGCAAAAATAATGTCTTTCAAGAAGATTTTCCACGAAAAAGAGAGAGGATGAATTCTTTCAGACAAAAAGTCTGAAGGAATTCCTTTAGACTTTTGTCTAAAGGAATTCGCCCGAAAGAAAAGCCCTGACAAAATAAGCAGAAAAAATGTGAAGGAACATTTCCTTCGGACATTTTGTCTGAAGGAATTCCTTAAGACATTTTGTCCGAAGGATTTGAGAAGCAAGGCCACCGAAGGACCCTGAAGGGTAGGTGCCCTTGCGGGGGACTCTCGACTGCCAAAAGAAGGACCTCCCCCAAGTCTCGAAAGGACACCTTCCCTTCAGAAGGATTCAAAGACTAAGCTCTTTCAAAGGAAATCTGAAGGAAATAAAGCCAAAGGAATTGACCAAGGGGTAATGGGCCTGTAGACGTCAAAGTTGGGCACCATGAACTAGCCGTTGGAATCCAGATCTCTGGTGACGTCCCCAAAGCCATCAAATTCAGGGCAATAAACTAGTTGTTGGCTTTCAAATGGTGAAGGGTGCGCAGACATAAACTTTGCAGAAATGAAAAAGCCATTGATCTTTAAAGGCTTTAGCGTGGACCTGAATGCATTCAAAGGCCTTAAGGCCAAAAGGAAGAACCGCTGAGAGAAGAGCACAAAGAGCCAACAAAGCTGGGAAGATAGCACCAAAGGCTCAAGTTCCAGGAAAAGACAAAACCAGGAAGAGACAAAGCTGGGAAAGGACAAAAGTCAAGAGTGAACTCAATGACCTACCAAAAAGGGAGCCCAAAGAGCCTAGCGCAGAAATAGACAAAATAGCCTAGGTGGCAAAGGGGAGGTGAGTTATTCCTGCAGTTGGAATAGTCTTTGCCAAGTAGTCAAGGAGTGCAAACAGTAAATGACGTGACCCATTTTTTCTCTACTTTATATTAATGAGCAGACAAATTGCATGAATATCTTGAAGGAGTAGTCTTGTTTGCAGAAAAAGAGGCATGGCCCATGCTTCCACATTAATGTTTGAACACCAAAGTCAAGACTGACAGCCAACACATCATTCTCTTTCAACATTTTTCTCTTCCCGATGCTCTCAATGCACATGGGGCACTTGTAAAAGGGTGCCAAAAGGCCTCTTTCTTCCTCTATATTTATTGTAACTTCTCATTTCAAAAGGGATCTCTTGGCTTGTAAGGCGGAGCTCTGCCAGATTTTACCTTGAATCAAGCTTGACATAGCATTTTTACCTCCATTTGAGCTTACACTTTTGCATATGTCTATGGCTTTGTTTTGTGTTAAGTCATTTTTATTTTATGCTTTCACAGAATGATTCTAGCATGTCTAGTGTATTGTGAAGTTTCTTCTTTTGTAGGTTAGCCAGAAGTGTCCATAGCGGGAATATAGGTGCATGTGAATAGGTTGCCGAAGTGTGTCTTAGAATGCCTCAGGCAGTTCTTCCTCCCTGTATCTCGATCGGACCCCTAGCTCAATGATGCAGAAGAATTTTTTGTATCAAATGAAGTGTATCCCAGCTTGTTTTTGGTGGAAAGTGTAGGTTCAAGCTAAGTATATCAAACTTTTTTGGTGTATCACCATTTAGTTTAGGTTATGTTTTCAACATCCTTCTCTCTTTCCACCCCCCCATTGTTAGTAGTAGAAAATCCAGGACCATAGAGATACACCAAAGGGAGCTAGCGCTTATCTAGAGACTCTCCCCTCAGTTTTGCTAGACCCACATGCAAGAGAGGAGTTTCCATTGTGATGCATGGAAGACAGGAGCTCAGTCTCCTATCAAAGGTGCAATTCACTGCATCAACATTTTTTGGCACACCCGGTGGGACCACATTTTAACACTCAAAAAAGTTTCAGGATTGATGCTGGTCCTGTTACAGCATAATGAACCATTAATACAACCTTTGACCTTTAATCAGATGATTGTGGGACAAGTTTTGTCTAAAAAATTGAAGAAATTTGGTGTGTTCTTCAACAAACCAGCCTTTGGAGGCTTTTTCATCAACACCAATGGCGACTCCAAGTTGAATCAACTGGTTAAGCAGTTTTGGTGCCTTCAAGAAATCATATTTTGGTATGTATAATTCCACTGTTCAGCATAATGGGCCTTTTATTTCTTCATATAACTTTGATCAAGCTCAGGGTGTTCATGAAATCACCTCAAGCAGCTCTCCTAGTTGCCCTTCAACAATAAGGGAAGTAGCACTGGAGTTTGAGAAGCAAGTGATGGAAATAGACAGATTAGATGAGCAGTATAGATATCAACAAGAGCTTATGTACAAAGAAGAGTGTTTATGTAGGGAAGCTCAGGCCTTGCAATCCATGAAAGAGGAGGTAGCAAAATGGAAGAGTCTATTCATTCAAGGCAATCAGCCTTGTGTGCCCCCTCTTATTCTTAAGAAAGCCCCCTCTTATGCACCAAATCCTTTCTACTAGATAACACTTGCTCACTCTATCTCATCTAATGCATTAATTACTCCTGCTCTTATTCCCTATCACCTAGCTTTCAAACATCAAAGGGCACTAGAGCAACCTCTCATGGAAATGAACCTTCTCAATTCCTTAGAATGTGAATCATCCTTTGAAGGAAATACCATGAACCAACACATCTCTCTTGAAGCAGATCTTTCTGTGCATGAGCAGACCCTTCCTAGTCTTCCTCAACCTCCTCAAGTCTTTCAACATGATGTCAAGATTCCAAGTTGGAAGAGGGAATATCATGAACCAGCTCAGGACCTTGAAGAAGATAAAGTTGTTGCCTATTCACAAGGGGAAAGTTCCAATCCCAAGGTCATGAGTTGGAAGCAAATAGTGGAATCATGGGGCGAGGAGGAAAAGCAAGGTCTTGCTCAAAACTTTGAAGAAGATGAAGCTGCTCCTACTCATCATGATGATGCTTGTGACCTCTAAGAAAGGCTCTTCCAAGAAGATGTAGCCAGGCGAATTATAGAGTTGGAATCTAGAATGAGGTTGCTCAGCCAAAGTGTGATGGATGGTTCAGACCAAACAACAGATCTTACTCCTGAACACACCCCATCTACACACCTCTAAGAGAGCTATCAGGCCAAATATGATATAGATAAATTGATGTCCAAATGGAAGGAAAAGAATCATTCGATTCTAGCTCAGGGACTGCCTCCTCTTCCACATGGGTTTAATTTTCAACGTTCCACTTCATCCCTTCTTAGAGAGGAACTTGTTTTGAAAGAGGCAAGTGAAGAAGAGAAGATCCAAATTGCAGCTACCTAGGAGGCTATCACGAGTAACAATGAAGATGAAATCATCATGGATGGTCCTTTTAGAGACATCATCAACAATGAAAAAGACACGGGTCATGCATACATGCGGATGTTCCAGCAATATGAAGAGGAAAGTAAACATGGTGAGCTCCCTCCTCCCTTGTTTGATGAACTTCCGTATTGCTTTGATGAGGAGGATGACCATGCCATGGAGCCTGAGTTGGAGGATGATTAGGTGGATGTCTTTGAACAACTAGAGACTCTGATCCTTGAGCAGGAAAAGGAGAGGCCTTTCTATCTTGAGGAAAGCTTTGAAGAAGAGAGCCTTGAACAAGAAGGTGATGTATTGTGGGATGACCAATTAGTCTGTGATCTCATTTCAGACATCACAATAGTCACCCTTCTTCAAGAAAGCCATGAGGGAGCAGAGGATGAGTTTGATAGGGTCTTCAATAAAGCAGAAGGGAATGAGTCAAACCATG
Organism: Torreya grandis; assembly: GCA_037957365.1. Taxonomy (NCBI): domain Eukaryota; kingdom Viridiplantae; phylum Streptophyta; class Pinopsida; order Cupressales; family Taxaceae; genus Torreya; species Torreya grandis. The sequence continues at coordinate 3,995,764 of JARHVA010000432.1, read as the reverse complement.
GTGCATTGTAAAGGGACTATGCATATCAAAGGGCTTATGGTGATGAGCCAACAACCATCGATTTCTTGGTGAAACATGCCAACATGAAGGACCAGCATTCGACAAGCTTCCAAGAACAAGAAGATTACATATATGTTGGAAGCATTTTTGACTCTGATCCACTTGGATGCAAGCCAATCAAGGTGGCAGACAAGAGGAGCAGGTCACCAAGTCTCCATTCCATTCATCCACTTGTCTGGCACCATAAGTTTCCTTGCCATGAATGAGACTTAAGAAATTTTCCCTTTGACCTAGGAGGGAGGCAAATATACTTGGTTAGGTGTACATAGTAGTTTGCTTTCAAGTTTTCTCTTCCTATTTTCCCTAAGTGTTGTTTGCACAGGTAGTGTTTTTAGCCTTGTGTGTGTTTTCCTTTGTGTTTGGGGTAAAAGCTTCATGATTGATTCTTGGATCTATTGGGGCTGTTGCTAAATTTTTTCAAGTTGCGTTCTTGACTTCGTGCCCAATGGACTTTAAGGCAACTGGCTTTTAAGCATATCAGGCATGCTTCCCTTGGGAATCACCAAATTGTTGACCATTTTGGTCATGTAGGCCAAAATCGGTCTCCTTCTTCCCCTGTTGTTTTTAGCTAGTTCATTTTTAGTTGCACAAGTCTTTCGACAGAAGATGAACTAGTTCAAAGAATGCAAGGGCTTTTACAAAAGCTTCTTTGGACATATTGTCCGAATAAATTCACAAGGAAAGAGAGCTAAAATGATTCAAGACACATTTCTCTTAAGGTTGAAAAAATTGGTTCAACGCTGGGGTTCAACGACTTGATCTATCCAAAAGCTTTGAAATTTGAGCTTTGAACTTAATAATATTGAACCATTGAACTTAGTTGGTTCAAGCAGTCAGTTTAATTTGTTTGGTTCAATGTTTTGGTTCAATCAGTCAGTTCAAGTGCTTGGTTCAATGACTTGGTTCAAAGTGATTGGTTCAGTCGGTTGGTTCAATGTTTGGTTCAAACGGGTTGGTTCAAGCAATGGTTCAATCAGAAAGTTCAAAGGAGTCTTCCAAAATTCCGAAGGACAAGTGCCCTTGTGGAGGGCACTTAGGTAACAAAAGGACCTTTGCAAATTTTCTGAAAGGCAAGTTTAGAGGCCAAACAACCCTTGCGGAGGATAGTTAAGCATAAAATGAACCATTCCAGTGCCCTTGCGAAGCGCAGTTCCAGACCCAAGTGCCCTTGTGGGGGGCAGGGAACACTTGCAAAGGGATAAAAGAGAAAGCCGAAAAGGTAAGTTTTTCTTTATAAAAGTGAACAATGCAGAAAAGTTGGAATTCATTCGATTTGTTCAAGGCAAGAGATGGAGAATTTCTTCAGACAAAATGCCTGAAGGAATTCCTTCAGACATTTTGTCCGAAGAAATTCATAAGGCAAAAACAATGTCTTTCGGGAAGATTTTCCACAGAAAAGAGACAAGACGAATTCTTTCAGACAAAAAGTATGAAGGAATTCCTTCGAACTTTTGTCTGAAGGAATTTGCCCAAAAGAAGAGGCCTGACAGAATAAGTGAAAAAAATGTGAAGGAACATTTCCTTCAGACATTTTTTCTGAAGGATTTGAGAAGCAAGGCTGCCAAAGGACCCCAAAGGGCAGGTGCCCTTGCGGGGGACTCTCAGCTGCCGAAAGAAGGACCTCCACCAAGTCCTAAAAGGACACCTTCCCTTCAGAAGGATTCAAAGACTAAGCTCAGTCAAAGGAAATCTGAAGGAAATAAAGTCAAAGGAATTGACCAAGGGGCGACAAGCTCGTGGACGTCAAAGTTGGGCACCATGAACTAGCTGTTAGAATCCAGACATCCGGTGACGTCCCCAAAGCCATCAAATTTAGGGCAATAAATTAGCCGTTGGCTTTCAAATGGCGATGAGTGCGCAGACATCAAATTTGTAAAAATAAAATAGCCATTGATCTTTAAAGGCTTAAGTGTGGACCTGAATGCATTCAAAGGCCTTAAGGCCAAAAGGAAGAACCATTGAGAGAAGAGCACAAGGAGCCAACAAAGCTGGGAAGATAGCCCCGAAGGCTCAAATTCCAAGAAAAGACAAAACTAGGAAGAGACAAAGCTGGGAAAGGACAAAAGTCAAGAGTGAACTTAGCGACTTGCTAAAAAGGGAGCCCAAAGAACCAAGTGTAGAAATAGACAAAATAGCCCAGGTGGCAAAGGGGAGGCAAGTTATTCCTGCAGTTGGAATAGTCTCTGCCAAGTGGTCATCAAGGAGCGCAAATAGTACATGACGTGACCTATTTTTTCTCCAATTTACATTAATGAGCAGACAAATTTTGTGAATATCTTGAAGGAGTAGTTTTGTTTACAGAAAAAGAGGCACAGCCCATGCTTCCACATTAATGTTTGAATGCCAAAGTCAAGACTGACAGCCAACACAACATTCTCTTTCAATGTTTTTCTCTTCTCGATGCTCTCAATGCACATGGGCCACTTGTAAAAGGGCACCTCTATATTTATTGTAACTTCTCATTTTAGAAGGGATCTCTTGGCTTGTAAGGCGGAGCTCTGCCGTATTATAACTTGAATCAAGACATAGCATTTTTACCTCCATTTGAGCTTACACTTTTGCATATGTTTATGGCTTTGTTTTGTGTTAAGTCATTTTTCTTTTATGCTTTCGCAGAATGATTCCAGCATGTCTAGTGTATTGTGAAGTTTCTTCTTTTGTAGGTTAGCCAGAGGTGTCCACAATGGAAATATAGGTGCATGTGAATAGGCTGCCGAAGTGTCTCTTAGAATGCCTCAAGTAGTTCTTCCTCCCTATATCTCCATCGGACCCCTAGCTCACTAATGAAGAAGAATTTCCCATATCAAATGAAGTGTATCCCAGCTTGTTCTTGGTGGAAAGTGTAGGTTCAAGCTAAGTAGATCAAACCTTTTTAGTGTATCACCATTTAGTTTGGGTTCTATTTTCAGCATCCTTCTCTCTTTCCACCCCCCCATTGTTAGCAATAGAAAATCCAGGACCATAGGGATACGTCAAAGGGAGCTAGCCCTTATCTAGAGACTCTCCCCTCAATTTTGCTAGACCCATAGGAAAGAGAGGAGTTTCCATTGTGGTGCATGGAAGATAAGAGCTCAGTCTCCTGTCAAGGGTGCAATCCACTGCATCAACAGTTTTTTGCATGCCCGGTGGGACCACATTTTAACACTCAAAAAAGTTTCAAGATTGGTGCTGGTCCTGTTATAGCAAAACAAACCATTAATACAGCCTCTAACCTTTAATCAGGCAATTGTGGGATAAGTTTTGTCTAAAAAGTTGAAGAAATTTGGTGTGTTCTTCAACCAACCAGCCTTTGGAGGCTTTTTCATCAACACCAACGGTGACTCCGAGTCGAATTAGCTGGTTAAGAAGTTTTGGTGCCATCAAGAAATCGTATTTTGGTATGTATAATTCCACTGTTTAGCATAATGGGCCTTTTATTCCTTCATATAAATTTGATCAAGCTCAGGTTGTTCATGAAATCACCTCAAACAGCTCTCCTAGTTGCCCTTCAACAATAAGGGAAGTAGCACTGGAGTTTGAGAAGCAAGTGATGAAAATAGATAGATTAGATGAGTAATATAGATATCAGCAAGAGCTTATGTACAAAGAGGAGTGTTTGTGCAGGCAAGCTCAAGCCTTGTAATCCATGAAAAATGAGGTAGCAAAATGGAAGAGTCCATTCATTCAAGGCAATCAGCCTTGTGTGCCCCCTCCTATTCTTAAGAAATCCCCCTCTTATGCACCAAATCCTTTCTACTAGATAACACTTGCTTACTCTATCTCATCTGATGCATTAATCACTCCTGCTCTAAATCCCTTGCACCTAGCTTTCAAACATCAAAGGGCACTAGAGCAACCTCTCATGGAAATGAACCTTCTCAATTCCTTAGAATGTGAATCCTCCTTTGAAGGAAATAACATGAACCAACACATCTCTCTTGAAGCAGCTCTTCCTGTGCATGAGCAGACCCTTCCTAGTCTTCCTCAACCTCCTCAAGTCTTTCAACATGATGTCAAGATTCCAAGTTGGAGGAGGGAAGATCATGAACTGGCTCGAAACCTTGAAGAAGCTAAAGTTGCTGCCTGTTCACAAGGGGAAAGTTTTATTCCCAAGGTCATGAGTTGGAAGCAAACAGTGGAATCATGGGCGAGGAGGAAAAGAAAGGTTTTGCTCAAAACCTTGAAGAAGATGAAGCTGCTCTTACTCATCATGATGATGCTATTGATCTCCAAGAAAGGCTCTTCCAAGAAGATGTAGCCAGGTGAATTGTAGAGTTAGAATCTAGAATGAGGTTCCTCAGCCAAAGTGTGAAGGACAATTCAGACCAAACAACAGATCCTACTCCTGAACACACCCCATTTACACACCTCCAAGAGAGATATCAGGCCACATCTGATATAGATGAAGCGCTGGCCAAATGGAAAGAGGAGAATCATTTGATTCTAGCTCAGGGACTGCCTTCGCTTCCACATGGGTTTAATCTTTAGCCTTCCACTTCATCCCTTTTTAAAGAGGAACCTATTTTGAAAGAGGCAAGTGAAGAAGAGAAGATCCAAATTGCAGCTACCCAGGAGGCTATCATGAGAAACAATGAAGATGAAATCATCATGGATGCTCCTTTTAAAGACATCATCAACAATGGAGAAGACACAAGTCATGCATACATGCAGATGTTCCAGCAATATGAAGAGGAAAGTAAGCATGGTGAGCTCTCTCCTCCCTTGTTTGATGAACTTTTGTATTGCTTTGATGAGGAGGATGACCATGCCATGGAGCCTAATTTGGAGGATGACAGGTGGGTGTCTTTGAACAACTAGAGACTCTGATCCTTGAGCAGGAGAAGGAGAGGCCTTTCTATCTTGAGGAAAGCTTTGAAGAAGAGAGCCTTGAACAAGAAGGTGATGTACTGTGGGATGAGCAATCAGTCTGTGATCTCATTTCAGACATCACAATAGTCACCCTTCTTCAAGAAAGCCATGAGGGAGTAGAGGATTAGTTTGACAGGGTCTTCAATAAAGCAGAAGGGAATGGGTCAAACCATGGTGCACTGCAAAGGGACTATGCATATCAAAGGGCTTATGGTGATGAGCCAACAACCATCGATTTCTTGGTGAAACACGCCAACATGAATGACCAACATTCGAAAAGCTTCTAAGAACAAGAAGAGTACATATATGTTGGAAGCATGTTTGACTCTGATCCACTCGGATGCAAGCCAATCAAGGCGGCAGGCAAGAGGAGCAGGTCACCAAGTCTCCATTCCATTAAGCCACTTGTCTAGCACCATAAGTTTCCTTGCCATGAAGAAGACTTAAGAAAATTTTCCTTTGATCCAGGAGGGAGGCAAATATACCTGGTTAGGTGTACATAGTAGTTTGCTTTCAAGTTTTTTCTTCTTGTTTTTCTTAAGTGCTGTTTGCACATGTAGTGTTTTTAGCCTTATGTGTGTTTTCTTTTGTGTTTGGGGTAAAAACTTCATGATTGATTTTTGGATCTATCGGGGCTGTTGCTAACTATTTTTCAAGTTGTGTTCTGACTCCATGCCCAATGGACTTTAAGGCAACTAGCTTCTAAGCATAACAAGCATGCTTCCCTTGGGAATCACCAAATTGTTGACCATTTTGGTCCTGCAGGCCAAAATCAATCTCCTTCTTCCCCTGCTATTCTAAGCCAGTTTAATTTTGGTTGCACAAGTCTTTTGGTAGAAGATGAACCAGTTCAAAGAATGCAAGGGCTTTTACAAAAGCTTCTTGGGACATTTTGTTTGAAGAAATTCACAAGGAAAGAGAGCTAAAATGATTCAAGACACATTTCTCTTAAGGTTGAAAAAATTGGTTCAACGCCGGGGTTCAACGACTTGATCTATCCAAAAGATTTGAAATTTGAGCTTTGAAATTAATAATATTGAACCATTGAATTGAGTTGGTTCAAGCAGTTGGTTCAATGAGTTGGCTCAAGCAGTCAGTTCAATTGGATTGTTTCAACGAGTTGGTTGAAGCAGTCGGTTCAATTGGTTTGGTTCAATGTTTTGGTTCAATCAGTTAGTTCAAGTGCTTGGTTCAATGAATTGGTTCAGTCAGTTGGTTCAAATGGGTTGGTTCAAGCAATGGTTCAATCGAAAAGTTTAAAGGAGTCTTCCAAATGTCCGAAGGACAAGTGCCCTTGCGAAGGGAACTTAGGTGACAAAAGGACCTTTGAAACTTTTTCGAAAGGCAATTTTAGAGGCCAAACAACCCTTATGGAGGGCAGTTTTGGACCCAAGTGCCCTTGCGGGGGGCAGGGAACACTTGCAAAGGGATCAAAGAGAAGGCTAAAAAAGTAAGTTTTTCTTCAGAAAAGTGAACAAGGTAGAAAAGTTAGAATTCCTTCAGATTTGTTCAAGGCAAGAGATGGAGAATTTCTTCGAACAAAATGCCTGAAGGAATTCCTTCGAACATTTTGTTCGAAGAAATTCATAAGGCAAAAACAATGTCTTTCGAGAAGATTTTCTGCGAAAAAGAGACAGGACGAATTTTTTTGGACAAAAAGTCCAAAGTTTTGTTCGAAGGAATTCCTTCAGACTTTTGTCTGAAGGAATTCACCCAAAAGAAAAGGCTCGACAGAATAAGTAGAAAAAATGTGAAGGAACATTTCCTTCAGACATTTTGTCCGAAGAAATTCCTTCAGACATTTTGTTTGAAGGATTTGAGAAGCAAGGCCATCGAAGGACCCTGAAGGGCAGGTGCCCTTGTGAGGGACTCTCAGCTGCCAAAAGAAGGACCTCCCCTAAGTCCCAAATGGACAGCTTCCCTTCGAAAGGATTCAAAGACTAAGCTCGGTCAAAAGAAATTTGAAGGAAATAAAGCTGAAGGAATTGACCAAGGGGTGATGGGCTTGCGGACATCAAAGTTGGGCACCATGAACTAGCCATTGGAATCCAGACGTCCGATGACGTCCTCGAAGCTGTCAAATTTAGGGCAATAAACTAGTGTTGGCTTTCAAATGGTGATGGGCGCGCAGATGTCAACTTTGCAAAAATGAAATAATCATTTATCTTTAAAGGCTTAAGCACAGAACCGAATGCATTCAAAGGCCTTAAGGCCAAAATGAAGAAATATTGAGAGAAGAGCACAAGGAGCCAACAAAGTTGGGAAGATAGCCTCGAAGGCTCAAATTCTAGGAAAAGACAAAACTAGGAAGAGACAAAGCTAGGAAAGGACAAAAGTCAAGAGTGAACTCAATGACCCACCAAAAAGGGAGCCCAAAGAGCCAAGCGAAGAAATAGACAAAACAACCCAGGTGGCAAAGGGGAGGTGAGTTATTCCTGCAGTTGGAACAGTCTCTGCCAAGTGGTCATCAAGGAGTGCAAATAGTAAACGGCACGACTTATTTTTTCTCTAGTTTACATTAATGAGCAGACAAACTGTGTGAATATCTTGAAGGAGCAGTCTTGTTTGCAGAAAAAGAGGCACAGCCCATGCTTCCACATTAATGTTTGAATGCCAAAGTCAAGATTGACAGCCAACACAACATTCTCTTTCAACGTTTTTCTCTTCCCAATGCTCTCAACACACATGGGCCACTTGTAAAAAGGCACCAAAAGGCCTCTTTCTTCCTTTATATTTATTGTAACTTCTCATTTTAGAAGGGATCTGTTGGCTTGTAAGGCAGAGCTCTGCCAGATTTTACCTTGAATCAAGACATAGCATTTTTACCTCCATTTGAGCTTACATTTTTACATATGTCTATGGATTTGTTTTGTCTTAAGTCATTTTTCTTTTATGCTTTCACAAAATGATTCCAACATGTCTAGTGTATTGTGAAGTTTCTTCTTTTGTAGGTTAGCCAGAAGTGTCCACAGCAGGAATATAGGCGCATGTGAATAGGCTACCAAAGTGTGTCTTAAAATGCCTCAAGGAGTTCTTCCTCCCTGTCTCTCCATTGGACCCCTAGGTCTCTGATGCAAAAGAATTTTTAGTATCAAATGAAGTGTATACCAGCTTGTTCTTGGTGGAAAGTGTAGGTTCAAGCTAAGTAGATCAAACTTTTCTAGTGTATCACTGTTTAGTTTAGGTTCTATTTTCAGCATCCTTCTCTCTTTCCACCCCCCATTATTAGTAGTAGAAAATCTAGGACCACAAAGATACATCAAAGGGAGCTAGCCCTTATCTAGAGACTCTCCCCTCAGCTTTTTCAGACCCATAGGTAAGAGAGGAGTTTCTATTGTGATGCGTGGAAGACAGGAGCTCAGTCTCCTGTCAAGGGTGCAATCCACTGTGTCAACACTGCCTTAGATAAAAATTACAACTTGCTGGAAATGTAATTTTCCAAACATAAAAGTAATGTTTAACCATCATACATACCTCCACAAATTTTAAATAATATTGCCACCACAAATACCTTAATTTTTGAATCTCCTTAACAATTTGTGGCTATAAACGCTGAATAAAACAATCATAAAATTATCAAATATTCATATTATGTTTAGAAGCTTGAACAACCCCTGAGTAACACAAATAGACCCCAAGGAGGGGGTTACCTAGTTCAGAATATTTTGAATATTAAATAATGAAATGATACCTTCAATTGGCTCCTTTGATGTCTAGATACAGTTGGACATTATCATAAAAATAGGAGAATGCTTTGTGTATTCAAACAAAAGTTTTGGGCTTCAAATAGTCACCCAAATGTGGCACATTAGTCTCCAAATTGTTCAAAAATAAAAGGCGTAGGGGTGAAACTATTAGGTTAGGTGGGAGAATTAAACACAAAAACAACAAAAGACTGAAGCTTCAGGGATAGGCTACAACCAACAATATAGTGCTGGAAATTCACCAAATACTACTCTAAAAACTCTAAAATAGAGGAGGTAGGTTATAAACAAAATAAACACAAATAAAAGCTTATATTAGATTGTTTAACACTCTATTACAAATTGATTTAAACTCCTATACTATCATAGCTGCAATTGTTCATTAAACTTCTTACAAAACATTCATATGCTGGACTAAACTCTATTGTTTTGTTCCTCCTATTGTGTTGAAATCCTCTGACTGCTGTAAAAAAACATTCCTCTATACTATTGTTTGTATTTTTGTCTTTTGTTCACTCTACCTGACTATCTTTTTCTCCTCACTTTACCTGTTTTCTGCAGACTGCTGCTGCACTATATTCTCTGGGCTTTTTTTTTACTGCTGTTGCATCTATTTTTTGCATCCACTTCTTATTCTATATTTTTTTCTATTTTCTCTTTTGTCTACTTTTGACATCTCCACCTACCAACTGGCTTCCCTCAAGTTAAACGACTCCACAAAATTCAAATTTGAAATTGCTATTCATTAATTATTGTTAGGTGAGTTCAAACACTGCTTAGGAGATCTTCAACACTGATAGGTAGGCGGAAAGGGAAAGAATAAAATATTTCAAATATTCCCCTTATTCTTTACCTTCCATGTTCTATTGAACTCATCTCAACCTTTATAAAATCTCTATAATGTCTCCTTACCTGTTCATTTACATCTAGACTCATTCTGTGCATGTGCAGTGCTTGACTAGTGAACTTCTGAGCTTCACTATTGAACTTTGGAGCTTTGTTTTCGAACTCCAAAGCTTCATTGATGAACTCTAAAGCTTCGTTGATGTACTTTGGAGCTTCACTGATGAACTTTGGAGATTCATTGTTGCACTCTAGAGCTTCATTGATGTATTCCTTGCATACACCAACTAGGGCTAATCTTGCTACATCTATGACCCCTAATCTTTCTCTTAAACACATAAAACTATCTTTTGGTAAAGGCTTAGTAAATATATTAGCGAGTTACTGATCTGACTTACAAAACTTAATTTCTATCACATGATTTTCAACTAACTCACTAATGAAGTGATACCTAATTGCAATGTGATTGCTTCTACCGTGAAAGACAGGGTTCTTTGACAATGCTATAGAGGATATATTATCACAATAGACCGTAGAAGCTCCTTACTGCTGCTCATGCAAATCTAAAAGTATACTTCTTAACCTTATAGCTTGGAATGCTGCTGCATTGGTTTCTATGTACTCTGTTTCAACTATAGAAAGTGAAACTATGGGTTGTTTCTTTGAAGTACAAGATATGGTTCCTGACCCAAGATGAAATACATACTCTGAAATGCTATTTCGATCATCAAGACTACTTGCCCTATCACTATCCGTATAGCCCACTAGTTGAAACTCATCTATTGCTACATACAAAACTCCATGTCCTCTTGTTCCATTCACGTACCTCAATATCCTCTTCCCTGCTTGCCAATGTGTCTCCTTTGGCATCTCCATGAATTTAAATATGAGGTGACTGCATACATGATGTCCGACCTAGTTGCAGTCAAATACATTGGGCTTCCTACTAAGCTCATGTATCGTGTGGGGTCTACATTGCTACTGCAATCATCCTTGCACAACATCAAACTTATCTCAGTTGGTGTAGATACTGGCTTGGTATTCAACATCCTAAACCTCTCTAAAATTTCCTTTGCATACTTAGATTGGCATATGAAGATGACACTATCCATTTACTTGACTTCTATACAAATAAAATACCTCAATAAACCTAAATCAATCATTTCAAACTCTTTTTTCACGGTTGTTTTGAACTCTTTTATTAATTGATTTACATTTTCGGTGAATATTAGATCATCCTCATATAAAACAACAATCAAAATATCACCTTTGCTTGCTTTGATGTAGAGTGTGGGCTCACTACCGATTTTGTTATAGCCATTGCTCAACAAGTATGACTTTATCCAGCTATACCATGCCCTTGGTGCTTGTTTGTGCCCATACAACATCTTTTTAAACCTTTATACCTTATTCTCATGCCCGAGAATCTCATATCTGGGTCATTGTCCCACATAAACCTCTTCTTCTAGCACTCCATTCAAGAAGACTGACTTGACATCTATTTGATGCACATTCCATTTGTGTTGAGCATCAATGGCTATGATTGTCCTCACCGTTTCTATCCTTGCTACAGTTGTAAACATCTTATTGTAGTCACATCCAGGCCTTTACAAGTATCCCTTCACCACTAGTCTTCCCTTATGCCTCTCTATCTTACCTTCAGAAGTGATTTTTGTCTTGTACACCCACTTGACTCCTATGAACTCTTTTCCTTTTGGAAGGTCAACTAACTATCAAGTTTAATTTTTCTCTATGGCATGCATTTCTTCATCCATTTCATCACACCACTTGCTATCTTTGATTGCTTCTTCATAATAGATATGATTAGCTGATAAAAAAAGAGCATAGTTATTCATACCTTGACTGCTCATTAACTTCTTGCAAGCTCCGTGTCCTTGTTAGGCATTGGCTTGAGTTGGAGGAGAATGATGTTGAATCATGAACAACTCCTTGACCTCTTTAATCGCTGTTACCACTAGATGAATCAACTCTTTGTGAAATAGGGGCCCAACCTGGTGCATGAGTGGATGTACTTCTTGCTGGTTCAAATTCAATTCAGGGTCCTGCTATAGCTTGGAATTGCACCCTTGTGAGAGAGTTCTTCAGGATCCCTCACTTCCAGCTACAAGCATAGGGAAGACCTCAAGATATGGGTATTCTATGGTGAGGTTGAACCTTTAAGCTTTTTTATGAGGCTAGTTCTTTAGGTGCTTTATTTCAGCTCTTGATCTCACACTAAAATCTAATATTAGCTAAGGAAAAGGGGTAGGAGGATGATTGAAAAAGAAATCTAAGCTAAGGGAGGTGATGCACCAAAAAGAAGTGATCCACTTGGTCTGGGAAAAGAGCCAACTACTGATGAACCCAAATAGGACATAGGCTATTCTAGTTCTATCTCAAGGCCATAGGCATGGAGCTTTTGTGTGGAGCTTTGAAGGATAACAAAAATAGGTTCACGGGAGACACTACGAACTGGTAACACTTCAAGGAGAGCTCAACACATAGACACTCCATGCAATCCTACACAAAACAGAAAAGATCAAAAGCAATGTGATAAAAAAATCACAGGTGATGAATGACAATCATACATTTTGCAAATGAAACTAAATGTGCACACTTGTTTTAACTAGAAATAGAAAAATCTTTCTTGTATTGCGTCAAAAGTCTTTTACAAAGCAATTTTTGCAGAGTAATTGTATTGTCAATCCAGGGATGATTTGCTTGGCTCCAAGGCATCTATTTATATATATAAGGGGGGATAGAGAAGGGGAAGAAAGAAGTCGCTGATGGCTAGAACTCTCATGTTGTACTTCCTTGTCCTCCCTTAATGTGCTGCTTAGGATCACTAAACAATCCGCTTGAGCCACCCCTGTCTTTAAGTTTTCTTTGGCGCATGTGAGAAGCCATGTTGTGAGCAATTGGAATGTCTCTTCTTGGCATGACACATTTAATCTTTGCCTTCAAGATTGATGTGGATTCTTTCTCTTTACGTGCCCTATTGAAAAGACATGGGTCTCCATGTGTTTTAGCCATGCTGCATTTAAGCATCAAACGGTGATTGTGGGGAGTGAACAATGGCAGATGAGAGCCTTTATAATTTTTAGCTACTAGTCGCTTGGACTCTCTCGTGCTCATTGGTCATCCTTGTGCCACTTGTCTTTTATTGATTGGCCCTTTCTGCTCAGATTATGCCATGTGGCAACCTTTCATTCATTGCATCATGATTCTCATGTTGCTAGACCAAGATTAAGTCAAGCACTTGAAGAATCCCGATTTACTCTATGTAGTGTAATTCGGGTTCTTTGATCTCTCCAACTTCAGACTTTGCCAGATCCTTTACTTATAAAGCCTTTTAAGTAAAGTACTGTGAGAAACTTGATGTACTCTATGCAGAGTAATTTGGGTTCTCTAAGTTTACTTACTTTGGACTTGTCCATCTTCAAGTCTTCTCACTTTGTTGTTTCCAAGCCTTAAGACTTCGAGATTTTCAGACATGATTACTTCCAATGGCTAGTTGCTTATCTTGATTTTGACGTCCATTGGCCCATCATTTCCTTTGGACACTTGGTCTTAGGCTTTTTCTCTGCGGCTCCTGCTCGGCTTTTCTTCTAAAGGAATTCTTTCAGCCTTTTCTTTCGGGCAAATCTCTTGAAAGAATTTCTTTGGACAATTTGTCCAAAGGAATTCCTTTGGACTTTTGTTTGTGTCTAACTTCAGAAATTTGATTTGGCTCTTTCCTAAAGGAATTCCTTTCGAATGAATTCCTTTGGAATTTTTTTCCCTTGGGCTTCTTGTCAAGGACTTTCCCGAACGGCCAGACACCCTTCAGGGTTTCACAAATGGTCCTTTCTTTTGAGAATTTCCCTATTTTTTGCCAAAGAAAGTGCCCTTCGGCATTTGAAAAAGGTTCTTTTGAAGGGAAAGACACCCTTTGGGAAACTTGCAATGGTCCACTTTTGAGAAGAAAGTGCCCTTCGAAAATTTGAAACTAACATTCAGAAAAGTTGACTAGTCTTTTGAAAATGTTGAAAGGATCCCTTTTGCCTAAAAAAGGCCCTTCAGATTTTTGAAGAAGACTTGTCCCTTAAAGAACCCAAGAAACACTTTTTTTGATATCAAATCAGATTTGTCAAGCCCTTTTACTTATTTCGGGCTTTTGACTGCTCATAACTTATGAAGTAATCAAGTAGTGCTCCTTGGAGCACCCAAAATACACTGTCCATGAGTAGTTCAGGATCGTGAACCCGAATTACTTCTACTTATAAACCATTTTGAAGTCAAGCACTGCTGGAAACCTGATTTGCACTATGCCCTCAGAAACCTGAAGTTGTCACTGTTGGAAAACCCAAAGTCCTCCCAAAGACTTGCCATTTTCTTTCTTGAAATCTCCCTTTTTCATACTTAGGCAAATTTGGATATGTGGACCAAAAATGGCCAACATTTATGGTGACTCGCAAGGAAGCCTGCCTGCTATGCTTGAGAACCTAGCTCATTTGCTTCATTCGATCCATTGGGCATGGAGTCACTACTTTTGTATGAAGCTAGCTTTGTCTGGAAATTCCCCTTGAAGCAACAAGAACAACCAAAATGAAACACACTGTGCCCAAGGCACTTAGGAAAGGGAAAACACACAACTGAAATAGATGTGCACAAGGCGCTTAAAGAAAAACATGAAAAGCTATACAAAATGTATAATAACATACAATGGCTGCAAACTCTTCTATTAACATGGCTTTAGATGAATCCTGTTGACTGGGATGGGCAATACCTTTCTATCTAGTTGTGCCAGTTGGAAGGCGTTATGCTATATGCATCCATGGATCTAATAAGGACCATTCCACAAGTTGTCAAACTTGGTATGGTTGCTTGGTTTGGCCTTATTTGAGTTCCATTTGAGAACCAGGTCTCCCTTCTTGAAAGTCCTTGCTTTATCTCTCTTGTCAAAAGCTTTCTTGACTTGAACCTGATGTGACTCTAGCATCTTCATTGCAAGGTCCCTTGTCTCCTCAAGTTCTGTGAGTTCTGCCAATTTCACATTCATGGGTACATCTAGTAGCTCTAGTTGATGGGCTAGTTCTAATGTAGGAAGCTCAAGAGAAATGGGCAACTTGGCCTCCCTTCCATATAATAGAACATATGGATAATTGCCAACAATAGCTTTAGGAGTAACCCGGTCAGCCCACAACGCTGTCTTCAACTTGGTGTGCCATGTCCTTTGATTCTCCTCCATGGTCCTCTTGATAATCCTCAACAAATTTTTATTTGTGGACTCAGCCAGTCTATTTCCTTGAAGATAATAATTTGAGGAAGTGTTGAGGTAGATGCCCATCTTGAGGGCCCATTCACTTGTTTTCAAATCAAGGAAAGCCAATGCATTATCAAATATGATAGTGGATGGAACACCAAACTTGGTCACAATGTTGTCATATAAATCTAAGATTGCACTTTCATTGGCATCATTCAATGTAATGGATTCTACCCCCTGGTGAAGTAATCAATTGCAGTAAGCACCCACTTATGCCCTGCACTTGATGGAGGGTTGATCACACCAATGAAATCCAAACCCCACTGCATGAATGGTTGCTCTACTTGAATCAGGTTGAGAGGGAAAGCCACTAACCTTTGCTTACCCATGAAGAGAGCACATTCCTGGCACTTCCTCACCCATGCATAAGTGTCCTTGAAGAGGTTGGGCCAGTAGTAACTAGCCCTCATGATCTTTGTTGCAGTAGTCTTTGGAGCAAAATGACCTTCTACAAGCCCATCATGGAAATGCTCCAAAAGCTTGGCTACTTGATCATCATCTACACACCTTAGGAGCACTCCATTGAGGTCTCTTCTGAACAAAACCCCATCAATAAAAGCATAAGGTATGGATTGAAGTCTGAAATACCTTATTTTTGATTTGTCCATACCTTGAGGGCACTCACCTGTTAGCAGAAAGTGTGTCGTATAATGGAGCCAACTAGTGTGAGGTGGAGGTGCATTTGCTTGTAAGTTATCTTGTGTTACCAACATGACCTCTTTGTCTTTATGAAAGTCATCAACCATATGCTCACATAAGCCTTTACTTTTTACTAGCTTAGTGACCTTGATCTCCACGTCATACTCCATGACTTTAGTAATCCAACCGGCTCTTTTTTTGCTCAAATCCTTGTTAAGAAGGAAGCATTATAGCTTGGAATTGCTCCCTTATGAGAGAGTTCTTCAGGATCCCTCACATCCAACTACAAGCATGGGGACAACCTTAGGATGTGGTTATCCTATGGCGAGGTTAAACCTCTAGGCTTTTTTATGAGGCTAGTTCCTTAGGTGCTTCACTTTAGCTCTTGATCTCACACTAAAATCTACTATCAGCTAAGGAAAAGGGATAGGAGGATTACTTGAAAAGAAATCTAATCTAAGGGAGGTGATGCACCAAAAGTAAGTGATCCACTTGGTCTGGGGAATGACACTTATTCAACATAAGATAGTTTGCTTACCCAACCTCATAACTAGCAAACTTGCATAAATATTTCGTAAACTAGACTCATTGAACTATACATGAAGCAAAGAGGGATTTCTAAATCCACATTAAGTGTCCATTAATGGCAGAAAAGCTCAAGTTCAGACCTGCAACTAATTGGAAAACACCTAAAAATAAGCAAGAAATAAGGTCAATAAGGTTAGAAGGATGCTTATTCACAACGCTATTGTGCACAAGCTAACTCAGTACAATTTTTAGACAAAGAGATAGGTAAAATAATCTTTATTACTTCAAAGGTTTGTTACATAATGATTTTCACAGAGTGATCCTATCACCAATCCAGGGATGATTTTCTTGGCTGTAAGGCCTCTATTTATATAGAAAAGGAAGAAGAGAGAAGGTGAAGAAATAAGAAGTCATCGATGGCAAAAACTCTGACATTGCACTTTATTGTTTTTCTTAAATGTGCCACTCAAGATCACTCAACATCCTCTCGAGCCCCTCTCGTCTTTAAGTTTTTCTTTTGGTGTATCTGAGAAGCCATGTTGTGAGTAGCTAGAATGTTTCTTCTTGGCATGACGCATTTAAGCGTCGAATGATGATTGTGGGGAGCGAACTATGGTGGATGAGAGCCTTCATAATTTCTAGCTACCAGTCGCTTGGACTTTTTGGTGCTCATTGGTCATCCTTGTGCCACTTGTGCTTTACTGATTGGCCCTTTCTGCTTTAGCTTATGCCACATGACATATTTTCATTTGTTGCATCATGATTCTCATTTTGTTGGACCAAGCTTAAGTCAAGCACTTGAAGAATCCTGATTTACTCTATGTAGAGTAGCTCAGGGTCTTGATCTCTCCAACTTCAAACTTTCTCAGATCCTTTACTCATAAAGCTTTTTAAGTAAAGTACTTGGAGAAACCCGATTTACTTTGTGTAGAGTAATTTGGGTTTTCTAAGCTTACTTACTTTGGACTTGTCCATCTTGAAGTCTTCTCACTTTGTTGTTTCCAAGCCTTAAGACTTAGGGCTTTTCAAACCCGATTACTTCCAATGGCTAGTCGCTTATCTTGATTTTGATGTCCATTGGCCCATCATTTCCTTTGGACACTTGGTCTCAGGGTTTTATTCTAAAGGAATTCCTTTGGCCTTTTATTTTGGGAAAAACTCCTGAAGGAATTTCTTCAGACAACTTGTCTGAAGGAATTCCTTCAGACTTTTTGTCCAAAGCTTCCTTTTGAAATTGCCTTTTGGACTTTTCACAATGGACTTTCCCAAAAGGTGAGAGACCCTTCAGGCTTCTTGCATGTCCCTTCGGACTCCCACAAATGATCCACCCAAAGGGAAAGATACCCTCAAGAATATTGAAATGGTCCTTCTAAAGGGTAACATACCCTTTGGGAAACTTGCAACTGTCCACTTAGAGAAGAAAAAGTCCTTCGGATTTTTGAAAGTGACCTTCGAAAAAGTTGATCAGTCTTTGAAAAATTTGACTGGTCCCTTTTTCCCTAAAAAGGTCCTTCGACATTTTGAAAATGCCCTTTGAATTTTTGAAGTGGACTTGTCCCTTGAAGAACCCGAGAAGCACTATTTTTCAAGATGAAATTGGGTTTGTCAAGCCCTTTTACTTATTTTGGGCTTCTGACTATTCACAACTTATGAAGTAATCAAGTAGTGCTCTTTGGAGAACCCAAAATACACTACCCATGAGTAATTTGAGTTCGTAAACCCAAATTACTTCTACTTATAAAATATTTAGAAGTTAAGTACTACTAAAAACCCGATTTGCACTGTGCCCTCAAAAACCCAAAGTTGTCACTGCTGGAAAACCCGAAGTCCTCCAAAAGACTTGAAATTTTTTTGCTTGAAAGCTCCCTTTTTCATAGCTAGGTAAATTTTGATATGTGTGCCAAAAATGGCCAGCATTTTTGATGACTCGCAGGGAAGCATGCCTGTTATGCTTGAGAATCCAGCTCATTTGCTTCATTCGATCCATTGGGCATGGAGTCACTGCTTTTGTACAAAGTTGGCTCTATCTGGAAATTTTCCTTAAAACCAAAAGAATAATTGAAATGAAACAAACTATGCCGAAGGCAATTAGGGAAGGAAAAACACAAAACTGAAATGGATGTGCACAAGGCACTTTAGAGAAAAACATGAAAAGCTATACAAAATGTACAATAACATACAATGGCTACAAACTCTTCTAATAACATGGCTTTAGATGAATCCCATTGACTGGAATGGGTAATACCTCTCCATATAGTTGGGCGAGCTGAAAAACATCATGTTGTTTGCATTCGTGGATCAAATAAGGGCCACTTTACAAGTTGTCAAACTTGGTATGGTTTCTTGGTTTGGCCTTTTTTGAATCCCATTTGAGAACCAGGTCTCCCTCCTTGAAAGTCTTTGTTTTAGCTCTCTTGTCAAAAGCCTTTTTGACCTAGGCTTGATGTGCCTCCAACATCTTCATTGCAAGGTCCCTTGTCTCCTCAAGCTCTGTGAGTTCTGCCAATCTCACATTCATGGGGTCATCTTCTAGTAGCTCCAGCTAATGGGCTAGTTCTAATGCAGGTAGCTCAAGGGAAATGGGTAACTTGGCCTCTCTTCCATATACTAGAACATATGGAGAATTTCCAACAACTTTAGGAGTTACTTGATTAGCGCACAAGGTTGTCTTCAACTTGGTGTGCCATGTCCTCTGATTCTCCTCCATGGTCCTCTTGATAATCCTTAGAAAATTTTTATTTGTGGACTCAGCGAATCCATTTCTTTGAAGATAATAATTTGAGGAAGTGCTGAGGTAGATGCCCACCATGAGGGCCGATTCACTTATTTTCAAACCAAGGAAAGCCAATGCATTATCAGATATGATAGTGGATGGAACACCAAACCTGGTCACAATGTTGTCATAGAAATCTAAGACTGCACTTTTGTTGGCTTCCTTCAATGCAATGGCTTCCACCCACATTCCTAACACTTCCTCATCCATGCATAAGTGTCATTGAAGAGGCTAGGACTAACCAATTCTCATAATATTTGCTGCAGTAGTCCTTGGAGCAAAATGACCTCCTGCAGGCCCATCATGGAAATGCTCTAAAAGCTTGGCTACTTGATCACCATCTATGCACCTCAAGAGCACTCCATTGAGGTCTTACCCCATCAACTAAAGCATAAGATATGAACTAAAGTCTGAAATACCTTCTTTTTGCTTTGTCGATACCTTGAGGGCACTCACTTGTTAGCAAAAAGTGCGTCATATCATGAGCCAACTAGTGTGAGGTGGAGGTGCATCTGCTTGTAGGTTATCTTGTGTTACCAAGATGACCTCTTTGTCTTCATAAAGGTCGTCAACCATATGTTCACATAAGCCTTTACCTCTTATTAGCTTAGTGACTTTGATCTCCACGTCATACTCCATGACTTTAGTAATCCAACCAACACTTTTTTCACTCAAAGCCTTGTTAAGAAGGAAGTCTCGTACTCCAGGATGAGACACCATAAGGTGGATTTTGCTGTTGGATAACATTGGCCTGAACTTCTTGAGGCTCCTTATTGCTGCGAGGACTTGATTTTCTACAAAGGTATACCTCACCTCATACTCTTCAAGCCCTTGATTGAAAAATGCTAATGACTGCTCAAGTCCTTTACCATTTCTTTGCATCAACATAGCTGATATATTATCAATGTTGGCAAAAACATACAATATGAAATGCCTTGAGAAATCAAGATTCATAAGTGTGGGTTCTTGAGTGATAGCTTGCTTGATAGCCTCAAATTCTGATTTACCTTCATTTGACCAAGTGAACACTTGGTTCTTTTTCAGCATAACACTGATGGATTTGACTATACTTGTAAAACCAGGGATAAATCTTCTCAAAAAGTTTATCTTTCCAAGGAAATTTTGAAGTCCCTTCTTATGCTTGGGCAAGGATAAGGCCAAGATGGCACTTGTTCTCTCAAGATCAATGGACAACCCATCCTTTGAGATAATGTGGCCCAACAACTTGCCTTCATGCATGGAAAAAACACACTTCTTAGGATTCAAAGAAATCCCATACTCTCTGCACCTTTTGAAAATCAGTCTAAGGTGGTCTATATGCTCGCTGGCATTCTTGGAGAAAACTTTGATGTGTAAACCAACACCATTTGGTTTAGCAGCCCGTGGAAAGCCAAGTCCATGGCTCTTTGGAAGGTTACGCCAACATTTGATAGACCAAAGGGTACATTTTGGTATGCATACCTGCCCCATTTGGTGGTGAAGGTATTCTTGTACCGATCTTCATCTTTCACCCATACCTAGTTATAGCCAAAAAATCCATCCAATAGATAAGCGTTTTGATCCTGCATCTACTTGACAAAGTTGCTCCATGGACGACAGAGGGTAGTGATCTTTCAAGGAGACTTTGTTCAAATCTCTGAAGTCCTCACAAAGCCTAATCTCCCCACTCTTTTTTCTTATAGGCACCAGGTTGGCTACCCATGATGAGTGTTTGATGGAAAAGATGATCTTGGACTCTTGATCAATTTGGTTAACTCTTTCCTCATGAGCTATTCTATCTTGGGTTTGACCGGCTTTTGCTTCTACCTTACGTGCTTGGCATTGATTGTACTCCCAAGCAAAAATATTTGCATACTCTTGGCAAAGTGGTATGAAAGCATGCCTCTCAGTGTTGCTGCTTACCTTCCCAAGCTTGAGAAGTTTGTCTTTGAAGATGAGGACTCTCTCATAGTACTCTTCGTTAGTAGACATTACTGCCTTTTCTTTTCTCATATGGTCTCCTTCATGAAAAAGGCCCTCAAGTGTAACCAATTCCTTAGGAAGTTTGTTTGACTTGAGCTAAACAATCTGATCCTCATATTGATGCTGTAATTTAGCTTGGTTGGAGGAGGAGAACTCAACTTCCTACTGTAAGAAGCAAGAAATTTGCTTGTCACTCTCAAAAACCTGCCAGTGAGATTCATTCTCTGGCACTGATAGCCTCACCATCACCTTGACATGTGGCTGAACCTTGGTTTTTTTCAGCCCAAATGTCAAACTAAGCTCCCACAACAGCCAGCATGTCAACATGCTGGTTCTGATTTCTTTAGATAGCTTGAATGTCAAAGGCCTCAAAATTTTTAATCAGGTCCCACACTCTATTTTTGTAGGACCTCATCAAGGAATTATTTGTAACATTCAGGGCTCTGACTTGGTTTACTATGAGTACGTTGTCCCCATAAACTTGCAGTAGTTTGATTTCTCTTTTATTGGCCCACTGAAGGCCACAAATCAAGCCTTCATATTTTGCTACATTTGAGGAGCAACTGAAATGGAACCTATAAGAAGAGAAAAGCTTATTACCTGAGGGTGAAATCAACATTGCCCCAACACCTGCACCATTTTTTTGCTTGAGCCATTAAAGAACAACTTCCATAAATGATTGGGGTCATCTTTAGGTCCAATGAGGGAAGGCATGGATTGATTATCTTCATGTAGCAGATAGACACCCATGTCTCTTTCCTCAACACCTTCTAAAGGGTTGAAAAATTGGTTATCTCCCCATAGCTTATCCAAGAATAAGTCTGGAACTTCTTTAGGATGAGTGTTCAGCTCCTAGCCAATTGTAAACTCATCCTCATCAATGATAGTATAATTGAGGTTTATGTTATCTGGCTGATGGGGTTCAATGTGGAATTGTGTCATGGGTTCAGCCTTGAAAGACCAATGTGGAATTGTACCATGGGTTTATCCTTGAAAGACCTTAATCCCATACCTTGTTCTGAATGCCATGTAAGGCCAATTTGCTGCAAGGTAACCCCCAATCTTGGCTATGAACTCTCTGAAAAGACACAATGCAAAGCAAGGAGTGACATCTAGGATCAACATGTCTTACACCATGGACATGCTAAGATAGGCATGTAAGGTTAGGCTCAAATTCCTGATGATACCTGATGGCTTTGTGGAAGAACCATCAAGCTGCAGGACACTCTTGGTGTGTGGCTCATACTTGATGTTCAGCTAGTCAACAATAGACTTTGGCATGATTGAGATGTTGGCCCCACTATCCACCAAGCAATTGTGCACCATGGAGTCATCGATGATTAATGAGATGTAGAATGGGGGGCTTGGTTGCACTACTTGAACTTTCTCTCAAAAGACTTGTTGACGTAGTGGATTGCACCCTTGATAGGAGACTGAGCTCTTGTCTTCCACACATCACAATAGAAACTCCCCTCTTGCCTGTGGGTTTGGAAAAACTAGGGGGAGAGTCTTTAGATAAGGGCTAGTTCCATTTGATGTATCTCCATGGTCCTAGATTTCGTACTACCAATAATGGGGTGGGTGAAAAGAGAGAAGGATGCTGAAAAATAGAACCTAAACTAAAATGGTGATACACCAAAAAGTTGATCTGCTTAGCTTGAGTCTACACTTTCTAGCAAGAACAAGCTTGTTTACACTTCATTTGATACAGAAAATTATTTTGCATCAATGAGCTAGGGGTCTGATGGAGATACAAAGAGGAAGAACTACCAGAGGCGTTCCAAGACACACTTTGGTAGCCTATTCACATGTGCCTATATTCCTGCTATAGACACTTCTAGTAGACCTACAGAAGAAAAAACTTCACAATGCACTAGACATGTTGGAATCATTCTGTGAAAGCATAAAAGAAAATAAATTAACACAAAATAAAAACATAGACATATACGAAAGTGTAAGCTCAAATAGAGGTAAAAATACTATCTTGATTCAAGGTAAAATCTGGTAGAGCTCCACCTTACAAGCCAAGAGATATCTGGGCAGAGCTTTGCCTTATAGGCTAAGAGATATCTTTTCTCAAATGAGAAGTTTACAATATATATAGAGAAAGAGGAAAAGACTTTGGCGCTATTTGGAAAAGACTTTGGCACCCTTTTTTACAAGTGGCCCATTTGCGTTGAGAGCATCGAGAAGATAAAACGTTGAAAGAGAATGCTGTGTGTTGTTTCCAAAATCAGCTTAGCTCATTTTTGGAATCAACCCCTTACAAAATTTGTTCGTTTCGCCTTTTATCTCTCTAAGTCTATTTTCGAGACAGGTTTTTCTCATTCTCTTCTTGGCCCAACTGCACCATTCAAAATTCATAACATCTTTTCATTACATTTTCCCCAAAACGTGAAGGTTGTTATGGTCTCGATACGACCAGGGGACCAAAATTTATCTTTTTTAGTGTTAGTGTCTTTCTTCCATTTTCGTGCACAGGCAGCGAATTTCACCGCCAGTGCATTTTTACTTTTAAAATGCAAGAGCGACAAAATTTGTCGCTCTTGCATCTTGACCTGCATTGGTGGAAAATTTTGCTGTCCCTACATTTTTCCCATCTCTCACATGTGAGAGCAACAAAATTTACCGCCCCTGCATGTTTCTAATTCCCAGTGCAAGGGTGGTGATTTTAGCTGCCCCGTCACTACCTCGATTTTCATGTGTGGCATTTATTGCAGCATGCATTGGATTTTTGGGGTCAATTTTTACCTCATTAAATTTGATTTTAACCTCATTTTGCTTCATTCTTCCTCTCTTCCTCCTAACCTTTGCCTCTGGATGATCCAACGAAAAGGTAAAAGTGTATTTTGGTAGATTTGAGCTCGTGGCATGCATATTTTCTCAAATAAGTTTTGTATTTAGCATTATTTATTCTTCTATTTTAGTTTGATTTCATGCTTGTCTTTCTTTTTCCCCTTCCCCGTCAGGCTTCCAAACTTTTTCTACATGCTGAGGTGGTGATTTTCGTCGCCCTCCCTTACCCACAGATTTCTTACTCTAATCTACACGGGCAGTGAAATTCATTGCCTTAACCATGCCTCCTAAAGCCTGCATCGATGGTAAAATTCACCATCGACGTAGGCCAAAAAGTGTAAAGACGGTGAATTTTACCGCCCTTGCATTTTCCTCCTTAAGCTTGCACGGGTGACAAATTTTGCCGCCTGTGCTATTTTTCATCAAACTACATGGGCGGCAAATTTCACCGCCCCTACACTTCCCTATTAATTTTTCAAGCACGAGTGGCAAATTTCACCGCCCATGCCCTTTTTCTTCTTTCCTCTTCATGCAAGGGCGGTGAATTTTGCCACCCATGCATGTTGGACCCTTTTACATGCTTGGGCGGCGAATTTTGCCACTCTTAGAATTTTCCTCCAAATTTTTTCAACTCTGAAAAGATTTTAATCTTTTTTATTTTTATCATTCCTCCCCTTTTTCCCTCATTTTTTGACCCAGCCCTGTTAAGTGCCCTTCCTTGGTCATGATCACCTAATGTGCGAATTCTCCAATTTGCCCACTGTTCCCTAATTAGACGTTCATGATTGTAGTACCCTTTGAAGATTCTTGCTCGTCAGCGCCTGCTCCATCAAGACCAGTTTCAATGACTAAGGCTTCTCTGAAAAAGTCAAAAGTCATGAAGTATCAGTACCAGGGCATTTTTTTGATCACTTCGGTCACCTCTAATGTTGACGACATTAGAGATACAGAGATTGGCCATGTGAATATGACCGAGTTCGTGACCAGAACCAAGGCAAAGAACCTGAGCTCTGAAATAAAGAGGATATCAATAACAACATTCATCTAGTTGCCACTTTTCTAGTAGCAGCACATTATACAGAGTTCGTCCTCCAGTGTGCCCAATTCTACAATAAAGAGACCAGATTAGTATCAGACACTAGCGACAATGTAATAATTTGGCTAGACCTCGAATTCATTGATAAAGTCTTCATATTCCCTCTTGCTACTGAAGTACTAAGGATTGACTTTGTAGAAGTATAGAAAGAGTATGACAAAAATCTCTGATAATTGAGAGCAAAAACTCTGCTAAAATTGAGACACTTCTTGAGACTTTGTACTCAACTTGTAAATCATATTTTATTGAATGAATGAGAAACAAATTTGTTTACAGACTTTGTGTTAAAGTTATCTGCGTTATTTAGAAAATAGTTCTTATGTCCTCTTTTTTGATAATCTCTTATTTGTTTGATTTAATAAGCATAGTGTGTGTGTTGATATTATCTGAGAGTGTTTCTAAAAAATAAAAGAAAGACTTTTGAGCTACTTTTATCTTGGCGATCCTTTTTATCCTTTGTAGTTTTGGATGAAGACTTTGTGCTTTCATAATTGATTTTAGTTTGTGTTTTTTTTCTTCTTGTGTTGAGGATTCTGGGGTGACTTTATGCCCCAATTATCCTTTGTGATATACTCTTTGAGCAGTCGAGGTAGAGACTTTACACTACATTTTAGGCTGCTGATTACTCTGTTACCAATTACTTGCTACTAGAAAGAGTCCTACTGTTTGTATGAATAAAAACTTTTAAAAGAAGAGAAGTGCCTTCTGTTGCCTCACCAAAATTTTTACTATTTAAGAAAGAATGTGGCTCTTGGCTGAAAGTTGCTTCTAAAAAAAGAGAAGCACCTTCCCCATCACCTAGTATTTCTTCTCTATTTCTCAGCATCATCTCTGAAAGAAGAGAGATGGATGGTTTGTCCTACCCCTTGTGTCTTACTTTTTGCATATATATATATATACATATATATATATATATATATAGTCTCCTACGTCTCCTGCATATCTATAGGGAACCTCCCCTTGATGAGAGGAGAGATTTGTCTCCTGCTGATGCAGTAAATTTACACATCTAGATGACCAATCTCTCTATGTTGTGGTGATAGGAACTATTTTGAACGCCAATTAGCTGGTCGACAAATATTCACCCAACAGTTTTTGGTGACTCCATTGGGGACTACGAACGTGCATGTTGAGCCTCAAGCTTCAACTTGAAGTAGTTTCAGTCTCTTTTTCTTTTGAAATCTGATAACTCCACGCTATACAAGAAGCTAGAGATCTAAGGGTGTTTTTTACTTCATATTTGGGTTGGCACAACAGAGCAATTTTGATCTATTTCTTCCACCACCTTTCCTCCAACGATCTAGGAGTCTTCCTCCTAACCTTAACGGGTCACCAACACAAGGTAGAGCTTCTTTTCCTATTGTTAATAGTGCCCTGCTTATAATTACCCCACTAAAGTTTGTTGTCTTGCTATTTAATCATCCTAGCATAATGGCTCAAGGTTCATGGGGCAATTCCTTTGGTCCCCTTAATTTGACCTCACCCTTGCATGAACTACCTTGTAATTCTAGGAAAAAATTTCTCAAATTTTTTGGTGATGGAAAGGTTCATCTCGACGAGCATGTTGCCGCTTTCTCCATAGCATGTGGCATAATCAGTGTGGAATTTGAGGATGTAGTAGTGAAATTTTTTGTAAAAAATCTGCAAGGTGCTACCGTAGATTAATTTTACCACCTTCAAGCTCAAACTATAACTGACTGGAATACGTTAAAGTCTAAATATGAAGCTAGATTTAAACCCGCTGAAGATGCACATGCCTTTTTAGCGCAGCTAACGCAGATGAAAAATAAATCTCAAGAACCCATGAGAGATTTTATAGCCAAATTCAACAAGTTAAGGAACTAGATTCCTACTGTTGCTCAGCCTACGTTAGAGAATCTTAAGTGCTTTTTTATTAACTCACAACTTTTCAAAGTAAGTTTCTTATTGAAGCGAGCTGGCCTTATGGATCTCGCGTTGGCTCAAAATTTGGCTACTGAGATTGAGGATAATCTTATCTTGATAGGTAAGATTAGAAAAGACCCTAGTAAAAATAGATTCTCTTTATCTGTTGAAAGCTCTTCTATAGGCACTACAGATCTTATGATACAAAAATTGATAAATAAACTGATAACTTTGAAGAGACAAATAGCCCAAGGTACGTTTTCTCCCACCTACTAAGATATGCTCAAGCAAATGTTCTAAAATCAGCAATATCAAGGTAATGCTACTCAGAACCAAGGGTAACCAAGTCGTCTGCCTCCACTTCCAGAGAAATTAGCCATTGAAGTAACACCTGCCAATTTAGCGATTGGTTATCTAGAGGCTGAACATGACTTTTCACTTCAGCCTTAGTTGGACCAACAAGATGATGCTAATCTCTTTGATGAGCAAGAAGAATAATTCACTGGCGACTCCAATATTGGTTTTCTAGATTACCAAGATGAAGTTAGAAGTAAAGGAGAAGGGTTAAATGGATCCTATGATGTTTTCACCAGATTTCAAAACCAGTCAGCTCCACAGACTGACAAAAAGAAAGAAGCAAAAGAACCTTGACAGGTGGTCTCTATCACTAAACGAGGAACTCTACTGCCTCCTCAATTAAAAGATCATGTAATTCAGAAAAAAGTAAGTACCTCCAACTGCCCTATACCTTCTACTTCTATTGCTCAGAGTAGTGCCGCACCCACTAAAGACCTAGATGATGGACTCTCTTCCTCTGTCTCAAATTCTTTTCAATTATTTGATATAATTAATCATGCCAGAAAACTAAGATTTAGATGACAGAAATTGAATATTTGAGAGCCAATCTTGAACAATTTGATAGATTGGCAAAATATGTGAAAAATAATGTCATTTTCATAGGACAAGATTCTTTAAAAGCCATTCATGATTCCTCCAAGGATAAATCCACCCAAAATAATCTTGTCGTGACTCCTCTTGTTGCTCTTGAAAAATAGAATCTTTTTATGATTCTCTACTAATAAATGGTTACAAACTGAGTAATTACATAATAGGCTCTGGAGCCTCGGATAATGTCATGCCCGCCAAGGTGGTAGATTTTCTTGGCCTAATTTTGACCAAAATTTTTAGAAGGTGTTTTTCTATAGAAAATAAATAAGTTCCACTCCTTGGTCAGATAAAAGATGCCCAATTTGTTTTCACAACTTTTTCAAAAAAAAAGATAAAAATGACGTTTCTAGTGGCCGATGTTCTAGCCTCTTATGGCATCTTGCTTGGGCAGAATTTTTGCAAAGATGTTGGAGGCAAGCTAAGCATAGACTTGTCAGAGGCGAGAATTACAATCCAAGGTGTTATGAAGAAATTGCTTCCTGAAAAAGAGACAAGATATGTAGTCCCCTGATCATCAGAACCAGAAGCTCAAATTTTATTTGAGTCTTCTGGTATGGGCAATTACTTCCTATCTACGGATGAGATCCGTGAGGCATCCGATGAAACTCCTACAGGTGGCAACTTGGAAATGTATTCAGCTGACACAGTGGGAGAATCGACAAAGCAAAATGAACACACAAAAGAATCTCTTCTCCCAAGTGAAGAAAATTTCAAAAAAAAAGCTGTCTAATGAGGTATGGACCTTAGAATTTGATGGCAGCTACTCTATTGGTTTTAGAACTGGGGTTGTGTTGGTATCTCCTCAAGGAGATATTGTTCCTTTATCTTACAAGTTACAGTTTAACAACACCAACAATACAACTGAGTATGAATACCTGTTACTTAGATTACAGGCTGCCAGAGAAAAGGGCATTAAGCTACTCCATGCTAAAGGGGATGCCAAATTGGTGGTTTGCCAGGTAAGAAACCTCTATCAAACTAAAAATAAAAGATTGCACCACTATCATAATCTTGTCTGGGATCGAATCGAATATTTTGATGCTTTTAGCATCTCTGCCGTTTCATGAGAATTTAATAATCGAATAGATGCATTGGCTGTCTCTGCTACTCTATTGGTTCTCCACCCAAATTTTAAAAGAGATAAATACACTATTGAACTGGTCTTTTGACTAAGTGTACCTGATAATGCCAACCATTGGCAAGTATTCAACAATGATGATCAAATCATTGCCTTCTTGGAGCAAAAAGATAGCTTCGAATAATTGCATTTTGAAGGTAGTGAGATTTGAGAATGTGAAGCAACACCTGAATCGAATGTGAATACAGGTGAGAATTTCCTATAGTTTAAGGGGAATAAGATTCTCAAAGGCCTAATTTTTTTAGAGAAATTGTTTAATAACCATGCCAAATTTATTAAACAACAATGAACAGATTCAAACTCCTCTCAAGATTTTGATCAAGTGAATTTGGAAACCAAGGGAGATCTTAAGATAGTAAATATTGGAAAATGCTGCACTTTAGAGAAGAGATTTAAGCTTGCTAATCTACTCTGCCAATATATAGACGTCTTGGCTTATTCTTGTGAGGGCCTAAAATCACTCAGGTCGAATGACATTCACCATGACATTCCTCTTAAGGTAAAATCTGTACCTTAGAAGTAAAAGTCTAGGCAATATAATGCAAAAATCTCAGATACTATTTTAGCTGAGATACAAAAAATACTTGATGCTTGGATAATTTTTTCAATCTATCATTCTACATAGATTACCAACATAGTGCCTGTCAGAAAGAAGAATGGTGAAATTTGAATCTGCGTGGATTTCAAAAACTTGAATCAGTTGTCTTTAAAATATAACTACCTCTCCCTATCATGGATCAAGTTTTGCAAATGGTAACTGGTTCAGAAATGTTATCAATGCTGGACGGTTTTTCAGGGTACAATCAGGTCAAAGTCCGAAAAACAAATCAGCATAAGACTGCCTTCACCACACCTTGGGGCACCTTCGCCTATCAAAGAATGTCTTTCGGTCTGATAAATGTAGGTGCCACATTTCAAAGAGCGATGGACCTCACTTTCAAGGATGAAATGAATAAGTTTATTATAGTGTACCTAGATGATTTGACAGTATTTTCAAAGCATTATTCTGACCATGTTCACCATTTACAAAGAATACTGAATTGCTGTCTTCAGAATGGTATTTTTCTAAATCCAAAAAAATCTATTTATAGGGTGACTGAAGGAAAACTTCTTAGACACATTGTGTCTTGAGAAGGTATTAAAATTGACTCGAAAAGGGTCAAGTCCATCCAGGAACTTACTCTGCCTACTAGCAAAACTGTGGTGCACTCTTTCTTCAGAAAGGTGAATTTTCTTCAGAGATTCATTCTTGAGTTCGCTGAGAAGACTCATCACATTATCAACATGATGAAAGGCAATGCTAACTTCAAGTAGACTGTTGAGGGCAAATCAACATTCAAAGACGTCAATGAAGCAATTGTTCATGCACTAATTTTGATTCGCCCAGACTACACCAAAAGCTTCAAAATATATAATTATGCCTCTAAACATACACTCTCAGCCATTTTAGTTCAACCGAACCAAGAACACATAGAATATCTTATTTCTTTCATGAGTTGTCCACTCAAGGCTCATGAGCTAAAATATTTCAACATGGAAAAGCATACATATGCGGTGGTTAAAGCAGTCAACCATTTCAAATTTTATATCCTGAACTCACACACTAAAGTTCTCGTACCTGATACAATAGTGAAGTCTATTTTGACTCAACAGGAGTTTGGTATGAAGAGGGGTAATTGGATTGCCAAAATTCAAGAGTTTGCTTTGAACATTAAACCTACCAAACTCATGTGAAAAAATGATCTTTGTCAGTTGATTTTCAACAACATTTCAGATGAAGCAAAAAGTGAAGAAATAGAGATCGAAGGCATGCCTATGGTCCTCTTTGTTGCCACCATTGATGAGTGGTATTCTGACATCGCCCATTTTCTGACATATGGTGAGTGTCCCGATCATCTCTCTTAAAAGGAGAAATAGAATGTTAAGTTAAAGGTTGTTAGTTATGTTCTATGGAATAATGGTCTGTACAAAAGGAACCTAAATGGGGTATTTTTTTGTTGTGTTGATAAGGTGCAAAAAGATAAACTCTTAGAGTCTTTCGATAATTTGGCATGTGGAGGACATTTTTATGCATCGGTAATAGCGCACAAGATTTTTCAAGCAAGGTACTATTGGCCCATGCTATTTTGGGATGCTTATAGATAGGTGCGTAGGTGCAAATTATGTCAACAGTTTGTTGGAAAGCCTAAACT
Organism: Torreya grandis; assembly: GCA_037957365.1. NCBI lineage: Eukaryota > Viridiplantae > Streptophyta > Pinopsida > Cupressales > Taxaceae > Torreya > Torreya grandis. The sequence continues at coordinate 3,965,048 of JARHVA010000432.1, read as the reverse complement.
GGCTGCATTGCCTCTCAAGTCAGTAGTAATCGAGAAGCCTTTTTAGTAGTGGGGTATTGACTTCATTGGAACAATCAACCCATCTTTGAGTGCCAGACATGATTATATCCTCACAGTGACTGATTACTTTACCAAGTGGGTGGAAGCCATTCCAACCAAGCACGCTACGTCCGAAGTGGTGTGCAATTTTCTCAAGGAAAATAGTATCTCCTAGTTTGGAGTCCCACTTAAAATTGTAACAAATAATGCGGCCTTTTTTTTTGCATGAAATTACTCAATTATATTTTTACTATGAGGTTACTCTGTCCCACACTTCAGATTATTTCCCCCAGAGAAATGGCTAAACAGAATTGAGCAATAGGAACTTGGTCACTATTACCAAAAAATTGGTAGATGACAATCAGAGGACTTGGCACAAGGCATTATTTAATGCTTTATGGGCAGATATGATTACTCTTAAGAGGATTATAGGTATGTCACCTTTTCAACTTCTGTATGGATTGAATACGGAGATCCCCATCACTTTAGAACTACTAATGCTCAGATTAGCTAGAGCAATCAAAGACTCAACCTTTAAAAGTTTAGTCGATAAAAGAATCATGTGTCTAACTGAACTGAATGAGCAGCGAACCAAGGTGGTGGATCAGATTACGACACATCAGAACCAAGTGAAGAAAATTTTTGATAAAAAAGCTAAGGTTCATGAATTTTGAGTCAGATATCAAGTCTTATTGTGGGACAAAAAGTGAGAACCGAAGGGAATGCATGATAAATTTGACTCTTTATAGAGAGGTCCATTCACCATTCGACAGCTCTATGGTGAGGCTAGCTTCTTGCTAGAGTACCAAGATGAAATACCATTTGCACTACCCCACAGTGGGCAACATCTGAAGCTATTCAATCTTTGAAGCTTAGATGGAGCCACTTATATATATATATATATATATATATATATATATATATATATATATATATATATAGTTTTTACATTTTGTCTGTTTTCTTTCATTTTCAACTTGACTCCGTAGCTCAATAGCTTGGACGAAGGCACTTAGAGACTAGTTTCTATTCCCGTTGATCGATTTGATTAATAAAAGTTTTTCAACATGAGCCAGATATTATTTCTAAAATTAGCTTAGATCATTTTTGAAATCAACCCCCTGCAAAACTTGTTTGTTTCGCCTTTTGTCTCTCTAAGTCTATTTTTGAGATGGGTTTTTTTCATTCTCGTCTTGGCCCAACTGCACCATTTGAAATTCGTAACATCTTTTCATTACATTTTCTTCAAAATGTGAAGGTTGTTACGATCTCGATATGACCAAGGGACCAAAATCTATCTTTTTTAGTGTTAGTGTCTTTCTTCCATTTTCGTGCACGGGCAACGAATTTCACCGCCAGTGCATTTTTACTTTTGAAATGCAAGAGTGGCAAAAATTTTTGCCCTTGCATCTTGACCTACACGGGTGGAAAATTTTGTCTCCCCTGCATTTTTTTCATTTCTCATATGCGGAAGCAACAAAATTTGCCGCCCCTGTATGTTTCTAATTCCAAGTGCAAGGGCAGCGATTTTAGCCGCCCCTGCACTACCTTAGTTTTCGTATGTGACATTTATTGCAGTGCACATCGAGTTGTTGGGCTCAATTTTCACCCCATTAAATCTAGTTTTAACCTCATTTTGCTTCATTCCTCCTCTCTGCCTACCCTTTATCTCTGGATGATCCAACGAATGGGTAAAAGTGCATTTTGATAGGTTGAGCTCGTGGCATGCATATTTTTTCAGGTAGATTTTATATTTGGTGTTATTTATTCTTTTATTTTAGTTTACTTTCATTCTTGTCTTTCTTTTTCACCCTTCCCCGTCGAGCTTCCAAACTTCCTCTACATGCTGAGGCAGTGATTTTCACCACTCTCCTTTGCCCATAGATTTCTTACTCTAATCTACACAGGCAGTGAAATTTACCGCCTTAATCGTGCCTCCTAAAGCCTGCATCGATGGAAAAATCTACCGCCGATGCAAGCCAAAAAGTGTAAGGGCAGTGAATTTCACCACCCCTGCATTTTCCTCTTTAAGCCTGCACAGGTGATGAATTTGGCTCAAGTAGCTTGCCTTCATGCACGACAAACATGCACTTCTTAGAATTCAAATAAATCACATACTCTACATCTTTCAAAAATGAGTCTCAGGTGGTCCATATGCTCGCTAGCATTCTTAGAGAAAATTGTGATGTCATCTAAGTGTTGATGCTATGGATTGCACCCTTGATAAAAGGTTGAACTTTTGTCTTCCACGTGACACAATGGAGACTCGTCTCTTACCTATGGATCTGGAAAAACTTAGGGGAGAATATCTAGATAAGGGTTAGCTCCCTTTGATGCATCTCTGATTTATTCCAGTACATTTGCTAATATATATATATATATATATATAATGGAGGGGGGAGGTTGAAAAGAGAGAAGGATTACTGAAATAGAAGCTAAGCTAAGATGGTGATGCACCAAAAAAGTTTGATCTACTCATTTTCTCACACTTCAAACCATAAGAGCACATACATACACTTTATTTGATAAAAGGACTTGACTATAGAGAACTTAACATAAAGACACAGAAGATGAACTTACCACAAGTGCTGTAAGAAGACACACTATTTGATAACCCTCTCCTATCTCTGCACTCTAGATACAATTCTTTTTTCTACCTATAAGAATGGTGCTTTGTCTATACTAGGTGTGCTGATATCAAGCCTGTGAAAACATCATGAAACAATGACTGGACACAAGGTTAATACTCAGACACACTCAGAGATATATCCAACCAGATAGAGATAAAACACTTTTTATTGATTCAAGGTGAAAATTCGGTAGGGCTGCACCATGCAAAAATGAGAGATCTCTTCTCAGATGAGAAGTTACAAATATATAGCCTTTTGGAAAAGACTTGGCACTTTTTAGAAAATAAATGACCCATGTTATGTTGAGAGCATTGGGAAGAGGAAGACTCTTGAAAGAGAATGCTGTGTTGGCTCTAGTTTTGACTTTAGGCATTTAAATATATTAAATGTCATGTGTGAAAACATGGGACGTGCTATTTGTCTGCAAACAAGACCCCTCCTTCAAGACATTCACATAGTTGTCTGACCATTAATGCAAAATGAAGAAAAAATAGGTCACACCATTCACTATTTGTGCTCCTTGATGACCACTTGGCAGAGACTATTTCAACCGCTGGAATAACTCCTTGTGCTAACACCTTCTTTTGCCACTTGGACTGCTTTGTCTATTTTTGTGCTTGGCTCTTTGGGCTCCTTTCTTAGCGGACTCTTCTTTTTGGCCCTAAGGCCTTTTAATTCCTTTGGGTTCATGCTCAAGCATTTAAAGATCAATGGTTATTTCATTATTATAAAGTTGATGTTTGCATGCTCGTTGCCATTTGAAATCCAACAGCTATTCCCTTGTCCTGAATTTGACGTCTATGGGAACATCACTAGACGTTTGAACCTAAACGGCTAGTTTGCTATGCTGGATTTTGACATCTTTAGGCATGTCACCCCTTGGTCAATTCCTTTGGCCTTTTTTTTCCTTTGGATTCCCTATCCTTGTCTAGGCCTTTGTCTTTTAACCCTCTCGAAGGGAAGGTGTTCCTTTAGCTTTGAGAAAACGTCCCTTTCACGTTCATCGAGAGTCCCCTGCAAGGGCACCTACCCTTCGAGGTCCTTTGGACTGCCTCGACTTTTCAAATATTTTGGACAAAATGTCCAAAGGAATTCCTTTAGACATTTTGTCCAAAGGAAATCTTTCCTTTATTGTTTTCCTACTTGTTTCTTTCAGTTGGCTCTTTCCTTTGGGCAAATTCCTTCAGACAAAAGTCTGAAGGAATTCCTTTCAAAGGATTTCCCTGTGTGATTTTTTGCCACAAATTTTTTTCTGAAAGATAATCCTTTTATTCTTTGACTTGGAAATTTCTTCGAACAAAATGTCTGAAGGAATTCCATAGGGCATTTTTGCCTAAAGAAATTCAACCTTTATCTTTGCCTTTTGCCTTAGCATTTCTGAAGGAAAACTAACCCTTTTGATTCCTCTACAAGGGTTCCCTACCCTCTGCAAGGGTAATTTTGGGTTTGAAACTGCCCTCTGTACCCTACTAGAATGGTCCATTTTGTGTCTGAATGCCCTCCGCAAGCGCTGTTTAACCTTTGAGCTTTGTAAGATCCTAGTATTTGTCTAAGGCATTTGTTCAAAGCAAAAAGCTCCATATTGAATCGAAGCCTGCAGGTACTTAGATATGTCAATGTTTTATAAGAACATGTCTTATTGCAAAGAAGAGGGGATTTTGTAGAAGGTGGGTATATGACTAGACTAAGGGTCCAAAGTGGTAGGGAAGGAAGGAGACTGATTTTGGCCTGCAGGGCCAAAATGGTCAACAAATTGGCGATTCATAGGGGAAACATGCCTGCTATGCTTAAGAAACTAGTAGCCTCAAAGTCCATTGGGCATGGAGTCAAGATGTAGCTTTGAAAGAGTTAGTAAACAGCCTTGAGATATCCAAGAATCAATCACAAAGGTCTTACCCTAAAAGGAAATGAAACACACACAAGATTAAGAAAACTACTAACATGTGCAAAAGCATTTAGGAAAAACAAGAAAAAAATAAGAAAAATATGTACATGATGGAAGAAGGCTCAGTGATAATGTTTAAGATGTATCCCATTAACTGGGATACATAGTTCTTCACCATCCAACCTGGAGAGTTGGAATGCATTGCGCTGCTTGCACTGAGTGATGACATATAGACCGCTCCATAGGGCATTAAACTTCGTGTGCTTTCCAGGCTTAGTTCGGTCCTCATCCCATTTCAAGATGATGTCTCCTTTAGAGAAACCTTTTGATGATGATCTCTTGTCGAAGTGTTTCTTCGTCTGCTGTTGACGGTTGGTCATAGAAGCCATAGCTTGGTCCCTTGTTTCTTGAAGTTCCATCAATTCACACAGCCTAACCTCCTTGCTGTTGCCTTCTTCTAACTGCAGCTGATGAGCAAGGTCCAAGGCTGGCAATTCAAGTGAAATAGGAAGTCTAGTGCCTAAGTCTTCCTTTTGATGATATATATATTGTAACCTCCAAGTGAGGAAGAGGTCTCTCAGCTTGTAAGGCAAAGCTCTACTAAAATTTACCTTGAATAAAAAAAGCATTTTTGCCTCTATTTGAGCTTGCACTTTTGCATATGTCTATGGCTTTGTCTTGTGTTAAGTCATTTTCCTTCATGCTCTAACAGAATGATTCCATCATGTCTAGTGTATTGTGAGTTCTTCTTTTGAAAGTTAGCCAAAAATGTCCATAATAGAGTATAGGCGCATGTGAACAGGCTGCCATAGTGTGTCTTAGAACACCTCTGGTAGTTCTTCCTCCCTGTATCTCCAGAGGACCCCTAACTCATTGATGTAGAAGAATTTTTCATATCAAATGAAGTGTATATCAGCTTGTTCTTGGTGGAAAGTGTATGTTCAAGATAAGTAGATCAACCATTTTTAGTGCATCACCATTTAGTTTAGGTTCTATTTTCAGTAACCCTTCTCTCTTTTCAACCCCCCCTTTTATATATTATCAATAGTAGTGAAATAACCCAGAGATGCATCAAAGGGAGCTAGCCCTTATCTAGATATTCTCCCCTCAGTTTTGCCAGACCCAAAGGCAAGAGAGGAGTCTCCATTGTACTGTGTGGAAGAGAGAAGCCCAGCCTTATTTCAAGGGTGTAATCCATAGCGTCAATAGTTTTTGGCACGCCCAGTGGGACAAACTAGTTTTTATCCAAAGAGTTGAAGAATTTTGGTGTGTTCTTCAACCAACTAGCGTTTAAAGGCTTTTTCATCAACACCAATGGCAACTCCAAGTTGAATCAACTGATTAAGTAGTCCTAGTGCCATCAAAAAATCATAGTTTGGTATGTATCATTCCATTGCTTAGAAGCATGGACCTTATTTTCTTTCATATAACTTTGATCAAGCTCAGGTTTTTCATGGAATAACCTCAAGCAGCTCTTCTGGTTGCCATTCACATAGTGTAAAGGAAGTAACATTGGAGTTTGAGAAGCAAGTGATGGAGATAAATAAATTGGAGGAGCAAGATAGATATTAGCAAGAACTTATGTACAAAGATGAGTGCTTGTTTAGGCAAGCTCAAGCCTTGCAATCCATGAAGAAGGAAGTAGAAAAATGGAAAAGTCCATTTATTCAAGGTAGTCAGCCTTGTGTGCCTTCTCCCATTCCAAAGAAACCCCCTCCTATTCTAAAGAAATTCTCCTCTTGTGCACCAAATCCTTTTTACCAGATAGCACTTGCTCACTCTAGCTCATCTGATGCAGTAACCACCCCTACTCTTAATTGGTTGCACCTAGCTTTCCAACATCAAAAGGTATTAGAACAACCTCCCATGGAAATGAACCTTCTCAATTTCTTAGATTTTGAATCCTCCTTTGAAGAGAATACCATGAACCAACACGTCTCTCTTCAGTAAACTCTTCCTGTACATCAATAGTCTCTTCCTAATCTTCCTCAGCCTCCTCAAGTCTTTCAACATGACATCAAAATTCCAAGTTGGAAAAGGGAATGTCATGAACTAGCTTGGGACCTTGGAGAAGATAAAGTTTCTCCTTGTTCACAAGGGAAAAGTTCTAATCCCAAGGTCATGAGTTGGAAGCAAACAATAGAATCATGGGGAAAAAAGGAGGAGGAGAAAGGTTTTGCTCAAAACCTTGAGGAAGATGAAGCTGATCCTAATCATGATGATGATGCTTGTGACCTCCAAGAAAGACTCTTTCAAGAGAATATAACAAAGTAAATTGCAGAATTGGAGTCCAAAATGAGGTTCCTCAACCAATGTGTGATGGACGGTTCAGATCAAGCAGAAGATCTTACATTTGAACACACCCCATCTACACTCCTTTAAGAGAGCTATCAAGCCACATCTGATATAGATGAAGTGCTGGCCAAATGGAAGGAATAGAATCATTTGATTCTAGCCCAAGGACTGCCTCCTCTTCCACATGAGTTTAACCCTCAACCTTCCACTTCATCCCTTCTCAAGGAGGAACTTGTTTTACAGGAGGCAAATGAAGAAGAGAGGATCCAATTTGAAGCTATCCAAGAGGGTATCATGAGTGACAATAAAGATGAAATCATCATGGATGCTCCCTTTGAAGACATCATTAACAATAGAGAAGACACAAGTCATGCATATATGTAGATGTTCCAGCAATATGAAGAGGAAAGTAAGCATGGTGAGCTCTCTCCTCCCTTGTTTGATGAACTTGCTTGTTGCTTTGATGAGGAGGATGACCATGCCATGGAACTTGAGTTGGAGGAGGATTAGGAGCATGTTTGGGAACAACTAGAGACTTTGGTCTTTGATCAGGAAAAGGAGAGACCTGTTTATCTTGAGGAAAGCTTTGAAGAAGATAGCCTTGCACAAGAAGGTGATGTTTTGTGGGATGAGCAATCAGTCTATGATCTCATTTCAGACATCACAATAGTCACCCTTCTTCAAGAAAGCCATGATCAAGCAGAAGATGAGTTTGACAACGTCTTCAATGAGGTAGAAGGAGACAAGCCAATCCATGATGCATATCAAAGGACTTATGGTGATGAGCCAAAAGCCATTGATTTCTTGATGAAACACACTAGCATGAAGGGCCAGCATGAGGCAGTCTCCAAAGAGCAAAGTGAATAAATAGATGTTGGAGACATGTTTGACCCTGATCTACTCTAATACAAGCCAATCAAAGTGGCAGGTAAGAAGAGCAAGTCACCAAATCTCCATTCCATTCAGTCACTTGTCTGGCACCATAAGTTTTCTTACCATGAAAGAGACTTAAGAAGTTTTCCCTTTGATCCAAGAGGGAGGCAAATATACTTGGTTAGTTGTACATAGTAGTTTGCTTTCAGTTTTTCTTTTCCTATTTTCCTTAAGTGTTGTTTGCACATGTGTACTATTTTTTAGCCTTTGTTGTGTATGTTTTCTTTTGTGTTTGAGGTAAAGCTTTGTTGGTTCATAGGTCTTTAGAAAGCTGTTGCTAACTCTTTTCAAGCTGCGTTTTGACTTTGTGCCCAATGGACTTTGAGGCTACTGGTTTCTTAAGCATGGCAGGCATGCTTCCCCTAGGAATTACCAATTTGTTGACCATTTTGGTCCTGCAGGCCAAAATCGATCTCCTTCTTCCCCTGCTGTTTTGAGCCATCAATCATGAATTTGGTTTGCATAAGCCTTTCAACAAAGAGATGGACCAGTTCAAAGATGCAAGGCTTTTACAAAGCTTCTTCAGACATTTTGTCTGAAGAAATTCACAAGAGACTAAGGTTTGAAGGCACATTGCCTAAAAGTATGAAATAGTGGTTCAACATCAGAGCTTTGAACTTGAAACTTAGGACTTTGAACTTGAAAATATTGAACCATTAAACTGTTGAACCATTTTAGGTTGAAGCGGTTGGTTCAAATTATTAGTTCAAGCAATTGGTTCAAGTGGTTGGTTCTAACAGTAGGTTCAATGATACATTAAATCTACAAGGGAACTGAGTGAAAATGACTCCTTGTAGAACATAGGGTGTTGGATTTTTGAACTGTTGAACCATTGAACTCCAAAAAAAGGTTCAGGTTCAATCGAAGGGTTCAAATTCATAATTAGAAAAACCCGAAATGGCGAGTAGATTCATCAAAGAGTGAAGGGTAAAGGATTCCTTCGGATTTTCCGTCCGAAGGAAATCCACGACGAACAAAGGCAAAAAAAAAAGTCCTTTGGAAAATACAAGGTAAAGGACCAAATCGGAAAAATCCAAATGCACATTCCTTCAGACATTTTGTTTGAAGGAATTCAAGAAGAGAAAGGGCTGAGACTTCAAAGAAAAAAGGACTAAGGCCTTCATGATAAGCTCCAAAGACAAAAAGATAGCCCGAGAGCCGAGTTGCAAGGAAAGAGACAAAAATAGTGAAAGCGTGACCACGCACACATAAGCCAAGCATAGAAGAAGACAAAATAGTCCAAGTGGCATAGGAAGCGTTGACAGAAGAGTTATTACTATGGGTGAAATAGTCCTTAAGAAATGGTCACCAAAGGGTGCAAGCATTCAATGGCGCAGCCTATTTTTCTTCATTTGAGAATGGGTGAGCAGACAGTCGTGTAAGTTTCATAAAGAGGGGCGGCTTTATCATTCAAATGACTAATCAACCCATGCTTTTACAATGATATTTAATATGATTTCAACACCAAAGTCAAGACTGGGACTGCCACAACATGGGCCACTCATTCTGAAAAGTGCATAAGTCTTCCTTTTGATGATATATATATTGTAACCTCCAAGTGAGGAAGAGATCTCTCAGCTTATAAGGTGGAGCTCTGCCGAAATTCACCTTGAATAAAAAAAAGCATTTTTGCCTCCATTTGAGCTTGCACTTTTGCATGTCTATGGCTTTGTCTTGTGTTAAGTCATTTTCCTTCATGCTTTCACAGAATGATTCCAGCATGTCTAGTGTACTGTGAGTTCTTTTTTTGTAGGTTAGCCAGAAGTGTCCACAATAGAGTATAGGCATATGTGAACATGATGCCATAGTGTGTCTTAGAACACCTCTGGTAGTTCTTCCTCCCTATATCTCCAGAGGACCCCTAGCTCACTGATGCAGAAGAATTTATCATATCAAATGAAGTGTATATCAGCTTGTTCTTGGCAGAAAGTGTATGTTCAAGCTAAGTAGATCAACCATTTTTGGTGTATCACCATTTAGTTTAGGTTCTATTTTCAGTAACCCTTCTCTCTTTTCAACCCCCCTTTTATATATTAGCAGTAGTAGTGAAATAACCCAGATATGCATCAAAGGGAGCTAGCCCTTATCTAGAGATTCTCCCCTCAGTTTTGCTAGACCCACAGGCAAGAGAGGAGTCTCTATTGTACCGCATGGAAAAGAGAAGCCCAACCTTCTCTCAAGGGTGCAATCCACAATGTCAACAGTTATCATCCAGACTGAAAATCCCTTCCTTACATCTACTTAAACTAGTGAATTTACTCTTGTCCCTAGTCATATGCTTTGAGCAACCGCTGCCTATGACCCACAAATTTTGCTCTTTGGCATGGAGTGTTGTTTAAGCAATCAAGGATTGATCTTTCACCTTCCACATCTTTTTGGGTCTCTCATTTTCCTTTCTCTTCTCTTTAAAAATGGCCTTTGAAACTTTATTCTCATTTAAAAACTTGTCTTTTCCTGCGCTGTACTTTCTTGTCATTGCAATGTTAGCTCTACAATATTTAGCTCTATGTCTAAGATTATTGCAATTGTAACATATTAAATTTGAATATATCAAAGGAGTGAATGAATTTCTACTAGTAAAATTAAATATATAATTAGGAAAGACTCTACAATCAATAGCCCTATGACCAAATTGATTACAGCTAAAACATTAACCATAAATGGAAGGAGTGTACCTGGTCATATCGTTCTCTAGTGTAGTATACCAAAAAATTTTATCTTTCTACTTTTTTAGGTTTGTCACTTTGAAGTATCCTTCTGCATCTTTCCTTGGATTAGTCTTTATGTCCTTTCTAGTCTTTGCCTTCATCTCTTCTTTGTTGTTCATAGCATTTGCTTCTCCTCCTTTCTTGAAGTTATCATACAAGTTCATTGATGTACAAGCTGAGAATCCTTTTTCTTTATCGTATCCAAATCCTGACTTTTCATTTGAAGGATTTTGTGCACTGATCAGTTCACTAAGAGCTTCTGATACTTTCATCAGCTTTAAGCTTTTGCTTATATGATCTCTTGCCTTCTTAAGTTCTTTCCTTAAGGATACTACTTCTACTTCAAATCTCATGCATTCGTTGGATTTTGACTGGAGATCCATTTTGATGACTTCTACTATTCTGTTGGCTTCCTCAACTTGAGTTTTTAACATCAGAATCATTTGATTATCCTTTTCAAGCTCCTTCTCATGCCTCTTTTGCATTGAGTTTTCTTTTTTCAGACTTTTGATTTATTCAAGAGCACACACCATTTCACCTTCAAGATCAATCTCACCTTCTTCTCCTTCATCACAATCTTCATTTTCATTTTTTTCTTGATTCAAGGAAGTGATTTCTTCTGCCATAAATAGGAACTCATTTCCCTCATCTAGAAAGGCATAGTCATTCTCATCGTTAGAGTTATCACTGCTACTTTCTCCTACTGAGTCACTTTATTATTTTATATATAACCCCTTTTTGTTCTTGAAGAAGTTTTTTTTATTATCATAATGCAGTTTAACTTTTTGACATTTTCAACTTGCTCAACATTATCCTTCTTATTGAATGGACATTTTGCAATGAAGTGTCCTACCTTGCCATAGTTAAAACACTTGAATGGAAGTTTTCATTTATACTTACTTGATCCTCTCTTCAGTCTTCTAAGAAAATTTGCTTCTTCACCATTAGTCTCCTCAGAATCAAATATCAAGGCTTCTTCTTTTGCAGATTTTACTACTTTGAAGGTTGTTTCTCTCTTGACTATGTTTGTCTCTCCCATCCTCATTTCATATGCTGTGAATGTTCCATGTAGTTCATCCACAATAATCTTGTCCAAATCTCTTTCTTCTTCAATGGCAAAAATTTGGAGTCATATATTGATGGAATGGATCTCAGAACCTTCTTGACAATAGTCGACTCTTCTATTGTTTCTCCAAGTCCTCTTATGGCATTGCCTATCTCATCTACCCTGAGGAGGTAGTCTGCTATCTTCTCTTCTTCATTCATTTTCAAGCTTTCAAAATATCCCTTGTGCGTTTGTAGCTTGACCTGTTTCACTTTAACATCTCTTTCATAGATACTTTTCAACTTATTCCAGATGTCTTTACACTCTAACAGTGCATAACTTTAACAAACTCAGAGTTTGACAACCCACAAAGAATAACATTCTTAGCTTTGGCATTATTTTCATAAGCCTTTTTGGCCACCTAATTCATAGGAGTTATGATAGGAACTGTGTAACCATTTACGACTGACATCCATACATCAAACCCTAGGGAGGACAAATATGCTTCCATTCTTATACTCCAAAAAGCATAGTTAGACCCATCGAGCAGAGGAGCCTTGTTTGATGAAGATCCTTCTTGGCAGGGCATTGTGTTCACCAACCATGATCTACCTGAGCTGATTAAGATCCTCCTGAGGAACCTGTGCTCTGATACCAATTATTGAACACACTATCTACTGAGAGGGGGGTGAATCAGTTGATGAGTTAAAACCTGGTTCTTAAAACTTTTAAACAAGATACTTAAAGTATATGCAAAGTAAAGAAAAAAATAGATATCACACACATACACGAGAATGCTCAACACCAAATTTTTACGTGGAAACCCAAGGGAAAAAATCATGGCGAGAAATGTTGCTAGAAGCTACTATTCTAATCTAGCCTCACAAAAAAGAAGCCTCACAGACAAACCTCATTGGTTACATTCAAGAACACCCATTCTAAGGAAGTGTCAAATTCCTAATTGAGTACCAACTTAGTTTTTCTTATGGCACCAACCTATTAGAAAAATGAAGCTGCAACTTCAAAATATAGAAAAGATTCAGAATGAATCTTATTCACTTTTCTATTACAAGTCTAATCTGTAACTACTGCACCTTCACTGTGTGTCTTCTCAGCCTCTCTACCTTTATCTCTTTGTGTCTGGATATCTTCTACTTTGACACACCTTATTTTCTTTTCCCTTTTCAAGCTGTCTCCATATGTCCTCACTCGACAATTTTGAGTTAACACTCTATTTATTATTGCAACAATAGTAAAAAGGACAACACTTGTCAAATGATCTATTCGTAGCATATATAGATAGAGGCATCTTAGAGTTGTCTATCGTAAAGTGTTCACACTTTAACTATACTCAACTGATTCAAGCTTTTGATCTGCATTTAATGTGACTTTGACTTTGTGTCTCGATTCTTGCTTCACTCAGCAATGTTCAACTTTCTTTACTATCTTTGGCATCTGCACTTTTACTGTGCTTAACTGCATCACTTCCTCGATCACTTCTGATCTACATTCAATGTGACTCTAACTTCATGTCTCGATTTATGCTTCAAATGACAACATTTAAATTTTTTTACTTTCTTTGGCATCTACACTTCTACTGCACTTAACTACGCAACTTCCTTGATCACTTCTGATATGCATTCAATGTGAGTCTGACTTCGTGTCTCGATTCATCCTTCAAATGGAAATGTTCAATGCCTTAACTATCTTTGGCATCTGCACTTCTACTTAACTGCACCGCTTCCTTGATCACTTTGATTGAATTATTTCAAGCTCCGTGAAGATATATCGAGTTCATCACTAGTTTTAGTTGTTCCTTTACAAACAGTTGGGAGACATTGATTCTAGGATTTTAAAATTCTTTAATCATGCCAAGTTCATGTTCTTTTCTTTGTTGGATCTTTCCTTATGACCTTTTGACACTTTTCAAATGCGCGTGCTCTTGGAAGATCATTTGAGTTTGCTTTGCACCATTAGATCTAACGCACTGATTAGACATGAGCCGTTGATCTTTTGACGCAACATTAGTTTTAATACTTACTTTGCCATTAACCATTGAGCTCCTTTTCTTCCTTTTTTGCATCTCACTACTTTCTACATCATGGGTTCACTTCTGCTCCTTTCGATTATCCTTGATATGCTTGATCTTTATCCTTTGTATTTAGTGTTAAACTTTGGCATGTTAGCATCATCTCATTTTCTTCGACATTCTTGTAATGTTTTTGCATCATTAAACCTTGTATACTTGCTCGATATTTAACATGCCTTGTCCTTTTGAGAATGCTCTATAAGGTTTCCACAATTTATCTTTGGCAAGTTACAAGTGACCTTTTTCGTCAAACAATTTGTTGCAGGTTTTTTGTCAAGGGCATTTCAAGACAATTTCCATGGACTTTTTGTCTAGGTTTATTTCATCGTGAAGTGTCCTCCAATTTCTTCGAAAGAATTCGTCATTGGCTTCTAACAAGAGATGTCCTTTGGAAATATTTAATACAAACTTTTTGTCTGCAAGGTATTTCTTTGGACTTTTTGTCTGCAAGCCATTACTTTAGACTTTTTATCCGCGTCATTTCTTTAGACTTTTCGTCTGCAAGGCATTTCTTCAATTTTTTTTTTTGCAAGCCATTAATTCAGACCTTTTGTCCTCATCATTTCTTTGGCTTTTTTACAAGTGTCCACATGCCCTTTGTAACCTTCAAAAGATACCCTTCAGACTTTTTACAATCTTCCCTTTGGATTTTCTGCAAGTGTCCACATGCCCTTTGCAATGTTCAAAATATACCCTTTAGAATTTTTGTAATCTACCCTTCAGCTTTTCTGCAAGTGTCCACATGCCCTTTGCAATGTTCAAAATATACCCTTCAGACTTTTTGCAATGGTTCACTTGCCCTTCAGACTTTTTGAAAAGGTCCACTTGCCCTTCAGACTTTTTGAAAAGGTCCACTTGCCCTTCAGAACGTTAAAAATAACCCTTCAGACTTTTTGAAAAGGTCCACTTACCCTTGAGGGACTTGAAATTTTTTCCAAATGATTTGTCCTTGCCATTCTTTATGAAAGAATTCCTCCGAAGGAATTCTTCAATACTATTTCGGGTTTTCCATTCTTCTTGACTTATCCTAATTGCTTCTTCTAAGTAATAACACTTCACAAACATGATTTACTCCACAAGTCTGCTCAAATCAACCTTTGGCATTAATGCATGATAAATTTCAATCTCAATGACATCAATGACATTAACCTTTGACATCAATGACAGTTCCATGTTGCCTTAGATGGAAATGATAACTGTTCATTCTTCTGACTACTTTTTGTATCATGATATCAAAGATGTCAACTGTATCCTTGCTCAAATTTCCAATAGACTACATGATGAAGACAAAAGAGCATCAATAATTGAAATGGAGTGAGAGGGACAATTAGCAAAATTGACAGAAAAAGGGCCCAAGTGGTTCGGCTCCAATAGCATGCAGTTTCTCAGATTCAAAAATTGTGGACAAGCGGTTTAACTCAGACAAGTGGCAGAGACTCACAGTAGTATTTTTTGGGTTATAAGTAGTTATAAATCAGTTATACTAAGGCGAGATTTTTATCATCTAGATTATATACAGATTTTTAAGGAATCTATTTTAGGGGAAGCATTGGACTGCCTTAACAGTTACCTTTCTTAGGAGTGTGAAGATTGTATTCTATGCATTTTGCCTTACATACTTTATTCATATATAAAGAGAGAGTGGTGTTTTGTGTAATAATAGTCTACTTTCAGTATTTCTTCTTATTTTCTACTATAAGACTTTTGTCAGCTTCACAAGATTATTGAGATTATTAACCATGTTGCATAATCTTTAATCTTTTCAAGAAAAACTGTCAAAACTAATATTGTGCTGTTAGAAATAGATGATGATGATTAATGTTACTTTTATATTATGAGCCATTGGTTAGTCTATAGTCTTTTCTGAAATTATTGATTATACTTTAAGCTCTTTAATTTTTCAAGTAAACTCTGTAGTACTCTTCACAATGCTATCCAGTAAAAGAATCTAAATCTTGGTGTATCATCTTAGTAGTTTAAATAATCTTTATGCATTGTTTTCTCTCACTTTACACCAAACCCCAAGAGAAGAGCCAACTTCTTTAAAATTTGGAGGTTGTTTCGAGGGTCAAGTCTCACATCTTTGAAACTTCCCATGACTCTAGTGATTAGTTGAAAAATTAAGCATCAACATGAACCTTGTAGTGGTGCTCACAATAGTAAGGATGGCATGGTGTCGGCTTTATGTGAACACAACATGTCCTCTCAAGGATGGTGTTTTGAAAATAATGCCACAGAAGTCGAGGAAAGAACATTGCAGGTGACTTCATCATCAAAGGATTAATGGAATACTAAAGTTTGAACTGTCAAATTACACATATCAGTTTGCCTTTAAAATGCCGCCCAACAGTTCATCGTTGTGGATGTGGCTTGCAGTTAAGATTCAACATCTTAATGATACCTGCAAAGATCAAGTTTTTTTGGTTTCTTATGTCCACCTATGAAGTTTACGACCATCCTTGCACCCACATTTTGAGATTGGTAGAGGCACTCCTCCTCAGGGAGGTTAGGTTTGGCATCAACAAGAACATATTTTACCCCATTAGGCACTGCATATATAGATGGTGATTGTGTCTATGTTAAAAAATATTTTGTGTTATGGCATTATTGTGGTTTCTTGTCAGATTGATGTTGATTTTTTGTCATCAAATAAAAATGTTGATATTGTTGGTGCGACTAATTTTTATTTTGGTAATGAAATTGCTTCTCTGAATTAGAGTTAATGTTAGTATTACTAGATTCTTATTGTTGCTCTTGCTTTGCATCCTTAATATGGATCTTGACACAAAATTTCCTCAAATTTACAATGTATTTGTAGACATCTCCAAGAAGGTTGACAAGAAGAAATTTGATTCACAATTTGTCCAACTATGCAAGAGGACAACGCTTTGCATGAGGATTGTCCCAAATTGATCCACAATCTAGTAATACATTTCCCACCAGCACGTGGCAGTTGACAAGAGTTTGAGAGTTGGAAGTGTATTATTCTCATATGTGGTAAAGACTCAAGCCTTTATATCCATGCGTCCAAAGCATTAACACTGATTTTGTAATGTCATGGTTAATCCTCCACCATGAAAGGGTTGTGACCATTAAATGCAAGTTTGTCAAATTTGATGTCTCTGTCTAAAAGTCTACTTGTTGTAAAATATGTGCAAAGGGATCATAAACTTTCCTTTTGTCTCTTTAATGCATTTTCATAATTTTAAGAACATGGTAGATTTTGATGACAAACTCTGATGAAGTCTTCTGAGAGCGTGAAGAGATATTATGATGGTAGACTAGCATGGAGTTGTAATCTTGTCCTTAGGGATTCAATGTTCAAAAATTGCTTTGATACCACTGATCTAGGTTGTAGGGTAATCGTGGGAGAACACTTTGAGTGCAGAATCAATATGCTATAATGGTGGTGAGGATGAAAAAGTGTGAATAAAACAATCTGGGGTCACTAGTCCAACAATGATGTGAACATAAGAGTGTACGCTGTAAAGAGGCTGAGCATAACAACAAGCTTCTTAGAATTATAAACCATTAACTATGAATGAAAGGGTTCTTGTACAGAGTTTCTTTGAGATAGACCTAAAAGAGATTTAAAATAAGCAAAATCTAGAAGAACTAAACCAAACAAGATACAATTACATGATATTTTAGTACAACAGTTACAATCCAAGAAATGGAATAGTTCTATACTTGTAGAAAGTTTGCAAATGCTGCTGTGCAAGTGAAAATAGTGTGTGCATCTGTGTAGATGAGGCCTTTTGCAGAGATTGCTGAGAAAGGGTTGATGACAAGTTAGTCATTTTTTTTCCAATGTACAGTGCTTCTTTTGACACCATTTAATGATACCAAGATCACTGCTTGGAACACTCTGTAGGAACACCATTTAACAAGTTTGTTTCAAGCCACAGTGTTGGAATTTGGAAATGATGAGTTGGGATTGCTCATATTTGGCATTGGAAAGACTTTGTGGCTATGTCAACTTTGGCATGGTGCAAACGTGAAGGCTTAGAATGGAAGTTGTGATTGGTACATCGTGCATAGAAAGTGTGACCACAAATTGATGAAGGAAATGTGCTGATGTCAAAAGTGGTCCAAAAATTGGCAAAAATTGAGGTTAATTTTTGTGTCATTGTTGACTTGGCCAAAATGACACTCATCCCATACGTTATTATAAAAGGGTAGTTTTAGGAAGTGACACATTTTTCTATTTTGGGGATTGCACTTTAAACGTTAGTGATTTCATGAAATGATTGCTGAGTATAAGTATTAATGCAAAGATGGGAAATTCATTTTTTATGAGATTAGCCTAATATGGATGCATTTTTCTAATGTTTGTAAGATGATTTTGAGTTTGAGAAGTGCGATTGGTTGTCTATTGGTAAAAATGAACTAGTGACAGGTACCTGATTGGTATGTATTAATGCATCTATCCTATTTTGTAACAAGACTTTGAAAGAAAATGGTCTCTCTTTTAATTATCTATTGGTTATGTTGTAGATTTTTGCACTGCTCCATAAGTCAAGGGAAGAATCTTGTACTAAAAAAATGTATTCTTCAATAATCAATATTTAATGTGATGGGGGTTGTATTTTTTCATATTTTTTAGATTATGGGGTTGAACCCTCCATTTGGTGTTAATGGTGCCCAAGCAAATAAATTTATCGACAAGGCTTTGCAGTTTCAACCAAAATTACTCATACTTATTGTTTTAAAGGAAATGAAAAGGTAGTTTTTTTTTTTTATGAAATGTTATTAAAACTAGTAAGTCCATATCATGACTCATAATCTTAGGTGACCAAAATGTGAAGTTAAAGCTTTCTACATTCCAAATATAGAATTCACAAAATAAACACATTTTGAATCAGTGTGTGAATAGTTGCACTGAATTTTCCCTCTGATACTACTTGTTTTGGTTGTTATCTTGCTTAAACAAACTAGATGAGAAACAAGAAACATATGATCTTGTTTGGAAGAATATGGATCTTTTGAAAGGAAAGGTTTGCTTGCTTAGTTCATGATTTCAAATGCCTCAAACAATAAATTGTGCAAGATTGGAAAAGTTTCTCCCATTTGATTTTCATTCCTTAACGATTGGTGTATTTCCCAGTCATTTTACTTGATAGGTTTTGTTGATGTTGATGACAATAAAATAGGTCAGTGGAACGTAGTGCCACCACCACTTTATTTGTGGAGCCGACTTGATTGGACTATAAAGCACAGGACAATAGTAATAAAACAAGGAATGCTAGGGATCATACGATAACAACTGAGCCTGACATTTCCATTGTAAAACTTTCCTAGCCAGTTGAAGGCAATATTCGTTCAAGAAAGCATGCCGAAAAATTTCAGCAAGGTTCTGCATTTGGAAATGAGACTATTAACAATTCTAGTGTTGATTACAGAGAAAATGAGTGACCATTGAAAGAAAAGTCCCCTGTGAGAGAAAGAGAGAGAGAGAAGATATTGTGGAAAGAGAGACTCAAGGGGAAATATGAGAGAGGAAAACATGAAGTGGATATATCTAAAAAAGATAGGCTAGGAAGGAAAAGGTGCAACAAGAATAGGAAAAGAGAGAAGCCTATCAAAGGCAAGTTTGAAAAGGAGAGAATTGCTTCATCATTGTTATTAAAGAAATTGGATGTAAGGAAGGATGATGAAGATGAATATAATGGATACATGCAATAATAGGTTTCTTTACACATCAATGCTATAGATTTTTTTGGGAGGGCATTTGATAAAGGACCTGCTAATAGAGGAGAGCATGTTAGAGGGTTCCAAATTGGTGCAAATTAGTTGGGGCAGGAGAGTGAAAGAGGCTTCCAAGGAATATTACTTGGTGATGACAAGGAAGGTTATGGTAGAGGATATCATAGAATGCTAAGTGGTGGAGATGATGGTTTTGGGAGAGTACATGGGGTTGTTTATGAGGATTATGGATGAGGAATACAACTTGGTCATTATGGAAACATAGATGAGGAATATGCACTTGCAAAAGTGCATAGAGAATTTTTGAGGAATTTTCTTGGTTTGGAATCTGAATAGTCAATTTCTCTAGACCTTTAAATAATGTAGGAAAACAAAGTGTACAATAGAAAATCTCAACATGACTAGAATCTGAAAATTCTAGGTTGTTACAAGACACCAGAGCTCTTGACTGGTTAATGGGTGATTCCCAAAGAAGCAAATATTTATCAAGAAAGATTCTCATGTTAATGATGCTTACATCACTGAGGTACATGATCCTTTAATGTTAAGGTAGAAGCATGAGAAGCCTTTGCATTTTCTTCCTAGGGGAACATATCATTCTAAAGGTTACAGGCGTTCAGAGCTAACCTCATCTGTTATGCAACGATATGCTCCCCATCTTGATCAGACAAATTATACAAGATCAACCCTTCCCTAGATTGACCAAGCACCTAGGAGCAGTTACTTTACAGCTGGGAAAGCACATGGATTCAAAATATTTCCTTTTGATTCATAACATTTGCACCAGAACTAAAAATTCCTTATTCACATCAATGCTCCTCAGTCTGGATTGATGAATAGAATTTCCATCATCCAAAACAACTGCACATTTCAATTATACTTTTTGGTGGACCATTGCGCTATGGCATGACTATGTTATATTTGTTTTGCTAATTTTGATTATGAAAGTGTGGGACACCCTTGTTTTGCAGTCATAGTTTTCAAATGCTTCTACTTTCTCAGTCTCTTAAGCAACATAAGAATGTTAGAATTCATGTTGGATTACTAGTCATTATGTTAAAGATTTAAAAGGTGAAAATGAGTGCGTGGATTATCTATTTATTTTTTTCTTTCTGCTATTGTCCAAAATTATGAGATCGAGATCATATAGTACCAAAATTATGTGGACTGTATAATTGATTTTGAAGTTCAAATTTTCTAACTAATCACCATTTCAGTCTGTATTTAAAGCAAGTGGAGACAAGAGGAACAATGAAGCATTGTTACTGCACATTTTTTTTGTTCAGCCTGATGACATAGAAATTGATAGTTGCATATAGGGGCCATTTTCTTAGTGTCTTTGTTATAGAGTAATAAATAATATTTATGACCTGGTTCCATGGAAGGGGCAATTGTGACTATTATAGTGTTGTAGGTCATCCCATGCAATAGCAAACTTTGGGTAATAGCAAAAAAATAGAATTATTACTATAAAACTGTGAGATGTGAATCTAAGAGAGGAGTAAGTCAAGTGTTAGTATGATAAATATCAATAAAAACACATAAATAAATTTAACCCCTCAATCCTAGTTGCTAAAGGAGCAAGAGAACAATGCAAGTAACAAACAAAAGAAGACAAAACACGTATTCTTCACCTTCCTTGTGAGGTTGCATGTTGGCTTTGGAGGAATGTGCTTAAAGAGTCTTTAACAATGGTGCTCCTTGCATCATTTCTTTTTGTCACTTTGGAATTATTTGGCTTGGGTTCGGCTTTGGCAAGATGAAGCAATCTATCAATAATTTTGCATTATAACATTACACAATAAAGCTTTGTTTCTCAACAATTTAACATTATAACTTTGGTTTGAGAGTTTTTTTAAACAATGGTTTTGGAACTTCTATTTATAGGTTCTCAAACTAACTTAATCCAAGTACAATTAAGTTATATTTAATTGTGGTTAGTTTTAATTTAACATTTGTTAAGTTAATGAAGGGACAAACAATTAATATTTGGGATAGAAATCTCATTTATTAATCACGACTCAATTTTTGAATTTAAGGTTTTAATAGAGATATTTCCAATTCTTTGAATTTGAGGATAATGATATCGTCATGCCCTCAATTTTATTAAAATTTCATTTTTATAAAATTAATACACTCTTACACATGGAAATTTCACTTAAACATTTAATTAGATTTACTCAGTGAATTCATTTTAGAAATTGTTTAAATGCCATTTCTTAATGGGTTCAAAGACCAATTTGTCAATTTGCTTGGTTGCAATTTGACTAGATATGAATCCATGAGAGGTTGCATACAATATAATACCCCAAATAAGGATGTCTCAGCATGATTCTAGGTACTAATGTTTGATGTACAGATGAATTTGGGACATTCAATGATTCTTAAGCTTAATTTGCATTGTTTGGTAGAAATAAATCTAAAGTCCAGTTGGAACACAGTTGTGGCCAAAATGATGTGTCTACAAAAAATAAGTGTTGTAGTTTCTTACAAGAAAGATCTTCAGATATGGGTAGAAGTTGGGGGCTAGAGATTTGAAACAACTACAGAAAATATTTTGGCATTAAAAACCCACTTTACAATGATTCAAAAAATGTTTTATAAATATATTTCAATTCTTTTTCATCATTCAAACCTCCTAAAATTTCCCTACTATTATAATATTATCACTTTTTAAAATCCAGAGAACAATTTCTGTGTAGATCTGCTTTGGAATAATCTTAGTGGCATCCAATGGATTAGTTTTAGAATGTAGTAGAATGGTAAGAGGGTAAATTTAATAATTATCTAACTTCACCATCTATCAAACAATTCTGGATATGAATATCAACACTTATATGTAATGTAATTTCCCATATCAAAATCTGCCCATGTGTTAGTCTTTTCATACAAGAGGTTTAATCAATACAAGACTAAAAAACAACCATGAACATTCATATTCAGTTGAATAACAAACTTTAAAATAGTTGTTATTTCAAGTTAGACTAATAGGCATCCAAAGAAGTCTTAAAATGACCCAAAAACTCATTGAACAGTTTCCAAAACTATCCATTGATACTCTCCAAGTATACACTCATCCGAACAACTTGATTTAACCTTTTAGAGTTTTACACAATTAATTCCTATGTTTGGTTAAAGGGTTGTGTTTTAGAGTAATTTTAGCTTTTATTCCAAGAGAGGAATAAGAAAGAAACTAGATACAGGTATGGTTGAAAAACCTAGTTGGATGTGCATGCAATGAATCAAATGATTGTAGAGAGATCCTCTTTGGCTTGGGAAGAATGACTTCTAAATAAGATGACACTAAAGTAAATAATTTGGTTAAATAGATGGTTAAGTGGATTTCCAAACAAGCTAGATCCAAGAAGCATGAGCTTCCTTGGAGGCTGTCTCTTAAACAATTAAGTTTAGAAATTGAAAGATAAAGTACTTGCATCAATAATCAAAAGGTATTGAAATCAAAAATAAGAAATGCTTGATAAAGAAAATAGACTGAAATGACTAAAATTCTAAACAAGTCAGGGGTACTTTAGAAAATAGGTTGGGGTTTGTGAACAAGCAGACGAAAAGAAAGTTGGATTTGATTGAGGGTATGTGGGTGAAAATAGCTTAGTATTTTCTACCACAGTGACCATCGACAGTTGAACAGATCATCGACTATTGAGATGACCATCGGTGGTTGGACAGACCATCGACAATTACTGTGTTGGGTTTGGGTGATAAAAAGTTAGATTGACAAGATCACGAAAGATAATTCTTGAAGATTGGTTTGTGTTGGGCTACTTGCGAAGTGGAAACAAAGTAATTGACAGATTGAAAATAGATGCTTAACTTACCAAAGATTAATCAGATGAATGGTGGAGGTGGTTGGCTCATTAGTGGAGTGTGGCATGATTTTGGTAGAGTAACAGTACTTCACTATCGACTGAGGGGCAGTGGCAAGTTGGCTCTTTGTGTGATGGCTAGATCGCTGGATTACTAGAAGTGACTTGCAAAGAAACTCTGGATGCAAAAGCTCTTGATAGTTGTGGATCCTTTTTCACTTCTTGCTCCTCTCTTTTTATAGGTAAGGAAGGAGAGGTCCAAAAAAATATTAATAAGGGGTCCAACTTGATGTCTAATTTTAACTTTGACATGCATGGGGTTGCATGCGAAGTAGACATTCTAATTATAGAAAAAACAAGTTGTAGTAAAGGGCCAGTTGAGCTAGTTTAGATGATGGAACTTGATCGATGGTCAGGGTGACCATCGATGGTCAGGATGATCATCGATGGTCAGGGTAGGGTGACCATCGATGGTTATGGTGATCGTTGATGATTAAGGTGACTGTTGATGGTCAAGGGTCAAGGTCAAAGAGGTGGGTTTAGTTAGTAGGTCAATCTAACTAAGATTAGGTCTAATTGCCGATCGAAGTGTCTAGGCCAGCCCCAAGGTTGTCCTGAGATGGCCTAGGGGAATTATGACATTCAAAACTATCATGTGTGGATTTTTGATGTCTATATTTTGCCCCCTTATTTATGCAATTTGTATCAATGAGCTGCAAAACAAAAATAGATTGTGGGTCGAAGGTTTGGTTGCCTCGAGCATGGGAGGAGGTGTTCTCCCTCAAACTAAGAGTCAATGAGGTAATATAGAAGTAGATGTACATTTGATAAGTGGTGAAGGTGGTGATGAAGGTGGACATCATGAAGGTGGGTGATAGGTTGGGCACTGAAGCATAAACAAGTGCACAAAGTGTGACAACCAATATCACACATTGACTAGGTTGCCAAAGTTGGTAAAAATTATGATCAGTGCTAGAAGCACAAGTGACAAGTGGACTGCATGACCATATTTAGGCATGGTGGTTGGGAACACTCATAAATGCAAGTCTCCTAGGCAAGGTATGTGTTTTTGTGGGTATCCGAAGTAGGAAGTGATCCTGAAAAGATACCACTTGATTAGGTGTGCACGAAGTAGTACAAGTTTAAAATTGGTCAACATGGAAATTGGTGTCATTATGGTCAAAATGATGAGGTATAAGTCATCACAAAACATGTGCTAGTTGGGCTAAAAATTGATCAATTGCGAGGTGACGAGGTGGTTGATCAAGGCAGGTGGAGAAGGTAGTCTCCATGGACATGTACGTGGTGTGGGTTTCAAAAATTTTAAAAAGTTGTTGGTGCGGTGGGTGAAAACGAATCCCAAGAACCTGATTATTGATGGTCAGGGGTATTGAACTCGACTGGTGGTGATTACCATGACCGTCGATGATTAGGTTCAAAACCCTAAAAGGTGCTGACGATAATCTTCTTTGGAAATGAGATCTTGCAAAGATATGTGGAGAGAAGGAATTGGGACCTTGAGAGGTAAGACAACCTCCACTCCAAACATAAGAGAGAATGGGGTAGCACCCGTAGGGTTTCAAATGCTAGTATGATATGTCCATAAGGCAATGGGGATGTGCAAATGCCAATCTTGACCAGATGCATTGACCATTTTAGTGAGCATGTTGTTATGATTTTTGTTAGAGGCCTCTGCCTATCCATTTTCTTGAGGGTGATAGGGCAATGTGAAACTTAAATTAATATTGAATGCATCAAAAAGACCTTAGACTTGTTTTTTTTTGAAATATTTGCTATTGTCAGTGATAATTTTGTGAGGGACACCAAAATGACAGAAGATGTGATGGTTGATAAAGTCGACAATGTTTTCTGCTTTGTTTAAGACTAGAGGGATAACTTCAACCCATTTAGTAAAATATTTAGTTGCAGTGATGATAAAATGGTGTCACTGTAAAGAACGGGGGTTAATTTCACTAATAAGGTCCAGACTCCATTGTGAGAAGGGCTAGAAATAAGTGGATATGCGAAGACTATGGCTAGGTGTATAATGCAAATTGGCACGTTGTTGAAACTTAACACACTTTTTCACATAATCACAATAGTCTTGGTTAAGGGTAGGTCAGTAATAGCCAAGGTGAAGGATGTGTTTAGCCACAACGAGGCCACTAAAGTGTCCCCCATACATCCCATCATGTGTTTCTCTGATAGCATGAGAGGCTTTATGACTGTGTAGGCAGCAGAAGAGGAGACCATCAAAGCCACATTTATAAAGAATTCCCCCCATAATGGTATAACATGAGGTACCTTAGATAAACGCTCTTTGAGCATTCCTAAAAAGACTAGAAGAAACGATGGCAAGGTTGAGATAGTCGAAGGTATGCTGATACCAAAGATCAAGTTGGGTCTCTTCTACACTAAAGATGGTGGGAGAATCTAGTTTGATGTAAGAAGGTTGGGTAAGTCTGTGAATAATGATAGACAACTTAGAGTCAGAGGGTGTAGATGAGATCTAAGAGTCGAGGGAAGCCATGGTGTCAGCAAACTTGTTGGTAGATTATGGGGTTGATTGGATATGGTAGTGTTCAAATGATGTTAAGAGTTCATCAACTAGTTGTTTGTACTATTTCAAAACATCATTCTTACACTGGTAAGAGTTGTTGATTTGATTGACCACAAGTTGAGTCACTAAAGATATTGATTGTTTTGACTTCTAAGGCTAACACAGTTTGAAGGCCTATGACAAGGGCTTCCTATTCAGCCATATTATTGGTACATTCAAAATCTAGTTTGAAGGATAAAGGAAGAGGTTTGCTATGAAGGGGGATAAGGATGGTGTTGACTCCCCCACCATGCTGAAATTTTGATCTATCAAAGAACATGGTTACTTGGTAGGTGAAACTTGCTTGAAAGAGGGTCATGATGGACTCATCGAGGAACTCAAGAGGAGGAGGTTGGTTGTCTACCAAAGGTGCTTCAGCCAATTGGTCGATAATTACTTTTCCTTTAATTGACTTTTGTTGAAGAAATCAAGGTCAAACTCAACTAAAATCATGAGCCACTTGGTCATACATTGGTTTTGATATGGTTTGGAGTGCATATACTTGAGTGGGTCAATATTAGTTATGACATATGTTTTGTGGTTAAGAAAGTAGTGGTAGAGTTTGGTGGCCACAAAGACTAAAGCTAGACAAAGCTTCTCAGTATGAGTGTACTAAGTCTCGTACTCTACAAACATGCCACTATTATAGTAGACAAATTTCTCTTTGTGTTGTTCATCCTACTGAGCAAGCATTGCCCCTAGGGAATGATCAGTGGCAGAGATATAAAGGTAGAAAGGTTGGTCATCCTTGGGAGGGGTGAGAATAGGTGGAGACAAAAGGTACTTTTTGAGTGAATCAAAGGCTATTTGACAGCCGTCATTCCACTTGAAAGAGACTTCCTTCTTCAAAAAGTGGCGTAAGGGTGGGCATCAGTCTGAGAGTTGGGAGATAAAGTGACAAATGGATTGGATCTTCCCCTATAGGCTTTGGAGTTGCCTAAGGTGAGTAGGAGGAGGCATGTTGAGGATGGCTTTGATTTTGGTAGGATCAACTTTGATTCCCTATAGGGAACTGATAAAGCCAAGGATCTTTCCTGACAAGACCCCAAGATTGCACTTCTTGGGGTTGAGATAGACATGGTAATGGATGAGTCGCTCAAAGATGTTAAGTTGTGGAGTTAAAAGCTTCACTGTTATGCAAATGGTGGAGGTTATTGAGTGTCAAAGTAACCAACATCGATCAGGCCAACCACCATCAGCAATGTTTAGTTACACAGCAACTAGCATCAGTTAGGCATCAGCCGACATCGGTCAGACAAAAACCAACGTCGGTCATCTCCAAATAGATAGAGATCGACGTCATTCGTCTGTGCATTCTAGAACTATTTTAATTTTAGATGAACAGTTAGTTTTCA
Organism: Torreya grandis; assembly: GCA_037957365.1. NCBI lineage: Eukaryota > Viridiplantae > Streptophyta > Pinopsida > Cupressales > Taxaceae > Torreya > Torreya grandis. Next base: position 3,937,940 of record JARHVA010000432.1, on the reverse strand, counting down.
TGTAAAGACTAATTTTAGTCTTGAGTCTGCATTTCTAATTATTGTTTGGTTTGAGATCTATTTAAGAGACCCATGGGCTATATTGTAATTAAGGACTAAGAAGGATTAGATCCTCAAGTGTAAGATCAGTTGATCTACAGGGTGTGTAAGATCAGGGAGATCTACAGGTAAGTAAGACTAGTTAGATCTGCAAGTGTGCAAGATCAAGAAGGTCTGCTTGGTAAGCAAGGTCAATTAGATCTGCAAGTGTGCAAGATCAAGGAGATCTGTTGTAAGGTAGGCAAAACAACCATTGAGTTGATTGTCACCGGTGGAGGGAACAACAACTCGGTGTTGAGTTGATTGTTAATTGTAATTGAGAGAGAGAACTCTTGAGGGAGAATTACTGTATGCCCAAGAGGTGTGGAAGAGTGTGATTTCTTCATTGTATTTCTTTTTAGAAGAGTGTTAATACAGATTGTATTATTTTTCATATCATCTATTCTTTGCTAATTCTAAATTTTAGTTACTTATTACTTTTGGTTTAATTATGTGTTTAGTTGCTTATACAAGAGTAATCAATTGAGCTCTAAGGTACTAACATTTGGTATCAGAGTGAGCTACAGGATCCACAATAGGTGGTATCAGATCTTAACAAGTGGTATCAGAGCCAAGTTCACTAATAAGTGGTAGAGCAGGTTAGTGTTTTTGATTACAGGTTCACTCTCAGGGGTTTCTGATTGAGTGAGAGTAAAACAATGGCAAAAGAAAGTAAGCTAAGAATGGAGAAATTCAATGGCAAGAATTATCAATTATGGAGAATGTAGATAGAGGATTATCTATATCAAAAATATCTGTACTTACCGTTGGGTGGAGCTTCATGCAAGCCCACATGTATGCATGATGAAGAATAAAAGGTTCTTGACAGAAAGGCTCTTGGAGCTATAAGGCTGACCCTAGCAGCTTCTGTGTTTTCCAACTTATCTCAAGTAAGGACAACGATAGAGTTAATAGAATCTTTGGCAAATTTATATGAAAAACTCTCAGCTTTGAATAAGGTATTTCTTATGAAGCAATTATTTAATTTGCAAATGCTGAAAGGTGGATCGATATATAGTCATCTTAGTGATTTTCATGGTTTAGTAAACCAGTTAAATTTAATCAAAATAGTTTTTGATGATGAAATTAAGGCTCTCTTAATCTTATGCTCTTTACCTAAAAGTTGAGATAGCTTGGTAATGGCAGTTAGTAATACTGCATCTGCTTCAAATATCTTGAAAGTTGATGATGTTGTTAGTGTAATCTTGAATGAAGAAATTCATAGGAAAAACACAGGAGAAACATCAGGTAATGCTTTAAGTTTTGAAATCAAGAGATGGCAAAGAGACAAGGGCAAGCAAGGGAAATCAAGGTCAAAGATAGGTAGTAGATCTAAATCCAGAAATGACAGTATAACCTGCTAGAATTGTGGAAAGAAAGGACATGTAAAGAAAGATTGTTGGTTGAAAGAAGATCAGCATGAAGGTAATAAAGAAGCAGATGTTGCAGGTATTGTTGCATATGATGCTCTTATATTTTTTTTGGATAGTTAGGTAGAATCATGGGTTTTAGATTCTAGTGCTTCTTTCCATGCAACCCCAAATAGAGAATTTTTTCATGATTATGTCCATGGAGACTTTGGAAAAGCTTATTTAGGGGATGGTGAGCCTTCAAATTGTTGGCAAAGAGAAAGTGTAGCTGAAATTGCAGACTGGAAACATATGGGTGTTGAAGGATGTCATGCATATACCCATCTTGAAGAAGAATTTGATTTCTGTAGGGAAGTTAGGAGATGAGGGTTTGCATAGTAACTCTCATCGCAGAATTTTGAAAAGTTTCCAAGGGTGCACTTGTATTAGCTAGAGGTAAGAAAGTAGGTACACTTTATCTATCTACTTGTATTACTGATTCTCTTTCTATTTTATCTACTTCAGATGTAGATGCAAAGATGTGGCTCTGTAGGCTTGGTCACATGAGTGAGAAGAGAATGAATGTTCTTAAGTCAAAAGTTATGCTTTCAAATTTGATAGACTAAGATTTTTGTGAGCACTGTATGTTTGGAAAATAGGAGAAAGTGAGGTTTCTGAAGACTGGGTCAACAAAGAAAAAACACAGGTTGGAGCTTGTTCACATAGATGTGTGGAGCCCAGCTCAGGGAGTTTTTATTGGAGGATCACAGTGCTATGTTTCTTTCATTGATGATGCTACAAGAAAGGTATGGGTTTATTACATAAAGAAAAAATTTAATGTTTTTGACATGTTTAAGAACTAGAAAGCCTTGGTTTTTAAAGAGAAGATGATGGATAGAGATCAGCTCAAGAGGCTGAATAATTCTGAGCAGGGCAAGGTTGATTTAGACAAGGTTATGATCCAAAATGAGCTCACAGGTAAAAATTATCACTCATAAAAAAACATAGTTACTGACGTCAGTCAGGTGAGAGCTGACGTCGATCAGGCAAGAACTGACGTCAGTTTGGTGGAGACCAAATTCAATGATGTTGGGCAGGTGGAAACTGATGTTGATCAGGTAATAATTGATGTTGATTAGGTTGCACAGAAGGTAATTGACGTCGGTTAGGTAAGAACTGATGTCAGTCAGGTCGGTCAAGCAACAACTGACATCGGTTAGATAGAGATCGACGTCGGTCAAGTAGAACCGACATCGGTCAGGTGTAGACTAAGAGATGACTGGGATCAGTCACTTTTAGAATGAAATTTGGGTAGATAACAAGCTATCAATGAGTCTCAAATGCCCATGTGGAGGTCTGAAAGGGTAAGTAAGCCTCAAATTCATTATTCCCCTTTATACTACTTGTTGCTCACTGATGGTGAAAAATCAAGAAGTTTTGAAGAGGCAATTTAGGTAAAATCTAGAAAACAGTGGGAGCATGGCATGAATGAGAAAATTGATTCCTTGGAAAAGAACCAAATGTGGGATTTGGTTGAGTTGCCAATTGGAAGGAAAGCACTGAAAGATGAATGGATTCACAAGTTAAAGAAAGGAGAGAATGGATAGGTGAGACAGAAGGCCAGGTTATATGGTTTTGAGCAAGCTCCCGGACAATGGTATTTAAAGTTTGACAGGTTTATGACAAAGCATGGCTTTAGTCAATGTCAATGTGACCATTGTATTTATTTTACCAGGTTGGATAATGGTTGCTACATTATCCTGTTACTGTATGTAGTGTATATGCTTGTTGCAGGGTCACACATGCAGTGAATTGCTGAGCTAAAGGTAAAAGTAGCTCAGACATGTGTCAGGAAGAATTTAGGAAGAGCAAAGAAAATCCTTGGCATGAGTATTTCTAGAGACAGGAAAAATCACAAGTTGATTTTGTCTCAAGAGGATTATGTGAATAAGGTAGTGGAGAGGTTCAATTTACAGGATGCAAAACCGGTTAGCACACCTATGGTTGGACAGTTCAAGTTGAGATATGAACAGTGTCCTAAATCACATGATGAGGTTGAGTACATAGTATGTACTAGTCTTGATATTGCCCAAGTAGTGGGAGTTGTCAGCAAGTTTATGGCGAATTCGAGAAAGGAACACTGAAAAACAGTTCAGTGGATTCTCAGATATCTGAGAGGGACTAGCAATAGGTATTTATGCTATGCAGGGTCAAGCACTTCTCTACATGGGTATGTAGATTCAGATATGGTAGGTGACTTGGATGGCAGGAGAAGCACCACAAGATATGTGTTCACTGTTGGTGGAATGACAGTTAGCTAGATTTCAGAGTTACAGAAGGTTGTTGTAGTCACAGTGGCTAGCAAGGATAAGAATCTTGCAAAAATGTTAACAAAGCCGGGAACAAAGAAGAAATTGAATCTTCATTCAAATTTTGTTGGTCTTCAAGATTGAACTTGAAGAGGGATACAAGCTAGAAACAAATTAGAGGATGTTGCTGTACAGGTACAGGTGTAACTGTTTATCTCTAAGTGGGAGATTGTTAAGTTATAGAGCTAAAAGCTTTACTATTATGCAAATGGTGGAGGTTGCTGAGTGTCAAAGTAACTGACATCAGTCAGGCCAACCAACCTCGGCAATGTTCAGTTATACAGCAACTGGCATCAGTTGGCATCGATCAGATAGGAACTGATGTCAGTCATCTCCAAATAGATAGAGACTGACGTCGGTCGTCTATGCATTCTAGAACTATTTTAATTTTAGACGAATAGTTAGTTTACATGTAAAGACTAATTTTAGTCTTGAGTTTGAGTTTCTAATTATTATTTGGTTTGGGATCTATTTAAGAGACCCATGGGCTGTATTGTAATTAAGGACTAAGAAGGATTAGATCCTCAAGTGTAAGATCAGTTGATCTACAGGGTGTGCAAAATCAGGGAGATCTACATGATAAGTAAGACCAGTTAGATCTGCAAGTGTGCAAGATCAAGAAGGTCCACTTGGTAAGCAAGGTCAATTAAATTTGCAAGTGTGTAAGATCAAGGAGATCTACTGTAAGGTAGGCAAAATGACCATTGAGTTGATTGTCACCGGTGGAGGGAACAATAACTCGGTGTTGAGTTGATTGTTGATTGTGATTGAGAGAGAGAACTCTTGAGGGAGAATTATTGCACGCCCAAGAGGTGTGGAAGAGTGTGATTTTTTCATTGTATTTCTTTTTAGAAGAGTGTTAATATAGATTGTATTGTTTCTCGTATCATCTATTCTTTACTGATTCTAAATTCTAGTTACTTATTACTTCTGGTTTAATTCCGTGTTTAGTTGCTTATACAAGAGTAATCAATTAAGCTCTAAGGTACTAACATTTGGTATCAGAGTGAGCTATAGGATCCACAATAGGTGGTATCAGATCCTAACAAAAGATAATTTTGAGAATGACCAAATGATCCTTACGATATTTGGATTTCCCAAGGAGGACATCCACATAGTCCTTGATGATTTTGTGGATAAGGTCATAGAAGATATAAGTCATGGCATGTTGATAGGTAACGCCAACATTATTTAGACCAAAGGGCATGACTCTATGGTAGAAGGTCCTTCAGGAGGTGATAAAGGTGGTTTTATGCGGATCTTCAGGGGCAATTAGGATATGATTTTAGTCCAAAAACTCATCCATGATAGATAACATCTCATCGCTGGCTATAAGATCAACTAGCTGGTTGATGCTTGGTAGAGGAAAGTCAACTTTTGGGTAAGCAAGGTTGAGGTCATGAAAGTCCACACAGATGCATAATACCCTTATGGCTTTGGTGACAAGGATGACATTTGAGACCCATTGGGGGTAATCAATGGGTTGAATGAAATTGATAGATAGGAGATGCTAAAGCTCTTCTTTAATGAGAAGGGTTATGCAAGGGTGAATTCATCAAAGTTTCTACTTGACAGGTTTGGCATCATGGTTGGTGACTATGTTATGGGTAGCTATGGAGGGGTGAATTCTTGGCATGTCACTATAAGACCAAGTAAATGTTATGATGCGATCTTGTAATAAGGAAATGAAATCTTGAAGTTCTTCAAAATTTAGTGATTGGCCAATTTTGACAATGTGGGTGTTGTCTAGAGTAGCCAAGTTGATATCCATGGTGGATTCGTTTAACATGGTTAAAGTCTTAGGAGGAAGGGATTTGTGGATGGAAGAATGTGATGCATCAAGATAGGTGAGAATGGAATCATCATCCTAACATTGAATGATATTAATGTTAAGAGAATCATTTCATATCATCTCATGATGGGTTAAAGAGATGGTTATGATTTCCCCTTACTTTTGATAAGTCAAGGGTATGAGACTGATCATGTTGATGGGAAAAAAAGTTAAGTGGGATGATGTCATCATCCTCACACTCAGGTGGAGAAGGGGTTGGTGAGGAAGGGATTTCTTCCTCAACGATGGTGATGGTAGGTGGTTTGGTTTTCCTCTTGTTAGGTGGAATGAAACTGAGGCCATGTTTCTCATGAGGCTTTCTAGTCTTAATTGAATCAACACGTGCAACCCATGTTCATATCGTCTAAGACTAAAACCCTTCCAAGCACACCGATGGAGATACATCTTGGCAAAGTCCGAGTTGTCTAGATAGGAGAAGCTAGAGGTGAATGGTCAAGGTTAAGAGGAGGTGGTGGAAGTGCCAAGGGGTTTGTTAAGTCCTCCATAGATGAAATGAGTTTGATAGTTTGAAGGCCCAAAAGGGACAATGGTTCTGATATTGGGGTCATACCCGGGTGGTCAAGTTTTCCATACTCTTGGGGATTAGGGAAAGTGTCAAGGGTTAAGAGGTGATATTCCCCAAGTGAAAGTCATTGAAATGTTGATTATAAGTGGTTTGTGGTGGGGGTTTGATCTAAGGGGGTTAACGAGCTAGTAGATGCCTCATTGGTCGAAGGAGACATGACTTCATCCTTCATGGTTGAGGACTTGTCTTTGGTCGATTAGGGTGTGCTAGATGGAGGTAGGAGGATGTCATGGAGTTGATAAGTCATGTTACATGATGAAAAGGGGCTTGGGTCATCTTGTATAGTGATAACCTGACCTTTGTGCTCAAATTTGATGCAACGATGAAGGGTAGAGGGTACACAATCCATGGAGTGGATCCAAGGTCGTCTGAACAAAACATTATCCTAAAATTCACCTTATACTACATAGAAGAGTTCAAGAAGTTGTGAGGCCTTAAACGGATGTGAAGGATTACAGTTCCTAGAGTAGTGGTCATGGTGTCATTGAAGGAGTGAAGGATGACCAAGGTTTTAGACATGACATTGTTTGGTAGTTTAAGTTGATCATAGGCATGAGAGGAGATGATATTAATAATGGCTCCCCCATCAAGCATGACCTGTTTGAGTGGGTTTGGTTGCTGTAGGCAGTGATGAAAAGAGGGTGATCTGGGTCATCAAGATGGATAGAAGGTATTTCCAAATCCTTGAAGTTGACAAGTTTATAAATTTGGAGAGTGCCAACAAAGGCTGCTAGAGGTTGAGGGTCTTCAGGTTGGACCTCTATTGATTGCAATGCTTCTATCATTGCTTGGTGATGATGAGGCAAGGTAGAAATCAATTTGTATAGGCTCATCTTTGTTGGGTTTTGGCGAAGTTGTTTGAGCACCAATCTCATGATTGATTTGGAGGGGTTGGATTGAGAGGTACCCAAGATAGATACCTTGGGTTTAGCTAAAGATGAAGGTGTCTGAATTTGACTTGATTGGGAAGTGGAAGATGGGTATGTCCATGGGCTGGATACTTTAGCCTTCCCATTATCCATATGATGAGTGTGTGATCATGTGACCACATGGGTAGTATGGATAAAGGGAAAAGTTGGGGTATGATATTGCTTTGGTTTCCCGTCACTCAGAGGTGAGGGTGGGGGAGTAGGTAGGCATTGGGTAGTGGTTGTTGTTTGTTTTGTTGGTATTGGGTTTGTTGGAGGTTCATCTATTAATAGATTGTCCTCATCATATAGTCAATGGATTATGGTTTGGAAAGCTTTGCAGTTTTCCATGTCATGCCTAGGTGTCCTATGATAGGAGCATACTTGGCAGTCATTATACTAGATGGGTTTTGGACCTAGACAGTCAAATAGTCTGATAGGAGGTAAGGTCAAACAAGAGGCTTGCAGTAACCTTTGGAAAATTGTTGAGTAAGACTCAACTAAATGTGGATAGGGTTTAGAAGGTTTGGCCTTGGTTGGTGAGATGGAAGTCTTTTTTAGAAATGGGATTGGTGATAAAAGGTTTTTGTAAGGTGGTATTCATAATTGATGGTTTTGGTTTTGGTAAGTTAGAAGTTGATAAGTTAAAGGTAGAAGGTTTAAGGGTAGGTAGTTTGGTTATTGATGGATCTGTGAAGGTGGGAATGTTAGAAAGCAAGGGTGATGGGGTGACCAAAAATGGTGGTTGGGTTTTGGTTGAAACAGTTGGCTTCCTAATCAAAGTAGAAGGATGAGGTCCTAATATGGATGGCAAGGTTGAGGGGACAAAACCTTGGTCTTCTGGCCTTTTAATGGTCTTACCTCCTTGGTTGATTTGGTTTGGTGTTTGCTTGATGGGTAGTGAGGTGAGCCCCAGTTTCATGGGTGGGTGATTAAGGCTCTACATAGGGAAAATGCCAAGGGCTTTGGTTGGTTTAGTTAAAGTGATAGAGGATGATTTGGCTATTTGGGATTTGGTTGCTCTGGATGGTTGAGAAATGGTTGGGTTGGTAGAGGTTCTCACTATTTTGGTTGATATGATGGCCAGTTGGATAATAGAAGTTGTGGGTTGGTCTGCGAAAGGTGTGGTTGGAGGTTCTTATTTGATGATGTAAGGGAACCCTAGTTGTTTCCAAAAGGTGACTCGATCCATGCTAGGTTTGGAGACAAACTCCAATCTATGAGCTAATGTAGAGAGCGGTTTATAAATTGGTCTTGCTCCTTAGACAATGGGCTCAAAAGACAAAACCATAGGTTGAGAATGGGGAGTGGGTACCTCACCCTTTTCCTCAATGAAAAGATGCAATGCTTGGATGGGTGGGTCCTCTATGGGAGGTATAGACAAGATGGTTTCTTTCTTGGGAATGTTCTCCAAAGGGGAAGTGAATTGTTCAGTGGTTGAGGGAGAAGGTAAAGTGGTGATGGTTGCTTGTTCTGATATGTCAGTTGAAGGAGGGGGTTAGTAACTCCACTACCTCAATAAGTGGATGGGAAAATGTTACTTCCTCAGTTTGGGTTTTTAAAGGAAGAGAAGGTAACTCCACTACCTTGATAAGTGGAAAGGGTGTAGAATAGGTAGATTAAGTGGTAGGTTCTTCATCAATAAGCATGTCAAGAATCATATTAATGGTATGGGCATCATGAGAACATTTAGCTTTATTCCTCTCATTCTTGGTAGGGGCATGATTGAAGAAATGTTGTCTAAAAATGTCAAGATCTAGGTTCAAAGGTGCGTTGGGGTTGTCCAACACAAGCTATCCCTTGTCAATGAGGGTTTGGACAATGTTTTTGAAGGTATTACATCGACTGATGTCATGCCCCACTACTCGATGAAAAGCACATAGGTCATTCTCATTGTATCAACTAGGTGTAGGATGAGAAGAATCAGATTATTGAAGGGGTTTGATGGGAGGAAGTTGTATGACATTAGCTTTCAACAACTTTTCCATGACGAAAGCATAAGATTCCCCAAACAAGTTAAATTGCTTTTGATTTTTTTGGTTTTGGCTTCTTGTGTTTTGTTTTGAGGAGTTAGAGGTGTTTGGTTGATTGACATATGGTGGAAGAGTGGCCTTAAGGACAACCACATTTACAGTTCCCTTTCTTTTGACATTGGTATTGGTTTGGTTTCTTGGTTTAGAGGAAGAGGCCTCATTGGTTTTGTAGGTAGAGTTTTTGTTTTTCAACTTTAACTTTCCTTCACCAATGGTTCTATTTTATAGCTTACACACCATGTTAAAATCTTTGTCAAAGGTTCTAAAGATTTTCACACGCAATGTAGAAGAGATGTTCTTAGTGCATGCTTGAGTAGAGAGTTCTATCAGTTTGGGTTGGGGTAAAGAGAAATAAAGTTGATTGATTAGGCTCCTCTTTTGAGTTTTAAAATTGCCAATAGATTCATCATCAAATTTCTAGATAGAGTAAAGGTCCGTGATGGAAACTTTCTTGGAGATGTTTATTGAGAAGTGATCCAATAAAGTTTGGGTTAGTTGGGTGAAGGAGAAGAGAGAGTGTTTAGTTATGACACTATACCAATATAATGTTGAGCCAGACAAGGACATTGGGAAGGTACAAAGATGGAGAGCATCATCGTAGGTAATCAAATAACATGCATGCTTAAATTCCTTGAGGTGTTGTTAGGGGTCCTCCTTACTTTAAAAAATAGAAAACTTGGGGAAGTTCCCATTGAGAAGGATATGGTTTGACAGGGATGGATGGGTGAATGGGTTAATTGTAAATCTGGTCATATGATAAGATGTTGTGGCACTAGAGATGGATGACTCTAAGGTAGTCATTTTATCCATGAGCATTTTCATTAGATCTGTTTGGGGTTGTGGGTTTGGGAGGTTATAAGGTGCATGTTGTTGATGTGGTTGGGTGATATATTGATAATTGGTGGGAGGTTGGGAAGCTGCCACATATTGGTATGTGAGCATGGGTGGTTGGGTGGATGCTATGTAGGGGTAGGTTGATGTAGGTGGTTGGGTAGTGGGTAGAGGTACATGACCTTGTGGGTTAGGGATGTAACCCAAGTTGGGTGCAATGGGCACTTGTTGAGAGGTTAAGGTAGGCTGTGTAGGAGTTGTGATTGGGTTTGTAACTAAAGGAAAGGTGGTGACCTTTGTATTGATCGGTGGTAAGGTATAAGGTATAGACACCACAAGATTTTAAAGTGGAGTAATGACTAATGGATTGGGGGTAGCTAAAGGAAGGTTGACAATGCTAGTAGTAGGTGTTCCCATGATGAGGGGAGTATATGTGGTTAATGGTTGGGTTTTTCTTAGGGTAGAGGAATTGTTGGTGGGGGTGGAAGGCATAAGGGTGTTGGTTTGTTAGGCATGTTGGTTTTCCATAGTAGTATCAAAAGGATTATTGGTGGATGAATATGTTTGGGTAGTCAATGGTTGGGTTGTGACTGTGGCAATAGAAGGGTTCCCCGTAAGGTGGGAAGGCATGCCATAAGGTGGGTCCATAGGTAGAACCGAAGTAGGGGTATGGTGAGGCATGGTGCTAAGATAATGTTGAAGGGCCACATGATTTTTATCTAAGGAGGTGGCAAAGTTTGTATCTCCTTGGAGAACTACTCAAGGGAAATGACTTCTCGAAAGGTGAGGAGAGTATTCTAGTTCAGAGATGTACTCCATAGATGAAGAGGTAGAAGAGGTTGATTGGTTTGGTGATGGCTTTTGTTCTACTAGATTCTTTTGCTATTGGTGAGTCAGAACTATACAATATAAGGGAGAGAGAATACAAAAACAATCTCACCATTCAAATAGAGAGAAGACAAAAAATGAGCAAGAAAATCAAACACAGACTAAAAAGTATGTTAAATCCTAAAGTTCTTTTTAGTCTCTCTTTTGGCTTATGCCTTAAGCTTTGTAAGAAATTGTGTGATTGAAATTGGCTTGTAGAGAAGGTACTAGAAAAGAAGTCTATGGTTGGTTTCAAGTTGTGTTTAGGATTTCAAAAGGATCTATATTGAAAATCAATATGTGTATTGGTATTGGGGCTTACCCCCTCACTTCACAAACCACAACGATAAGGGTGTTGGGTGCTTAGCCAATATATATCAATTTTTGGAGTTTATATTCAACCAGAGAGCTAAGTTGGTACTCTCTTTGGTAGTGACTTTCAAGTAGGATTGTCAGGAAAGGGTAAGGTGACCGCTAGGTGATGAATTCCTAGTTGGGCCTTATGTCAAATTGTTTAGATGTTTGATTGATGTAAGTGTTTTGGTTTAGTGTGTGTAATAAAAATGATGATACAATTGAATTACTTTGCTTTAATTTAATTGAGCTAAACTTACAAGCAATCAATGTATGCAGTTGATTTTAAACCTAAAAGAAATCTTAAGTTTGTTTATGAGCACAAAATAGAGAGAAAAACATATAAATGCAAACAAGTGAAACCCAAGTAGAGATTCAAGAGTCCCATCAGGCATGCTAGAATGTTTCAGAGTAATTTCATCTTATATTCTAAGAGAGGAAGAAGAAAAAAACTTGGTACGGGTATGGTTTAGAAACTTGATTGGATGTGCATGTGTTGAATCAGATGATTTTAGAGAGCTCCTCTTTAGCTTGAGAGGAATGAATTACAAATAAGACAAAACTAAAGCAAATGGTTTGGTTAGATAGATGGTTGGGTGGATTTCCTAGCAAACTAGATCCAAAAAGCATGAGCTTCCTTAGAGGCTATCAATCCACACTTCTTAAACAATTAAGTTCATAAATCGAAAGATAAAGTACTTGCAACAATAATAAAAAAGTACTAAAATTGAATACAAAAAGTGCTTGATAAATAAATAGACTAAAATGACTAATATAGAAATAAGTGGGCCAATACTAATGCTAAACAAGTCAAGTGTGCTTCAAAAAATAGGTTGAGGGTCTATGAACAAGCAAATGAAAAGAAAGTTGGATTTGGTTGAGGGTAGGTGGATGAAAATAACTTACTATTATTTTCTACCACAGTGACCATCGATGGTTGAGATGATCATTGACGATTAGATAGACCATTGACAATTACTGTGTTGGGTTTGGGTGACAAAAAGTTAGATTGATAGGATCATGAAAGGAAATTTTAGGAGATTGGTTTGTGATGGGCTACTTGTGAAGTGGAAACAAAGTAATTGACATACTGAAAATAGATACTTAACTTACTAGAGATTAATCAGATGAATGGTTGAGGTAGTTGGCTCATTGGTGGAGTCTGGCATGATTCTGATAGAGTAACAATACTTGGATGTCAGTTGAGGGGTGACAACAAGTCGGCTCTCTGTTGTGATGGCTGGATTGCTAGAAAAAGTGATCTACAAATAAACTCTAGGTGAAAAATCTCTTGATAGTTATGGATCCTTTTTCACCTCTTGCTCCTCTCTTCTTATAAGAAAGGAAGGAGAGGTGCAACAAAATGTTAAGAAGGGGCCCAACTTACTATTTAATTTTAACTTCGATATTCATGGGCTCACACATGAATTAGACATTCTAATTATAGAAAATCAAGTCAGAGTGAAGGGTCAATTGAGCTAGTTTAGATGGTGGAACCTAACGGTTGATGTTCAGGGTGACCATCGATGGTTAAGGTGACCATCGATGATCGAGGGTCAAGGTCAAGTTGGGTCAAAGAGGTGGGTTTAGTTAGTAGGTCAATATAACTAATGTTAGGTCTGATTGTCAGTTGAATGGTCTATGTTGGGCCTAAGGGGGTCCTGAGGTGGTCCAGGGGAATTATGACATTCAAAACCATCGTGTGCATATATCTAATGTCTACAGGTGGAGATGTCTAAGTCAATTAAATAAATTGCAATAATTAAGCATGATTTGTTATAGCTTTTGATCTTCTTTGAATTTCTAAAAATAACAATAAATAGGCATATACTTCTCTAAAAAGTGACTATCGTGGATGATTTGGGTTTGAAAAAATGAGTTCTGGATAATTTTAAGTATCTATTCGAGAGTTAGGGCTAAGGATAGGTTGGGGACACTAGCTCTATGTGGCTGTCATGTCCCAAATATGGCAATAATGTCTGCTTGGTAGACTACTGAGCAAGTTGGGTTGGGATATGAGAAGACAGTCTTAGGACCGTGTTTTGGTTGACTATAGGTGACTGTGGTCTACTCAATGATTGGAAAAGTTTGTCTAAGGGTATAAAATAGGTCTAGGGCTAAGCTAGGAATAAGTTAACTCAAGCAACACTCTTAACATCCAATTACCACTTTTAGGTGATTACATTTGCCTTCCCTTTATGCTAGTAATGCAACAAAGTGAAATGACTAGTATAAAAGTAAAAGAAACGTACCTAGACTTATCTTAGAAGTGAAGTCTATGTTGTTTAGTTTGAGTATGTGAATTTCAGTTTGCATATGTGAAACATTATCCAAAATAATGTCCTACAATGAAACATACAAAAATTAGTCCTTAATTAAGAGATGATCAAAATCAAAACACTAAGTTGAAATAAAGTAACTGAGTAAAGAGAGAGGAAATGAACAAATACACCTCATCAAGTACGTGAACTAATACATGAATCTGGTGATAACCTGTTTGTGTGTGTGTGTGTGTGAATGTACATAGTGATCATATCATTGAATATCTTGGAATGGACTAATTTCTTGCTCAATCTTCATATGGGTGGCTCAAGAACTTAATCCAATTTGGACTCCATCATTATCCACCCATGTTTGGTGGATCCTAATCTATGAATGGCTTGGATAAGACTGTAAGTGTGTCTAACCCTCTCATGTGGGTGGCTCAAGAACTCAAGTAGGCCATGACTCCATCATTTCTCACCTGTGTGAAATAGATACTTCTGTAAATAAACTTCACACAGTGTTGAAAGTCTCTAACTAAGTAAATATAATTGTGTATGTTGGCTCCATGACCACATGGGTATATTAGGCAGCTTTGGGCTACTCGATAATCCCAACCACTGTAGATGGAGTAAGGCATGAATCTAGTGAGAATCTGAAATGTGATATCAAGTGAATAAAACATAGAGAATGACATGGAGTTTGCCATTCCATCTAATCACCCTTTGTGTAGTTGAGTATATGGAAACTATGTGTCATACACATGCCCCTTATCTGGTATATGAGTATATTGAATTTGAATCAAGTATGTAACAACTGAATTTGTGTATCTGATTAAATGTAGGAGTGATCATGTTGTATATGATACCCCCAAATATAATCAACTGGTATGAATCTAAGCTAAAATGAGTATATCTCAACAAAATTTGACGATAACTGTCAAATATGTGACTATATCCATGCAAATTTGTATTGTACTTGGTGTACTGATCTAAATAATATGGACTATCTTGAAGCTGGGGCTATTGGACAATAGTTACCTATAGTGAATAGTATCACCCTATGGCGTTAGTGTCCCAATATGGGTGCTAATGTCTACCTAGTCTAAAATCTAGGTGATCTGAACTATTGTTTGAGTCTTTGCTCTTTTTTGTGTCAGCCCTGAGTCTAATTTATAAAACTGAGCCTATGTGCTGAAATTTGTCTATGAATAGCAATGTAGGTGTTTGATCTCTGTGAAAAACCCTTGTGAATGCCCCCTCTTTTTAAGGGTAGTTGTGAAATCTATATAAGAACTACCCTCTAAATAAGTAGTTTTGCAAAATGTATTAGCTGGAGCATGTGCATAATATTCTAATATAATGTATAAACATAACATCAAAATGTAAAATAATCTGAGCATAAGTAGGTAATGTAAGATGTATTTTGTAATATAGCATTGCACAAAGGTGTCAAGATAGATGTAATAAATATGTATAACAACAAATCTGACTAACTACCTAGGGGGATGGGACATGATGTCCATCATGGCTCCCAATTAGGATGGGTAGATGCATGAGGTCCCTCATGACATCAAAAATTGGTGTGTGTGACAAATACAAGTGTCACGATTTATAAGCATCCAAAAAAAAATACATAAAAGCACATGAGACACATAAAAGATAGGCCAAAAGGCCACAATACAAGGTACATGGGCACATGTCATTAAATCTAAAAATCAAGATATAACGACATGTTCAAATGTCCACATACACAAGCAACAATCAATTTGGTTTAGAGCCACATAGAATGACATGTTCAAATGGCCACATATAAAAACATGAAAAACACACACAAGGGACATGGGCACATGTCCAAGGCATACACACAAAGAAGTGGCATAGAGCCAAAGAATAATGGCATATTCAAATGCCCTAGAAATGGAAGAAGCATATGAAACACAATCTAATTTAGGAAAACTAGAAATGAAAGCTTGTATAACTATATAATACAAATCTATGTAGATGCTAGGATGCATATATATTGAGTCTAACTAGTGATAGTCAGTAAAAAATCTGAGCAATGAGTAGCAATGATCAATATCAAAATAAATCAATGCATAAACTAAAAGGAATAGTGTACAAAGATAAAACCTGGTAGTAGTAACTGTGTATTAGTTGGATTATTATTTTCATACACACATGCTTTCAAAAGGTATATGAGTGTGATGCACGACATGCAGATCATATATGGACATGTAGATGTTAGGCCTTTTTTATACCTAGGGGCCATGCCAATGTTAGGGGTATTTACTTTTATAGGTTACATTATCACATGTTATATCTTTCTATGACATTGTTACCTTGTTGAGCTACATACATTGCTTACATATTCCTTTCTAGTTACCACTTGCACAGTGTTACATGGATATTGTATTTACTATGTTATAATATTGACATATATGGATAGTGTAGATTAGTTTTCAATTGTTATATGTTTCATTGATGTTGTTAATTTTACATGATAAGCTAGTTTTGTTGTCTATGTGTGTGACCCCTAGGCCTTGTTTGTTGTGGCAATTGTGCCCTTTGTTGTTGGTTATTTAGCTTTATTTGTTGCATCATTCATGCCCCTAGTATGTGGCTCTTTAGCCTTTATTGTTATTGACATATTTATGTCCCTTGTATGTGGTCCTTTGGTCTCATGTGTGACATTTTATGTTATTATGTTATAATTCATGTTGAACTTGTTTTTCTTGTACAATTACTATGTTTTTAAATTCACACCTCTATATACAAATGATATTTTCAAACTCTATTAATTATTGATACTTTCTCTCTTGCAAGAACATGTCGAGTCTCAATATCTCTAAGTGCACGTCTTAAAAGGGTGCACTAGAAAAGGGGTGGTAGACCATTGGTGCTTCTTCATAGAATTGTTGTCCCTCTCCTACCAATTGCTATCTACACAACCATCTCCTATAAAAATTTCCCTAAGCTTTGCCTCTTCTTTTGCAACTTCCTCTAGTCATTTTCTACCTTCATTAGCCTTTCCTTAGCCTAAACTCCTTTTTGACAGTTTGTGATACAATGTTATCCACATCCACCCTGTACTTTAATTGAGAAAACTCATTTAGCATCTAGGTTAGTGCTTAGATGATCTAGACTAGGACCTAATTTGATTTTGTCAATAATGATATAGAGTCGTTTCCCTATCGATTAAACTTTTAGAAAGAACTATGGTTAGATATAGCTATATAAACACATCCATTTTGTCATTTATTAGGAAGATAAGAGAGGAAGAAGAGATATATCTTGCACATCTACTTATCCAACATTCTACTAAAGGAACATACCTTAGAGTTTCATACTTTCTTTGGAGATATGGATCTTGTCTTGTGGATAAGACTTTTAGATGCATTGATAGGTTGTGTAGCCTAGTTTTGATTTATCTTTATCATCCTTACATACCACAACAATATCTTTTAAAACACCTTGGCTAAGGGAGAGATTGAGGCTTGATAGATTCCTCTTAAAAGGTAAGTATTCCTAACTTTGTTCCTCCTTTGTAAGACTAGATAGATATATATTTTTACTTCTCTCCCATGCATTAGGATTTCATATACATTGGTGTGAGTAGATTTATTCTATGCATGTTTAATTTTTATATTTATTACTCCCACTTTGTGCCACAAGATTTGGTGAACACCAGATTAGACTTTTACTTTAAAAATAAAAATAAAATTATACATTGTGAACCTGAAAACATAGGACCTAGTTAGGGGTATTGCATAGTTTTTCTTGATTGGAGGATTTGGAACCCTCTCTAGTGATTTTATTGTGATAAGAGATCTATTGGTTAGGTTTAGTGGCTCTGTTAGCCATTTTTGGCCTGCATATTAAAATTTGTTTAAGTATAAAAAAGGGAGCTTTTAGGGAAGAAAATGACAAGTCTTTGGAAGGACTCCAGGTTTTTCAACAAAGACAACTTTGAGTTTCTGAGGGCACAATGCAAATTGGGTTTTCAGCAGTGATTGATTTCTAAATATTTTATAAGTAGAAGTAATTCAGGTTTATGAAACCGAATTACTGATGGACAGTGTATTTCAGGTTCTCCAAGGAGCACTACTTGATTACTTCATAAGTTGTGAGCATTCAGAAGCCCGAAATAAGTAAAAGGGCTTGATAAACCTGATTTGGTCTCAAAAAATAGTGCTTCTCGAGTTTTCAAGGGATAAGTCTTCTTAAAAAATCGAAGGTCCTTTTCACTTTTCTAAAGGGTCTTTCAAAAAACTTGAAAGTACACTTCAAAAATTCAAAGGGCATTTTCAAAATTTTGAAGGGCCTTTTTTGGGCAAAAGGGATCTTTTCAACTTTTTCAAAGGTCACTTGCATAAATCCAAAGGGATTTTCCTTCTCCAAGTGGATAATTGTAAGTTTTTTGAAGGGTATGTTACCCTTTGGAAGGACCATTTTAGAATTCTCAAAGGGTATCTTTCCCTTCGGGAAGATCATTCGCAGAAGTCCGAAGGGACATACAGGAAGCCCAAAGGGTCTCTCACCCTTCGAGAAAGCCCATTTTGAAAAGTCTGAAAGGTAGTTTCCAAAGGAAGAGAGCAAGAAGGAATTCCTTTGAACAAATTATTGCAAGGAATTCCTTCAGGAGATTTGCTTGAGACAAATATGAGATCACAGAATAAAGAAGACTTCAAGATGGACAAGTCTGAATTAAGTAAGCTTGGAAAACTTGAATTACTCTGCATAGAGTAAATTGAGATTCTTCAAGTGCTTGACTTAAGCTTGGTTCAGTAATGTGAGAATCATGATGCAATGAATGAAATGCTGCAACATGGAATAAGCTAGAGCAAAAAGGGCCAATCAGTAAAGGAAAAGGGGCACAAGGATGATTAGTGAGCATGGGAGAGTCCAAATGATTGATAGCTAGAAATTTATGAAGGCTCTCATCCTTCAATATGGTTTGTTCTCGATAAACAACCATCCAAATTTGAAAACAACATGATTTAGTTTGAACTCCTAGGCATGGAAACCCATGTTCTTTCAATAGGGCACGTAAACCACGTCAATCTTGAGTGCAAAGATTAAATTCATTGTGCCAAGAAGAGACATTCCAACTGATCACAACATGGCTTCTCAGATGTGCCAAAGAAATACTTAAAGATGGGAGGGGCTTGAAAGGATTGTTTAGTGATCCTGAGCGACGCATTTAGGGACAACAAGGAAGTACAACATCAAATTTCTAGCCATCAATGGCTTCTTCTTTCTTCCCCTTCTCTATTCCTCCTTTTCTATATAAATAGAGGCCTTAGATCCAAGCAAATCATCCTTGAATTGGCAATAGAATTACTCTACAAAAATCATTGTGTAAAAGACTCTTTTGAAGCAATAAAAGGAATACTTTTCTATTTCTAGATAAAACAAGTGTGCACATTTAGTTTCATTTGCAGAATGTATGATTGTCATTCATCACCTATGATTTTTACCAGCACCTTGGTTTTGATCCTTTCAATTTTGTGCAATATTGCCTGAAGTGTCTGTGGTCGAGCTCTCTTTGAACTGTTACCATTTCACAGTGTCTTTCATTGACCTATTTTTGTTATCCTTCAAAGTGTAAGGCTTCCCTTTAACCTCCATGCAAAAGCTCCATGCTTATGGCCTTGAGATAGAACCAAACTAGCCTGTGTCCTATTTGAGTTCATCAGTAGTTGGTTCTTTTCCTAGACCAAGTGGATCACTTCTTTTTGGTGCATTACCTCCCTTAGCTTATATCTATTTTCAGTCATCCTCCTACCTCAATTTTCCTTAGTTAATAAGTAGATTTTAGTGTGAGAATCAAGTGCTGAAGTGAAGCCCTTGAAGAACTAGCCTCATAAAAAATCTTAGAGGTTCAACCTCACCATAGGATACCCACATTATGAGGTTATCCCCATGCTTGTAGCTATAACTGAGAGAGCTTGAAGAACTTTCTTACAGGGGTGCAATTCCAAGCTATAATAGTTCTGGCATGCCTGATGGAACAATTACCATTTTATTTTCATTTTTATGAAAGATCAATCAAATATGGTGCTATTTTGATCATTTTGCAGTAGTGGTAGTATTCATCCTTTAACATCTCTGGCAACTCCAAAGAACACCCAACTATCTAGTGGCAGAGTAGTAGCTATCTTTCACACCAAAGGTGACTACAAGATCAAATTCTATAGGTATTCCTTTTGAGTTTGTTGAATTACCTTTAAACTCAGTAAGAAGGTTAAGGTTCACCCATACTCACCCTTATGTAAGAAGCTACTTTCTTAAACCGGTCATAAGGTATACCTATGCAAGAAGATCCTTGTCAGCTCCTCTTGTTGCTATGATTTCCCAAAGAGCTTTTGTGGGCTTCAGCAGCCAAATTCATTTTAAATTACCATAGTATGATCTTATGCTAGTATAAACCCTCAAAAGTTTTCCTTATTACATAGGAGACCAAGATGTAACTCCTACTGAGCACATAACGAACATAGCCAACTTCTGCAACATTCACAATATCACAGTGGAGAACGTGGTTGTTAAGATATTGGTTGTATCTTTCAAAGGAAAGGTGTTAGAATGGTATAGGGGCCTAGCTCCTAATTTTATCCACTCATGGGATGAGCTGGGAATAACTTTATGTAAAAGGTTTGCAGATAAGAGTGATCATCTGTCACTTGCAAAACAACTAACCACAATCAAGAGAGCTCCTCATGAAGTCATGCAAGACTTCAATATGAGATTTTAGAAGGCATGGGATAGAATTCCAATAGCTGTTAGACCATCTCTGAACTTTGCTTTCTTGTATTACTTGAAGGCTTTCAACAGTGACATAGCTATAATGATTCAATCTATGGGAGGAGACATACTGTCAGGTGCATACGAGGTGGCCATTAAGGCAAAAAATTACCTAGTTCAAGTTGGCAAGCTTACTCCCAGACCCCCAATGCCTAATTTTTTTAGAGATTAGACCACTTCCTATAGTCATTCCTCCACTTGATGTTATACTTTCAATGCCAATAATCACTATTATATTTTCACCAAAGCAAGAGAAGGCCTCTACTAGTGGATCCGACGACTCCCAAGAGCAAAAGAATTACTTAGAATTGAAAAGCATGCTCCAATCCTTGGGGAATGATGTGTTAAATATTAAGATGCAAGATTACAAAAATCCTTATCAAGTTCCATACCAGCCTCAACAACAACCTTATCAAGCAAATAGACCACCCTACAAAAGAGGTTTCCAAGGATAGGGGTAGCCTAACTATGCTAGACAACATAATTATATCTGAACACTGCAGGCCCTTCTGACTCCCTGGTCCTAGTTCAAAATAATGTGGCTCAAGATGTTGAAGGGATAATGCCTTGGAATGATTCTTTTAGACAATCCATTGTCCCAACTAATGGCTCCACCCAGGTGTTCAATGATCAATGGCAACAGGCTGTTGCTTATGGATATAACCGGGCTCTTATGGCCCAAAGCATAGAGGTGCCCACACTGACAAAACAAGAGAAACATCCATAAGAACAAGGATTGGACCAGGGTTCAAACCAGCTGGAAGCCTCAATGGTCATCAGTGAGCAAGAGGAGTGTTATGCATCCAATTTGTAGGCTAGTCCCAGTTTGGCCCACATCTCAGTCTCAACAAACACAAGGTTCAAGAGAAGGAATATGGGTGACAAATAGGAAGATTTCAAAGAACCTCTTATCACTGCTCCTTCACTGACAAAGCTAGTAGTAGTAACTCCCAAAAACTAGTCAAAGGTTGAGGGTATGCCAATCAACATTATGGAGTAAATGAAGAAATTCAATGTGAGCGTACCAATATGGGACATGCTTTCTATGCCTGACCAAGTAGACATTCTTCAAGAAGGTTTGTCCAAGATGAGTGTTTCTACAACTGTAAGCAACCAAGTAAGGAAGCCGAAGTCTTCACTAATGCAGCCAAGAGTCCTTTGGAAGAAAGATCAAGTAGTGTGACCAAGCCCCCCACTAGCCGCCTTCCCCACCCCCCACCTCCTCCACCCCCCATTCTACATCTCATTAATCATCAATGATTCCTTGGTACACAACTACTTGGTGGATAGTGGGGCCAACACCTCAGTCATGCTAAAGTCTATTACTAACCAGATGAACCTCAAGTATGAGTCACACACTAAGGGAGTCTTGCAGCTTGATGGTTCTTCCTCAAATCCATTAAGTATCATCAAGAATTTGAGCCTAACCTTGCATGCTTGTCCTAGAATGTTCGTGGTGCAAGACGTGATGATCCTAGATGTCACTCCTCACTTTGTATGTGTCTTTCCAGAGAGTTCACAACCAATATTGGGGGTTACCTTGCAACAAACTGGTGTTACATGGCATTTAGAACAAGGTATGGGACTAAGGTCTCAATAAATGTTGAACCCATGGCACAATGCCACATTGAACCCCATCAATGAGATAACATAAACCTCAATTGTACTATCCTTGATGAGGATGAGTTTATAATTGGCTAGGAGTTGAACACTCATCTTGAAGAAGTTCCAGACTTGTTCTTGGATGAGCTATGGGGAGATAACCAATTTTTCAACCCTTTGGAAGGTGTTGAGGAAAGAGACATGGGTGTCTATCTGCTGCATGAAGAGAATCAACTCGTGCCTTCCCTCATTAGACCTAAATAAGACCTTAATGGTTTATGGAAGTTGTTTTTAATGGCTCAAGGGGAAAAAATGGTGTAGGTGCCAGGGTAAATATTGATTTCACCCTCAGATAATAAGCTTTTCTTTTTCTACAGGTTGCATTTCAATTGTTCTTTGAATACAACAAAATATGAAGGCTTGATCCATGGCCCTCAATGGGCCACCAAAAGAGGAATCAAACTACTACAAGCTTATGGGGACAATGAGCTCATAGTTAACCAAGTTAGAGGCTTGAACATCACAAAAAACCTTTTGATGAGTTATACAAAAATAGAGTGTGAGATCTGATTGAAGATTTTAAGGCCTTTGACATTCAAGCTATCCCAATAAATTAGAACCAACATGCTGATAGGCTGACAGCCGTGAGAGCTAAGTTTGACATTCCAAGTGAGCTAAAGGAAAC
This sequence comes from Torreya grandis, assembly GCA_037957365.1. Taxonomy (NCBI): domain Eukaryota; kingdom Viridiplantae; phylum Streptophyta; class Pinopsida; order Cupressales; family Taxaceae; genus Torreya; species Torreya grandis. The sequence goes on along the minus strand of JARHVA010000432.1, from coordinate 3,915,382 downwards.
CAAGTATCAGCCACATATCAAGGTGGTGGTGAGGCCATCAGTGCTAGATAATGAAGCCCATTGGCAGGGTTTTGAGAGTGACAAGAAAATTGATTACTTATTATAGAAAGAAGCTGAGTTCTCCTCCTCAAACCAAGCTAAATTGTAGCATCAATATGAGGATCATATTGTTTAGTTGAAGTTGAACAAACTTCCTAAGGGGCTGGTTACACTTGAGGGTATTTTTCATGAAGGAGACCATATGAGGAAAGAAAAGGTAGTAATGTCTACGAACCAAGAGAACTATGAGAGAGTACTCATCTTCAAAGACAAACTTCTCAACTTGGGAAGGTAAGCAACAAGGCTGAGAGACATGCTTTCATAGCACTTTTCCAAGTATGCAGACATTTTTTCTTGGGAGTACAATGACCTAAAGGGTTTTGATCCTAAGTTAGCTCAACATACCATAGAGTTGGAGGCTAATGGCAAGCACGTAAGGTAGAATCAAAGGCTGATTAACCCCAAGATAGAAAAGCTCATGAGGAAAGAGTTAACCAAATTGATCAAGTCCAAGATCATCTTTCCCATCAAACACTCATCATGGGTAGCCAACTTGGTGCCTATAAGAAAAAAGAGTGGGGAAATTAGCCTTTGTGTGGAATTCAAAGATTTTCACAAAGTTTCCTTGAAGGATCAATACCCTCTGCCATCCATGAAGCAACTTCTCCAAGTAGTTACAAGATTAGAATGTTTCTCTTTGTTGGATGGATTTTCTAGCTACAACCAAGTCTAGGTGAAAGATGAAGATCGATACAAGACTACGTTCACCACCAAATGGGGCACATATGCATACCAAACTATACCCTTTTGTCTATCAAATGCTAGCACAAATTTTCAAAGAGCCATGGACATGGCTTTCTAGGGGCCGCTAAACCAAATGGTGTTGGTATACTTGGATGACATCACAATTTTCTTCAAGAATGACAGCGAGCATATGAACCTCTTGAGGCTGATTTTTAAAAGGTATAGAGAGTATGGGATTTCATTGAACCCCAAGAAGTGCATGTTTGTCGTGCATGAAGGCAAGTTGTTGGGCCATATCGTCTCAAAGGAAGGGCTATTCATTGATCCTGAGAGAGTAAGTGTCATCTTGGCCTTATCCTTTCCCAAGCATAAGAAGGGACTCCAAAGTTTCCTTCAAAAGATAAACTTCGTGAGAAGATTTATCTCTAGTTTTGCAAGTTTGTTCAATCCCATCACTGCTATGCTGAAAAAGAACCAAGTGTTCACTTGGTCAAATGAAGACAATTCAAAATTTGAGGCTATCAAGAAAGCCATCGCTCAAGCACCCAAAATTATGAATCATGATTTCTCAAGGGATTTTGTATTGTATGTTTTTGGTAACATTAATAATATATCAACTATGCTGATGCAAGGAAATGGTGAAGGACTTGAGTAGCCATTACCATTTTTCAGTCATGGGCTTGAAGAGTGTGAGGTGAGGTATACCTTTGTAGAAAAGCAAGTCCTTGCAGTAGTAAGGAGCCTCAAGAAGTTTAGGCCAATGCTATTCAACAACAAAATCCATCTTATGGTGTCTCATCCTAGAGTAAGATACTTCCTTCTTAACAAGGATTTGAGAAAAAAAAGCTGGTTGGATTACTAAAGTCATGGAGTATGATGTGGAGATCAAGGTACCTAAGCTAGTAAGAGGTAAAGGCTTATGTGAGCATATGGTTGATGACTTTCATGAAGACAAAGAGGTCATCTTGGTAACACAAGATAACCTACAAGAAGATGCACCTCCACCTTACACTAGTTGGCTTCATGATATGACACACTTTATGCTAACAGATGAGTGCCCTTAAGGTATGGACAAAGCAAAAAAAAGGTATTTCAGACTTCAGTCCATACCTTATGCTTTAGATGACGGGGTTTTTAGAAGAGACCTCAATGGAGTGCTCCTGAGGTGCGTAGATGATGATCAAGTAGCCAAGCTTTTGGAGCATTTCCATGATGGGCCTATAGGAGGTCATTTTGCTCCAAGGAATACTATAGCAAAGATCATGAGGGCAGGTTACTACTAACCCAACCTCTTCAAGGACACTTATGCATGGGTGAGGAAGTGTCAAGAATGTGATCTCTTCATGGGTAAGCAAAGACTAGCAGCTTTCCCTCTCGACTTGATTCAATTAGAGAAACCATTCATGCAGTGGGGTTTAGATTTCATTGGTGTGATCAACCCCCCATGAAGTGCAGGGCAGAAGTGGGTGCTTACTGCAACTGATTACTTCACCAGGTGGGTGGAAGCTATTGCATTGATGGAAGCCAATGAAAGTGGTCTTAGATTTCTATGACAACATTGTGACCAAGTTTGGTGTTCCATCCACTATCATATCTGATAATGCATTATCTTTCCTTGGTTTGAAAACAAGTGAATGGGTCCTCAGGATGGGCATCTACTTTAGCACTTCCTCAAATTAATATTCTCAAAAAAACAGACTCACTGAGTCCACAAATAAAATTTTTCTAAGGATTATCAAGAGGACCATGGAGGAGAATTAGAGGGTGTGGCACACCAAGTTGAAGACAACCTTGTGGGCTGACTGGGTAACTCCTAAAGCTGTTATTGGTAATTCTCTATATGTTCTAGTATATGGAAGGGAGGCCAAGTTACCCATTTCTCTTGAGCTACCAGCATTAGAACTAGCCCATCAACTGGAGTTGTTGGAAGATGAACCCATGAATATGAGATTGGTAGAACTCATAGAGCTTGAGGAGATAAGGGAGCTTGCAATGAAGATGCTAGAGGCACATAAAGCTTAGATCAAAAAGGCTTTTGACAAGAGAGCTACAACAAGGAATTTCAAGGAGGGAGACCTTGTTCTCAAATGAGACTCAAAAAAGGCCAAACCAGGCAACCATACCAAGTTTGACAACTCGTGGAGTGGCCCTTATGTGATCCATGAACACAAACAACATAACACTTTTCAACTTGCCCAACTAGATGGGGAGGTATTACCTATCCCAATCAATGGGATTCATCTAAATACTTGCTATTAAAAGAGTTTGCAGTCATTGTATATATTGTAACTTTTGTATAGTTTTTCATGTTTTCTTCTAAGTGCCTTGTGCACATCCATTTCAGTTGTGTGTTTTCCCTTCCCTAAGTGCCTTTGGCACAATTTGTTTCATTTCGGTTGTTCTTGTTGCTTCAAGAAAAATTTATAGATAGAGCTAACTTTGTACAAAAGCAGTGACTCCATGTCCAATGGATCGAATGAAGCAAATGAGCTGAGTTCTCAAGCATAAGAGGGATGCTTCCCTACGAGTCACCAAAAATGTTGGTCATTTTTTACTCACATATCAAAATTTGCCTAAGTATGAAAAATGGAGTTTTCAGGCAAGAAAATGGCAAGTCTTTGGGAGGACTTTAGGTTTTACAGTAGTGACAACTTCAAATTTCTGAGGGCACAGTGCAAATCGGGTTTCCAGCAGTGCTTGACTTCTAAATGTTTTATAAGTAGAAGTAATTTGGGTTTACGAACCCAAATTACTCATGGACAGTGTATTTTGAGTTTTTCAAGGAGTTTTACTTGATTAATTCATAATTTTTGAGTAGTCAGAAGCCCAAAATAAGTAAAAGGGATTGACAAACTCGATTTGGTCTCAAAAAATAGTGCTTCTTGGGTTCTTCAAGGAACAAGTCTTCTCCAAAAATTGAAGGTCCTTTTCACTTTTTTGAAGGGTCTTTAAAAAAACTTGAAGGTACACTGCAAAAAGCCAAAGGGAATTTTCAAAATGTTGAAGGGCCTTTTTTGGGAAAAAGGGATCTTTTCAACATTTTTGAAAGACCAATCAACTTTTTCGAATGTCACTTTCATAAATCTGAAGGGATTTTCCTTCTCCAAGTGGACAGTTGCAAGTTTTTCTAAGGGTATGTTACCCTTTGGAAGGACCATTTCAAAATTCTCAAAGGGTATCTTTCCCTTCAGGAGGATCATTTGCAGGAGTTTGAAGGAACATACAAGAAGCTCAAAGGGTCTCTCACCCTTCCGAAAAGTCCATTTTGAAAAGTCTGAAAGGTAGTTTCCAAAGGAAGAAAGCAAGAAGGAATTATTTCAAAAAAATTATCCCAAGGAATTCCTTCGAGAGATTTACCTGAGACAAATAAGAGCTCATAGAATAAAGAAGACTTCAAGATGGACAAGTCTAAAGTAATTAAGCTTAGAAAACCCTAATTACTTGCATAGAGTAAATCAGGGTTCTCCAAGTACTTTACTTAAAAAACTTTATAAGTAAAGGATTTGGGAAAGTCTAAATTTGGAGAGATCAAAGATCTCGACTTACTTTGTATAGAGTAAATAAAGATTATTCAAGTGCTTGACTTAAGCTTGGTCTAACAACACGAGAATCATGATGCAACAAATGAAAGGCTACCATGTGGCATAAGCCGAAGCATAAAGGGCTAATTAGTAAAAGACAAATGGCACAAGGATGACCAGTGAGCACAAGAGAGTCCAAGTAGCTGGTAGCTAAAATTTTATGAAGGCTCTCATCCTTCAATATGGTTTTTTCTTAACAAAAAACTATTCAAATGCAGAAACAACATGAGTCAGTTTGAACTCCTAGGCATGGAGACTCGCATCCTTTCATTAGGGCACGTAAAGAGAAAGAATCCATATTAATCTTGAGTGCAAAGATTAAATGCATCATGCTAAGAAGAGACATTCTAGCTGCTTACAACATGGCTTCTTAAATGCACCAAAGAAACACTTAAAGATAGGAGGGGCTTGAGAGGATTGTTTAGTGATCTTAAGTGGCGCATTTAAGGACAACAAGGAAGTACACCATCAGAGTTCCAACCATCAATGAATTCTTCTTTCTTCTCCTTCTCTATTCCCCCTTTTATATAAAATAGAGGCCTTAAAGCCAAGAAAATCATCCCCAGATTGGTGATAGAATTACTCTGCAAAAATCATTTTGTAAAAGACTCTTTTGAAGCAATACAAGTAAGACTTTTTTGTTTTTGGTTAAAACTAGTGTGCATATTTGGTTTCATTTGTAGAATGTATGATTTTCATTCATCACCTATGATTTTTTTTAGCACCTTGATTTTAATCCTTTTAGTTTTGTGTAAGATTGTATGAAGTGTCTGTGTGTCAAGCTCTCTTTGAAGTGCTACCAGTTCATAGTGTCTCCCATAGACTTATTTTTGTTATCATCAAAATGCAAGGATTCCCTTCAACCTCCATGCAAAAGATCCATGCCTATGGCCTTGAGATAGAACCAAAATATCCTGTGTCCTATTTGGGTTCATCAGTAGTCAACTCTTTTCCCAGACCAAGTGGATCACTTCTTTTTGGTGCATCACCTCCCTTAACTTAGATTTCTTTTCAGTCATCCTCCTTCCCCCTTTTTCCTTAGCTAATAAGTAGATTTTAGTGTGAGAATCAATATTTGAAGTGAAGCACTTGAGGAACTAGCCTCATAAAAAAGCCTAGAGGTTCAACCTCACAACATGATACTCACATCTTGATGTCATCTCCATGCTTGTAATTGGAAGTGAGAGAGCCTGAAGAACTCTCTTATACGGGTGCAATTCTAAGCTATAATAGGCTCTATATTGGTCATGACCTTGAATATATAATGTATCAAAAATTGAAAGTGTAAGTAGGATTTATCTTCTCTGAGCTAGGATTGATTTATAGATTAGTTGTATTACCCTTTATGTACATTTTGGTGAAACCGACGTGAATCTAACCCTTGCAGGTTTTCTTTTACACCATCATCATTTATATTTTTTTTATATTTTTAGTACTATATAGAATCAGTCAGTATAGTTCTAACTTTATGTGCATAGGTTTAACACACAATAACTTCAAAATGGCTCTATTTTATCTGTGCAGGTCTTTGCTAATTACAGGGTATTAGAACAAGTAGTTTTACACAATACTTTTCTTAAGTTCTATATTAGCATACACTATCGGACAGGTTGACTCTATATGTTATTTTCTTTTGTCAACATATAAGACAACAAATACTATCAAATAGGTTGACTCTATTTGTTAATCCTTCTTCAACATACAATGTTTTGTATAACTTGGTCAAAATAGTCAATGCAATTGGTAGAATTTGGAAGCAAAAATTAAACACTAAAGCATAAAAATTTGCAAACTAAATCATATTCAAGCCCACTAAGGTTCCTTTCTTTTCTCTCTATCATTTTAGTTCTTCCTTCAGTTCTATTTTTTACAAGTTTGCAATCTATAAAACTGCAACTCTAAAGCTAATTAGGTTGACTTGGTCGACTTAGTTCTATAGTCTACCTTCTATCTAAGAGATATAATTGACCTATTTGACTTTCTTCTTAAAGACTTTGATTTTATAGAACAACATTGACCCAATCGATTATTTTTTGTACTATTTGCATATAATGTCACTTTAATTGACTCTGTACTATTATCAATCAAAGAATTAACATCTATTTTTTAGTAATTAATTCCCATTTCTTTTTTAATTTTTTGAATGCTTATATTAACTCACATAGACTAAATAGGTGGTTTTTAAAATTAGCATTTTAGTTACACTATTTTACTCTTTCGTACACACTACCAAACCACTTAACATTAAAAAATATTATATATTTGTCTGTCCAAGGTCTACTTACTTGGATTTCATCATCAAGGGAGAAGTCGACTTGATTTTTTAGTCAAGTATAAATACATGGTTAATAGTATATATTGACAAATCACTCAACATCCTTATCACTGTAGGGTTGTGAAGTGAGGGGGTAGGCCCTAATATCGAGCCAATACTATTTGTAATACAGATCCCTTTCAATCCAAACAACTTGAAACTAGCTTTATATTACTTTCTAGCTCCCTATTTTAGCCAACTTTCTCATCAGACTAAAATTACACTTTATTATAATATAATAAACACTTAGGATGACCAATTAGTTAACATTTACTTTTTAGTTGCTGCTTACTCTTTGATCATTGTGTATTGTATTGTAAAATTTGTATTGCCCAACATTGGTGTAGGGTTTGTGTTGTGTGGCCTGATTGGATTAGTCACATTGATCCAATTGTTTGTGTTTGCTTTCATTCTTGCTTCAAAATATCCTAAATTTTTTTTCTCCTATTTCAAAAGACTGTCATCTTGATCAATATAGTCTCTTACAGACTATTTTTCACCTTTGAATCTATAATACACAGTCAACCTGGATGACTGTGTATTCTTATCTCTGTATTTTGTCTCCTGTCCATCAATACATAGTTAACCCATATGACTGTGTATTCCTTTTATCCTATATCTTAGTAGTACTCTATCAACCTAGTCAATTCTATACTTGTTGGTTGATTTTGTTCCTTGTTTGGTCGACCCTATCCCTGAGTTTCCTTTTTATTTCATAATCTTAGTTTTGTTTCATCAAGCATCTAAAATCCCCTATCAGAATCTTTTTGGATAACCTAAATACATTTAAATCTATATGGGGTGTTATTTTTTTATATTTTCTTATATTTCTTTCTTATTTTCAATTTTTGGGGCATTTTATGATGCTGACCCACATGTTACTTTAGCCTTTGAGGCATCTTGCAATGCCCATCCTTACATACAATTACCCATTGAGGCATCTTACATTGCATCACACCAAACAAATTCAACTTCAAGAAACCTTCCAAGATACATAAACTTGTATTTCACATGCTCATCCTTGATATAGACGTTAGCTTATATATTTGCCTTCTTATCATAGTTTTTATGTGTATCTTTCTAACACTTTTTGTAAGATACTTACATAGGTCTCACCCTCTATAACAGTCTCTCTTTCCAAAAACTTTTGTCCCTTCTTTTTGGTCCTTTGGTTTCTCTTTTCTCTTGAGTTGCACTGTAAAACCACAAATAGGACCCGATCTTCCTCATGATTTCTTTTTATTCTCATTATTTCTTTAATTTCCAATGCTTTTTGCACCCCTTGGGTTTTTCTTTTGTGAGTTGTTGTATAAGACCATGGATAGGACTTGACCTTCCTCACAAATATTATCTTTATCTTTCTCATTTATTTTCACATATTTTTTGCACCTTATTAGTTTTCTCTTATATGAGTTGCAGTGTAATACCATGGAAAGGACTAGGCCTTCCTCATAATATCACTAGCTTTAAATTCAATGTTTATTTTCTAGAATGTTTAGCAATGGTTACAAGACCTTGATCCCTTATTCTCAAATTTAACTTTTACTTCTTTTGTAGATAAAATTTGCACAATAATGTGTTATTATGTTTTCATACACTTCCCTCATTCTTATGATAAGGAATCACATTTCACTGTCATTATATCCCTTTTTAACCTTTTGTCACATTTTTTACGATTTGATGTAATTCAAATTGTTTCATATTCCATTTCTCTTGATTTCCTTTCCTTTCACTCTATATTGGATAAACCAAGGTTGAAGTCTAGATAACACTCTTATTTCCTCAAAATTTACAAGACTTTTAGTCACCATGCTCTCTCAATTCTCTCTTTTAGCAACCAAGCCCAAAGTTTTCAAATGATAATCATCTTTATCATCCATGTCTGGTTTCCCAAATCTATATGGAGGAGGAATATAAAAATACATTAAAAAATTAAAAGCCACATCATTTGAAACAAAAGGCAGTGATATAAAAGGCAACATACTACGTAAAAAATCAAAATCACACCAAAAGATGTGATTAATAACACAACTCCTATTTCCAATCAAAGCTCAAAATCCATAATGGGCCTCATGATAGAGCCGAGGTCCGTTAGGGTGCGGTAGGTTAGTAGATTAGAATAGGAGAATTCAACAGACTCTATGATGCTACCTACTTTCTCACACAACTACCCAATCTTCGTAGTAGACCAACGACTCTATAAGGGGTCCTAAGGAATGGAGAACATGTTTTGAGATGGTAGGTCTATTTTACTTTTCATGCATAGAGCCCTCATGGGATGCTCTACATACTTCATTTGTTGACCTAATATTTGTGTGGCTAGAAGAAGTTCTTCAGAGTCTTTAATGTCAAAAGTCCTTTTATTTCGATAAACTTAATTTGAGTGTCTTAACTTCGATAAAGAGTTTTTCTACCTTGATTTTTCTTTCATTCTCCTCTCCATCCATTTCATTTCCCCCCTTTATTGACAAGTGTGATTTTAAATCTATTTTCCAACTTCTATATTTCCTCTTCTTCACATCTTAAAACATGCTAACACCACTTTGTTTCAGTTTTATCTATCCTTAGAACAAAATAACATGCTTGAGTGACTATGGATTATTTTATTTACACCATGGATTTACATTTCTAGAATTTCTTTGGTTTATTTTACCATTTTCCATTGTTTTTGTTGTTGTTGAACTTGTTGCTTTTGTACAATTTCTATGTTTTTAGATGCACACCTCCACTTTGTGTGTTGTGCCATGATTTATATCATGCACTTCCCTATTGTGTAATCTTATTCAATGACAATTACTATTGCATGTTTCATAGATACATCTATCTTGAATTACTACTTATATGCTCTTGCATTCCATATGTTAAATATATTCCTTAATACTATATACATTACTATGATGACATACTCTCCACATGTTGACATAATTTTCCATGATAATATTATTATACATAACATGATACAATTCAATTTTATTTGATTTGAGTGACTTATAGAATTTGTCCCTCACCTTAAAATAGGGGAATATTAGCGGGTTTTTACATAGAGACTAAAGCTTCCATGAGAAGATTTGGGTACAATATATAAATGTCAAAGTTCATATACAATTCAAATATCAGATTGGGACAATTATTTGTAATTTTTAGACATATTTTAAGGGTATATTCAAGGCATATGTTCTCTAGATCAAATCCATGAATGATATATTTTAGATCGATATGACTTCATATTCACTTGGGGCCATTTGCAAGGAACATGTACTCCATTCAATAAGGTAGATTAGTTGAGCATGGTGTTGGTTCATGTAGACATATACACTATTTCATATTTCAATTGGGCATGATTTTGGTTCATGCACATTATGAAAGATTTTATATTTGGCACAAATTTTAGAGGGACACAATGATGGTTCATGTACATTTACACATTTGTACCTTTGTAGTGTTTTCAAACATTTACAAGAGTTTTCAAATGTGGAACAAACTTGAATTTTTAGGTTCATTTTCCATATTTAATTCATGATTTTGAGGTAATGTACATTTAGGTTCAATGACACTTAACAACCATGATTTTTCCCATTGTCTTATTCTCATATTATCATCTTTTGGGTTACAAGATCAGTGTTGGATTAGTTACATACGAGTTGAGGCATTTATATTTTAATACACAACATTAGTTAAATTTTAAATTAGGTATTGATTATCATCAATATCACATTGTTCTTAATGTGATTTAGCAAGGAAGCACAATTATCGAATGATTCGACAAAGAATAATCATCTCCAACAAGTTACTGGGCAACACAATTTACACAACATACATGTGTACTCTATTGTTGTTTCAAATTTCATTCTTTGAATATTTACTAGTAAATTTTCATTACAAGTTTTACTTGGAGCAACTTTCACATTTGGAACTTTCTCTCAAAGACAAAATATGTTGTACACACTTAGGTATATCTTCATCATTTTAATCTAATATTTTCATTGCATTATAATACTAGAATAAAAAGGGGCATTTGTAGTCACTAAAAATTGTTATTTGATACTTGATAATGTCAATCTTGATCTACACTTATCTTGCATGAATTGTTCATCTCCAAATAGTTCTCACTCACCATTTTTGCACACTTGGATACTCATTATGAGCTCAATCCATTATAAGTTGCTATCAACCACTAATAATAACATTATGGTTTGTGCTAAATCAGTGATATATCCTACCCAAATATTCTCAAAATACCACATTAGCATTTATATCTCCTAGACAGTATTGTAAGACCCAGATAGTAACATCAATGTTAATGCATTGAGGTTTACGTTATTGTTTTTCCCTAGAAATGACTATTTTCCAAAATCTAATTATTTGCATAGGTCGACCCATTTACCTAACACGTTGGTGGCATGATAAATTTACCCAATTGAGTGCATATAAATATAATTCAAAGTCAAGTTTATCGATCCATTTGTAATTATAAAGTACCTATGAAGTAAACTACTACACATTGCTCAAATCTACCCTATTCTTCCCAAACTACAAATCAAGCACTACAAGTAGTCATCAACCAATTATGAAATATACCAAGCCATGTCAACTGCTAACATTTTTAAGATTAAAGGCATATTTATAAGTGCATTCATATAGAGAAAGATCACAATTGCACATTCACATTAAGGTAATAAATATGTGTGGTTTGACATCCCTCTTCAAAGTATTGGATACATAGACAACAATCAATTATCAACAGCAGTGATTAGGGTCAGCTCAACCCAATTACACTTTCTTTTATATTTTTTCATCTTTCACAAGAGTACCTATGGTTTGAAGGAGAAATTGAATTTTAGAGTTGCACATATAATCGAGAGTCACATATCATATATATAGAGATATATCAGAGAAGTGCACTGCATTGTACAATCACAAAGAGATAAATCCACCCATGATAGTAATGTTAGCATTAGTCACTACTGTCGATGTTTATGTCCAACCCTGATGGTACTAAGCTTATAAGTATAAATAATTAATTTTAGATCTAAAAGATTCACATGCCTGCTTCCAATCATTTTCTACTTTCAAAGCATAGTCATAGTTAATCAGTCAAGTAGTAAAGCTAAGTATCTCGATCTCCTTAGTACCTTTCCATAAATAATAAATTACATTATCAGATCTATTTCAATCAATTATATTCATATTTTTACTTGATTGTCATAAATTACAATAAGAATTAATTCTAAAAATAAGATAAATAAAAAGAATCCATAACATCATTATTTAAAGGAATTAGGAAAAAAAAATTATAAATAAAAAATAATTATGGGACATTCCAAAACATTTCATTCATCCAATTTGTTTGGAGTGAGTTGTATTTATTATAATATGGAGTGAGTTATATTTATTACAATCCTAAATTGAAAAAAATAATATCAAATAAATCAAAATTATTAAAAATCGTTAAATTTATTGTAAGTATAATTTAAAAAAATAATTATTACAAGGCTGATTTGAAAAGACTATTCCGAATAAATGAGGAAAACTAATTGAATTTATTGTAAGCATAGTTAAAAAAATATATTATAAGTCCAATTCAAAAAATGTATTCCAGATAAATTAGATTTGTTCAAAATGGTTGGATTTATTACAATTACAATCTAACAATACAATTATTACAATTACAATTTGAAAATTCTATACCAAATAAATCTGACTCGATCTAAATGGTAGTAACTTTCCTTTTTTATAATTTCAATCAAAATGAATTGAACTCATTTATTTTGAAAAATAAAGTATTACAAGTTTGATTTGAAAAATTTACTATGAATAAATTAAGAAAATAGTTGAATTTATTAAAAATTCAATTTCAAAATGGTATTACAAATAAATCATATTTATTCAAAATAGTTAGATTTATTGCAAGCAAAATTTAGAAAAATAATTATTACAAATATAATTTGAAAAATCCATTTTGAATAAATTGAACCCATTTTAAATATTTGTAACTTTCTTTTTTCACAATTTTATTCACAATAAATTGGGCTTATTCAAAAGTTACTAATATGACATTCAATAGATTTTTATATATTTCTAATTAACAATTTTAAGATTACATTATTGCATATTTTTAACCCCAACCAATTTATAAATGTATTTACATTATATTTCTAAAATTTAATTATTTTTAAAATCTATTTTTAATGATTATATTATTAATTTTTTTATGAGATAGATTCACACCATAATTTTTTTTTAGTAAGTGTAAATAATTTTTAGGTAACGTAACATGACTCTCAGTGAATGTGAAGCTTGTATTGTAGCTTTCTCAGATTGGTAATTTCTTTATAATCTTAGTTCAAAATGACCTAAACAAATAACATTTTAAAATATTCCAATTATTAAATGTATAATATAAATACATATTTTGTATAATGATGTGGCACTCATGGCATTGGAGGGAAGTGCCACCACTATTGACACCACATCAAAAGACCAAACACCATTTCTGAATGGTCTCCTTGTTTTGTTTTGATACATCATTTAATATGTTGGTTTGTCTTTGTTGATGTTGGTAACTTCCTATAATTTACTTTGTTTAGAGTAGAGGATAAAATGACTACATGAAAATCAATAGAATCATGGGAAAAATTAATTTCTATAATATTATCCCAAACGAATCTATCACTATGTAGACCTCAATGTATAATACTTAATTTTATGGTATATTAAAGGTCACCAATATTTAGATTTACCAAATAGTACCGAATATTAGAGTAATGGTAAACTATGTGAGTGATGAATACAAGGAGTGCCCCAAAAATAAATGTCTCATCCTAATGAAATAGTTAAAATTACTCTTAACATCAAATTCATTCAAAATGTCAAATCAATATCCTTACCAATGTTGTACATGGAATTGAAATATTCTAAAATAGATGGCATTCAAGATGGAGGGCCATAATGGCAGCAAAAAAATTTCATATGCATTCTTGAAAGATCACCTTGATTAATATCCAAATATATTTTTAGTATACATATTGAATTTAAGGTTAGTGTGCCCTAGTTTTATTTTTTGAAATAGCTTAATTTAGAACACATAAAAATTCTAATTATTTGATACATTTTTTGTAGTGTTCCATTACTTCCTTAGATGTCAATATTTTTGTTGTTGGGAGTGTTGAATATTGATGATTGAAAGAATATATAATTTTGATAGAATGTTGCTTCGGAGCTTTGCCTTTTTTCACCAACTGCCCATGTAGTTATGGCCAATTATTTAATGAAAGAAATATAATATATTTCCAATAACTCTACTAGTTATAATTTTTATTTACCTAAAATCCCCTAAATAGTTTTTAGAACTATCATATCCAATAAAAGTACCATTTAAAAAAAAAAAACAAATAACTTACCAAAATACTTCCAAATTTGTTGTTCCATGAATAGTAGGCATTTTATTTCTGTAAATCATTGAGTTGTGCAGTTCATTTGTGTAAATAAATATTTGTATTGTTTATATATTTTTTTAGTATTTTTTATTATTTTAAAAAATTACTTCCAACCCATCAACTTGATAAGATCACATGTTAAGTTCACTCTTTCAGCAAATGAAGTTTTATACATTGTTTTATTGGATTTGTTATATTGGCTACATATTTTATGTACAATATGAAATGGAATGCTTGTTTTAAGAATCTGGGCCTTCTAATAGCACATTTTACATTCAAAGCAATGGAATCATATTCTTCATTTGAAATGATTTTTTTTTTACTATGATTGTGTGTCCATAATCTTCATTTTGAATTGTTTTTTTTTACTATGATTATGTGTTGATCATCTATAGTTTTAAACCTCAAGACATTTTTCTCCAATATTTCTTTAAGAACTTATTTTGAATCTATAATAAATTGAGAGTTGTTTGGATTGAAAGGAATGAACAAAGCATCTCTCATTATAACTTTGTTATGTTTTAATAATGAATAAATGATAGATTGAACCCCTATTTTATTAATATTTATTGTTTTGATGCTTATATCTCCCAACTCACAAATCCCTACATTAATGTATAAGGTATGTTTTTCAGATGAAAAATATCATTCGAAGAATTCGCTATATGATAGATTAAATATTTGTGCCAACATAAGTGTATCAAACATTTGTTCGATCTTATAGTTATTCATTGATGTCAGTGTTAGAATACATTTTTCAAATCTAAAAATAAATGAGTTTCCATCGCTTGTCTTGTTTTTTTCAAACACATCTCTATCATTTTTTCCAAATAATTCAAATACATATTTATATGGTGGCGAAATTAAGAAATTGGTATGTTTCCTTAAACATGTTTTATATTCTAAGGAATAAATCATATCTATTTTTAAGCTATATGTTGTAAGGTTGTCATAGTTTTTTAAATGAAGACCAAAGGTTTCACATTAAGGAGAAGAATTTGTTTTTGTTAATTCCATTTTATTTGGTATAATTGTTTTGAAAATTTCTTCCAGATAACAAATAACAAAGTGTTCCCTCATCTCCATTCCAAACTTACAGTTGGAATTAAATACCATATGTGAGTTCATATTTGTCATGGGACTCCAACCCAAGTTGATTTTTTTCCACATCTAGTGCTAAACAGATAAATATATGAATACATATTTGGTGGACAATATAACTTGAAATATTAGTTACTAAAAAGTATCTTCTTTCCACCATAAAATGGAATATTTCAATGGGATTTATATTAAAGATTATGTATTTTGTATTTTACAATATTTAAATTATTTGTGATTGATGTCTTTTTTATTTGCCTTTTAGGACTTGGCATCTCTTCCTTGCTCGAAGACATAAAAAAAAAATTGAAGTGCCTTTAATGTCAACACTTTATAAAAATATAGTTGCATAAACTATCATCTTAGATATTATTTGTAATTAAATAAACATAAAAAAATTGAATTTTAAATGGCATGCTATAATACATATTTGATCTTCAACAGTTATAGCATAAGTGATTTTTTTTTGATAAAATAATTTCAATAATTATAGTGATATTTTGATGTGCACATGTTCTTAGTAAAATAATACTATGATAAATCAGAGGAATATAATTTGAGTTTCATTGAATATAATATATTTAAATGTATACAATTTCAATTATTTACAAATACTAAACAATCTTCTAATCATCAAATATTACTTAGGCAATGTTTTTACAACTAATAAATTTACAATATCAAATATTATTAATTTAAAAAATACAACACAATCAAGTTTTGGTAGAAATAAATAATACATTTATAAATTAAGTTTCATATAGTCATTTTTATGTCTATATGCTACTAATAAATTTACAATATCAATTTTTTTAATTTTTCTAACACAATCAAATATATTTACCAGTGGCATAAATTAAGTTTCAAGTAATCATTTCTATGTGAATTTCATTTTGATATCTATGTTTATTCATATTAAAGTAATGGGATCACCTTCATGAGGTCAGTCAATATTTATTAATGTTGACATTACAAATCTTAAAAGAAGTATCCCCTAGGAGATAATTTTGATTGCAAACATTTTTATAATATTGATTTTGAAATTTTTTTATGAAATATTATAAATATTTAATATATATAAATAATTTTAGTTGAAAAGGTTTTCCGAAATGATATCATAAATAATAAACTTATACCAAAAATTTTAGCTACATTTTCAAGCAAGGATATTACATTTTTAACTAACTACATATAACAATTTCCATATGGCATCATCTAGACATTTTATTTTTAAGTTGAAAACTTTAAGGCATGGAATGAAAAAAGTTATGTTAAGAAGGGTATCTATTAAGTGATAGTTTTAATTTTAATTACTTCAATAATGATGAATAATGTCATAATTTTTAAATTCTAATAATATTAGAAAGATTATTTAAAAGAGAATTATTTCTTTGTGTTAATATTATCTATAAATAGAATCAATATGTGGATTGAATAATAACAAAGAATGATGGAATTAACTTGTATAAATAATGAAAATGTGAAAGGATTGCCTATGTGATATCAAGTAAATTAAATGAGTTTATTTTAAAAATTGCTTAGATGATTTATGGACTTGAATAATATTTACACTGTGGCATGATGGTCAAGAGTCAATTTCCTTTCTCGATAAATAAGCGCTATTGTCTAGGTGATAGCTTATGTTATCACTTAGTTATTTGTTAATGAAGGGCATCTTTAGATTTTCCTAGTGCTATATTAACTAAAACTCCATGTAGAAAGACATATATAAAATAAATATAGAGGTTGAAAAGAGGCTCCATAGAAATGAACTATTCAAATAAGTTTGGCATTTATTGAAATGCCATATTAAACAATTTATACAAATAATCTCTACATCCTTTACCACTACCCCCATTCTTATGCTACCTATATTTGTAATTGTTTCTCTTCAAATTATTCCACCAAATTTTGTACTCCTTAATGTATCTCTTGGGTAATATATTGAGAGGTATCTCTTTGTCATGACCCTAGATATTTGACACTTAATACTTTTGATAATACTATTTTATAACTTAGCTGATGACTATTTCATGGTTATTTGATTGTTTTTACTACTTTGATTCATTAGCTTATACATTGTGATATATTGTTGGTGTTTATGATGTGATTCAGCTAAATGATTGTGGTTCAGTTGTTTGTTAAGACATTATTGTTTCATTGAGATATTGTTGATGTTGTGAACTTTTGTGGTGACACTTGATTATTAAATGCTATTATGAATTATGTTAAGTGGATTCAGTATATGATGAATTGTAATTGATTGATTTATATTACTTAGTGCATTTATTGTCTTATCTTATTCAGATTATTTTGATGGTTTATTTTATGTCTGTAGGGATAGGTATAATGAGATAGGTTGCTTATGGATCATGGAAGCTGGATAGGGTGGAAAATTGGAAACAAGTTGAATAAAATTTAAAATGATTTTGAGCTTTTATTTCTTGGATGAGTTGTTTTTTGTTTCATGTTAAGTATTAGTGCCATAATTGAGCTTGCTTGTTTTGTCTTGAGACCCTTAAGGGTCAAGAATTTTTTGACTTCTGTTGTTTTTTCGACTACTTATTTTGTCTTGGTCTTAGTCTTGAATTCTCATGTTATGTTTTTATTCAACCATCTCTATTGAATCTAACATTGATGGCATGATTAAGTGACTGAGTTTTAGTCAAAGACATGACTAAACTTAGGCAAGTTAGAAAGAATGGCCATGAGCCATATGAGAATTGCATTAGTTAGTTGGTTTTAGCCTTGACTTAGGGTGATGGCATAAACTCATTTTTCTAGGGTGTAAGGGTTGAGATACTTTTATTTGGTTATATTGTTTTGATTGGTTATTCGATGCCATTTTAGAACCCTAGTTGGAAGGTGAAACTTTATCAAATTTTTTATTATGTCCATAATTGAGGGTTTAGTATAAATAATGGCCATTATGGCCTATATTTTTTCAAAAAGCCTTCCTTTGTAGTTGTGGTTCTGATTGTTGGCCACGAGGGGAGATTTATGTGGAGTTTATTTGGGGTTTTTGTTCTTTTTTAGGAGGTAAAAAAACACCTTCAGCGTAAGCTTTTGAGAGGAAAAATAAAAATGAGAAAAGGGGGTGATTCAAACTTTAGCATTTTCATTTTCAATAATTGTCAATTACATTTTGTACTTGTAAGTGTTCTAGATTTATATCTATGTTTTCGTTTCATTTATTTTTTAAATCTAGTTCTAATTTATTTCATAACATGCAAATAAAATTGAGTTTTTGCATTATTATTTTTCTTAAAACCATAAATGATTGTGAAATAGGGTTTTTAAACCAGTAGTTAGCATCATTTCTATGATGGGTTTCGTAGTGGTTATGCAACCATGGAAAAATAATAAGGATTGTGTTTTGTTTATGTTATTATTAAGGTTTTGTTTATGATTACAGTAAATTTATGGTTGAATATAGAATAATGATGAAGATGGTTATGATAAAATCATCATTAAACTATCCTTGGATCTAAACTTGGTCATTAATCTCAACTTGCATATACCTTTCTCCTTACTCGACCTGAAATATTCAACAATAGTCTTTCTTCTTTCCCTAGGCTTGATAACATCCTTTGCTACAAACCTATTTCATAAAAACCTTGGAGTCATTTCTTACTATCATTATACCCTACCTAAGTCTCTCACTCATACCTTCAACTCATTCCCTTCATTGATTCATCTCCTTTCACTTTACTCACTCACTATCTTCACATAAGTTCACCATTTAAGGCTAAAAACTTCAAATCTTGTTTTAGATCTCATGAACACAACATGATATTATGGATGACCTTTCCTAATCATAATAAACTTGTCTCAACCCATTTGAACCTCTGAATCACTCTCTAACATTCACTTACACACCTTAAGATCCATAGTGAACCTACTTGCTTGTAACCTTTTTTTTCAAAAATCTTCTTAGTTTGAACATTATATAAATAATATAAAATATCTAAACCCATATTTTTTCACCCTTTATCTCCTTACTACTTACCATGAAGTTTCATCTCCTAACTCTTTGTGTAGATACTCCTTCCTTTAAACCACCTTTCCAATTAGGCCTATTGGTCCTTTTTGCACTTGCTCAGACTTCAAAACCATACTATACCATATTGTACATACTCAACACCTCTTTAATCCTTCTCTTCATATAAAAATATGTATGATTACAAATTTTGGTCAATTTCACATAGTTAGAACTAAAGTTATTTAGGTTTTTGTTTCAAAACCCTAGCTAGTGGACTACACACCAAAAAGGGTTAAAATGTAATAATTTGGGATTGAGAGCATTTAAAACTAAAATGAGACCTTAATAATGTCTATTAAAACACTTTACACCTCTCCAAATATATAATGAAACTTGTTCAATCCTATTAAGGCTTATAAATAATAAAACATAGAACTATGTTATCTTCTTGTAGGATTGTGTAAGGGTTTTAGTAATCTTAGATAATTCAAAAGGTTTCCAAAATCAAAATGGGATATTATAAAAAAACATCCTCCTTAAAAATTTACTCAAACTTAACCAACTCAATAACCATTACCTTTCTCAAACACATACACTCCTTGACATTTGACTGAGCAAACATGGGCACTGACTGTGTAAACATAGTTCATTCTTACGTGTATAGTGTGCATTAAAAATTTATCATTTGTCTTAAATTTAACTATATAATTTGATATTCCACCAAGAATACTCTACCTAAATATCATCTCAATTATAAAAATGATTCTCCTACTACAAATACTTCAAGAAACATTGAGGCATCATGTTCTTGACTGTCACAATCAAACAGGGTACATGGACATTTACCTCTTCATTGAGTTTATATATTATAGAACATATTGTATGAACAAATAATGGATTTCCTGATGCATATATAATTTCAAGATAATTTTACTACATGTTTACGTGCATTTACCATTTCTAAAAGCTATTAAAATAGTATTTTCTCTTGATTGTAACCTATAGTCTTTACCCAAACTTGTAACCACAAAAAATAGTGATATATTCATAGCCTATAAGGATTAAAAAGTTAAACTGTATCCAAATATAATCCATATAATTTTCATGTGAGAGTGAGCACACAAAACATGATTCTTTTCTATTAATTTGCAACATCAATATTTACAAAATACAATCCATTCTTGGAGAGTGTCCCATTTTACTTTATTTGTTTTTTCTCTTCTCCCTTTCAGAAGTCTCTCTTCCCTCCTCTTACTCTACCAACTCTCCCTAACTACGGTACAAATTTCTTTATTTCATCCTTCTATTTTCCCTACTATTATGGCAACTTTTATGGAAACTCTCTTACATGGCCAACTCAACGTATGAGTGAGAGTTACATTTTTAACATGATTCTTGATTTTTCAAGAACTTAAGGACTTATAAATAAAATGTATTCAAACACTCTTTTAATGACTCCTTGGGCCCTTTTAAAAACATTCTCTCACCTACTCACTTCCTAGTATGTCCATGGTCCCTGTATGCTTAGATCTAGGATTTGAATTTTAAAATTTTCACTTGTGGAGGGAAAACTCCAATACACTTAAAACACACTCCTAATGACTCATGATTACTCTAAATAAAATAAATGGATCCTAAATTATCCCTAACATACACCTATATATAAAAATGGATCATTTATAAATCCTAACTAGTTTATGAGTCTTCAACAATTGAAAAGGATACTTGTGTACTAGATGCTCCTACATCAAATAATCTCTTGAGGGTTATCTTTCCATTTGAATGTAATGATTTTTTGGGTTTGTTCTTGAATGGGATTTGTTTATTATTGTGTTTTTATTTTTTTATGTAATCATTTATCAAACTTGGTGATTCAAATTTGCACATTTTAAATTTGTTTGCAATCATTATTTTTCTTGAGAAAATGTTAAAATGAGTCATGAGGTGTTTTGACTTAAAAATCTTGACTATTTTATAATTATGCAATGATTACATTTTGAAGTCAATAATTGAACATTGAAAATTTTATTTAGATATTATTGGCAAAAAAATTATGTTTGACTTATGGTACTACGATTTGTATGCCTGTATGAAATAGGGAGAATGTTGGCAAGGTATTCATGAATCATTTGATTATTTACTTGGTGGCATGAACTTGAATTTTATGTTGTTATTTTGAATTTGTGAGTCAAGTTTTTTATAGATTTAGTTATAAAACTTCAATTTTATTATTATTCAATAGTAGGTTTTTGAAATTTGATATTTGATATTTGATATTTATCATTTATTGGTATTACAAAACTATGTTCTTATTCTAGTTTGCCTAGTTTAGCATAATGGCAAGTAATGTAAAGGCTATATAATATACATCGTTGAAGTTTAGGTTGTATTCAATTGATTATAATGTGAGGTTAAATATGTGAAGCTCAAGGTTATGAGTTTTATCCTTTGGATTAGGTTCCAAGATAGTAATTTATGTGAATTGGAATGTAAATGAGTTCTTCTCCTTGTTTATATAATTTGTGTTTATCGAGTAAGCTTAGAATTGTTTTGCTCATTATCTTTTTATTTGCCTATCCTACTTCCTATATCCACAATCAAATGATGGTTGGGGTGGTCTAGGGACCACTTATGGTTGGGATCATTAGAATATGAAAGATGGGTTTTTGATTTACTTTGCAAATGAAATACTGTAATTACATTCTTAGAGACAGTTGGAGGATTAATTATTGAAGATTGTTTTATAACTCAATTGGTTAGTTTTTGATTTATGTACTCGTTTACCCTTTAAGGATAATGTAATTTGATTCATTAAGTTGTCATTTATTTCAACAAGATTATCTTACATTGTTTACATGCGAGATTTTCTATTTTATTTATTATTAAAGTAATTCATAATTTAATGACTAAATGATTTCCTTTTAGAAACTATATTCGATTCTCTTATCTATATTCAAAAGTGTCTTAAGGGGTATTTGTGTTATTAATAGATATTATTGAACTTTTTCATCAATGTGAAATACATGCATACTAGTAAGATGATTATTGAAAAGGGAGAATCCATACTTAATTAGTTATGTTATAGTTGTTTTAAATATTTTTTGAGAGGTTCAAATTTTGAGTTATTACTTTAGATAGTGTTTGTGGGAATTATTATTAAATAAGTATAGAATTATATCTTAAGATCTTGAACAACATATTGTTATTAATTTGACCTTGTGACACATTAATGTGTGCAAGTTGCTTAAGAAGACTAATTGAACTTATCATACTTTGTGTAAATTGAAAGTTGTTATAACGAGGCTTTTCCTTTATAAAGGAAAAAATAATTAGAAGTTTAAGTATTTATAAATGAAATACTTACATGGCTATTAATGCCTAGAAAGCTTGGTAGTTGTTGTAATCAAGCTATTAGTACCTATGACCTATTGGATTTTATTGTTGATTAACCATGAATAAATCTATCAATAAGATTAACATAAAAACATGTAATGATATTGGTTTATTATAAGGTGTTTTGTTTTTAGCCAAAGTGATTTATTTGAAAAGTTAAATCAAGGAATTTTGTTTCTTTTATAACTATTTTTGAAGGTTTAGATATGAGTCTTGAGTTTTACGTCAACCTTGATGTCTTAATTGATAACCTATAAATAGGTTAAGTAAATTGTATGTCATTTCTAGTAGTGAATCATTGTAATGATCATTTTAAATAATATACATTTGAAAATAACTAAGATGAATTAAACAAATTAAGTGTCTTATGGTCTAGGTATAAATTACTTGACTTGCTAAAGAAAACAAAAACAATCTAAAATATTTGGCTATCTTCTCATTAGTGTAATCAATAATTAATTCTAAATTTACTATTGACTACAATAAATTATATGAATGTTCATATGCATAACTTAAGCATGGTTCTGGAAACATTAATAAAAAATGAATTTTATACTTTTGTGATATGGTTCATTAGTGTTGCATGGATATTAACCAACTGATGCATAAGACTTGGAAGTAAGGGTTTGATAATTATACCAAGGCTTACGAGATGGTTAAATGGGAAACATGCATGAATATGATTTGAAAATGATAGGGATGAGATGGACACTTATGAAGTTATGTTCATCATTGTGAAACTAAATAAGACTTTCCTAAACTCTAAAATAGAACTTGTGAATATAACCTAAATTTGTAATTATTGTCATTTCAAGAGTACAATTATATGATGTAGTGAATCTTACAATGATCATATGGATAACACTTTCGTATGGTCTTCATGGTACCAAAGTTAAGTGAATCATTTTGTTAAAAATACCTTATCTAAAGTTTTGTAGATCTTACTTAGCAATCTTAGTATGATGATTCTTATTTTGAATATGTTTCTCCCTATGAATTTATTTGTTGAACTCTTTTTGGTTTACCCTATGAGGTGCAGACTATTTTATATTCTATACAGGTACTTGAATAAAACCATAAATTGGTAATAGATCTGCTAGGAAGATCATATAGAAAGTGCACATAGAAAAGTGTGTGTGTATTGTGCATACATTAACTCACCCCTATTAGAGTACTAAGTGGATAATTTCTTCCTAATAGTGTCATTAGTGATTTATGACTTAGTCTAGTTCCTGTGTTGGCTATAACATAGTTATGGGTCTCATTACATTTTCCATGTTAGCGTTTCTTTGGAATCTTTGCACCATAGTTTCTTTATGTCAATGTTTAGAAAAAAATTCAGGTTGTTATATTATGGTATCAAAGCTCAATTTTAACTTATCTAAAGAACTTTGGGGAATGTTTATTTTTGTTCTATAGAGTTTTTATTTGTTTCACCTTAAGATGGTGAGAACAAGATATAAAATGGTAGATAACAACCCAAGACATGTTAACCCTAGTAGAGGTATAAATAGAGGTCATAGAGCCAATGCTATTATAAGAGAAGGACCTCCTCTTAATAATATGGGTATTAATGTTGGAACACCTAACCATGATGAAAATACAAATGCTAACCAAGAAGTAGTCATGAATGGGATTCTAATTACTTTAAATGCCCTCAAAGTAAGATGGAAACCCAAGAATACAGATTGAATAGTATAAAAGGTATACCGCCTGAAGAAGTACCCCTTAGAGAAGAAGGACAAATTGGTGAGTAAGAATCCCAAAAAAGCCTTGTAAATGTGGTTGATCTAATTATCAAATAATTGAAAAATCTATCCCCACCAACCTTTTCCAATGATGAATCAGGTGATGCATAGTTGGTTAATTTGTGAAAATATTGTAACCTACATAACATGCCCTCTAATGTGAAGGAAAGGGTGGATGCATATTAGATGGTTAGAGTTGAAGCTCTATGATGAAATCATCTATATGATTTAGAGGGAAACTAACCAATGACTCTTACCTCACCTACTTTTGAAAGATAGTTTTGGAAGAGATATATTAGTTCTAATTTCAAAGAATAGAAAATAGCTGACTTTCAATTGTTAAAATATGAAGGTATATCAGTAACTGAGCATGGAAACAAGATTTTGAGCTTGCTACATCAAGTGAACTACATGCATGATAAAAAAATCAAAGTGACCAAATTTAAGTTGGGACTAAAGGAAATATTGATGCATGATGTCAATATGGCCAACTAAAAGACTCTTACTATTGCCATTGAATCTGATCATAGGGTAGAAGAGAGAGAAAGCTCATTAAAAAAAAAAAAATATTTTAAGTAAAATAAACAATAATCTAGAAGTAAAATTTTTTCCCCTTCACCCAAAATTTTTAATAAAAGTAATCAAAATCATAGATTTACAAGAAGTAGTAGTGGTTTTAATAAATTTCAGGACATAATAAGAATTTCAAGAATAAGAAAATTTTCAAGGTTGGAGATTATAAGAAAAATTAGACCCAAGGAAGTCAAAATGTACTTACAACTAGAGTATACATAATTTTTGTATCACCCCAAAGGACTGTAGTATGTTGGTAATGTAGAAATAATCATTCTCACGAGGACTATTCAAAACTACAACTGGGATAATCAGATAACCATAGAGTATATGTGGCTATGGACAATCATAATGTGGATTACCAAACCACTCCTATCAAGATCAAAGGTAAATTAAATATTTTTTCAGTTTCTATTTTGGTTGATTTAGTTGCAATATATAATTTTATTTCACTTAAGTTTGTTGATAAATATAATTTGAATGTTGTGATTTTAAGAGAAGGTTGGGAGATCGAGTTCAGTACAATCAAGAGGGTATTGATATCCAAATATCTTGAGCAAATAGTGATGGATTTAGGGAGTTTTTAGACCAAAATCAAATCTATTTTTATCTCCTCTTGGTTCTTATGACTTAATTTTAGGAATGGACTATTTACAATAGCATAAAGCCATCTTGAATTGTTATAATAAACTGATAAACTACTATGATGACTTAGGAAATACAGTAAAAATTCAAGGTTTGCCTAAGTCTAAAATATATAAGATTTTGTCATCTTTACAACTGAAGAAATCTATATGAAAGGGATACAAATTGTACTTTATTTAGATGCAAAAAGTTTTACTTAAAAATGAAACTTCTTATAAAGAGTTTCCTATTTTGAAGAAATTTTTGGATGTGTTTCTGGAAAAGCTATAGGGACTTCCTCTTCAAATGGAGATTGATTTTGTTATTGATATAATGTTAGGGGTAGCTCCTACATCAAAATATCCTTACCACATGAACATATATGATGTACAAGAACTTAAGGTTCATCTACAAGAGTTGTTAAAAAATGGCAACATTAGGTCAAATGTGTCTGTTTAGGATGCACATGTGGTCTTTGTGAAAAATAAGGATGAAACTTTGTGTTTATGTGTTGACTACATCATGCTCAATAAGGTTACCATCAAAAAATGTTATCCTTTACTGAGGATAAATTATCTATTTGATCAAATGAAGGATACAACTATATTTTTTAAGATAGAATTGAGATCAAATTATTATTGACTAAGAATCATAGAAGAGGACATCCATAAGAATGCTTTCATACTCGTTATGAACATTAAAAATTTATGATAATGCCCTTTTATCTCACTAATACATCAATGCATTTATGAACCTAATGAATAATGTATTTATAGATTTTATAGATAAGTTTAGGCTAGCCTTTCTTAATGATATACTGATCTATTCTAAGAATACAACTGAATATGAGCAACACTTGTGTGTTTCTGTAAAGGTTAAGGAAGAATAAACTTTTTGGTAAGTTATATAAATGTGTTTACCAATCTAAGATTTATTATTTGGGTCACATAATTTATAAGGATGGTATTGTTGTGGATCCAACCAAGATTAAGGCTATCGAAGAATGGTCTGCTCCTAAAAATGTACATGAAGTATATAGTTTTATGGGATTGACTAGCTATTATAGGAGATTTGTAGATTTTTTTCTAAATTAGCTAATCTAATAAATTCTTTGTAGCATAAGGATACAAATTCTATTCAAAAGTCAAAATGTGAACATGTTTTTAAAAATATTAAAGAGTTGTTAACAATAGCACCTATACTTATTGTACTAGACCCAAATGACAATTTTGATATCTGGCCTGATGCATCAAAAGAAGCTTTGGTGGTGTGTTGACATAAGATGGTAAGGTGGTGGTTTATGAGTCACAAAAACTTAAGGAACACGAGAAAAATTATACTACTCATGGTGCCATTATACATGCACTTAATTAACGAAAACTTTTTTTATTAGGCAAATATTTTAAGATCAAATCTAATCATCATAGTTTCAAATAATTATTTTCTTAAGATGATTTGAATGCATGCTAGTGTAGATGGCTAGAATTTATGAGTAATTTTGACATGAATATTGCATATGTGAAAGGTAAAGAGATTTTGTTACTAATGCACTTAGTTGACACACATATCTCATTGCCTTATCTATTTTGTACAATAATTTTAGAATTGAAATTTTAGAACATTAATGTTATTATGAATTTTCTCATGACGTAAATGTAGGTTTGGTTGATGAGCCTAAGAAAATGATTTTTTATTTATTTTTTGATTTTGATGGCTTAATTAAGAAAAAAATTGAATTTATGTGCCAAAATTAAGTGATTTGTTGACCATTTGTTAAAACATGTACATACAACACCTCATTTTGATCATCCAAGTGTCATGAAGATGACACATGAACTAAAAAGATTGTATTATTGGCTTGGTTTGAAATATGAAGTTGCTGATTTTGTGTCTAAAGGCTTGGAATGCTAGCTTCTAAAAGTTAAATATTTCTATCCAATAGGACTTTTATATCTTCATGATGTTCCATGAGGTAAGTGGGTTATTATTTCACTTGATTTCATATCTAGTTTTACAAAGTCTCAAAGCAAACATGATACTATTCTAGTTGTAATAGATAAATTTATCAAAGTTAGATATTTTATTGCTAGAAATCTAACTGATGATACATTTGTGTTTGATAAACAGTTTGTGAAAGATATAGTATGGTTGTATGGCATGCCAAACATCATTATCTCTATTAGAGACAAAATTTTTACTTCAAGATTTTGGAAAAAATTGACTATCAATTTTGGAACAAGATGAATTTTAGTTCTTAACACTTGGAAATAAATGGTCAGACATAAAGGCTTAATCAAATTGTGGAAGGCATGTTAAGAATATATGTAATGGATCAATAAGGTAAGCGGGAATATTATTTACACTTAGTTGAATTTTCTTAAAATAACACATATCATTCCATGATTAAAATGGCTCTATTCTAATATTTGTATGGGCATAAATGTAGGACTCCACTTAGTTGGAAAAGTTTAGAAAATATTACTACCTTTGGTCTTGATGTTCTACAGGAATATGATAAACAAATGAAAATAATAAGGCAAAATATGAAAACTGTCTCTGACATACAAAAAAATAATCCAGAAGAGGTCACCTCATGAATTTAAAGTAGGTGATAGATATTTTATGCATGTTAGACTGTAGAAAAATTTAATAAATTTTGAAAAATCTTTCAAATTAGCTCCTTAGTTTGTTAGATCCTTTGATATTTTAGAGAAAATCAATCCTGTTGACTATTGATTAGCCCTTCCTCCTTCTCTGTCTTAAATTCATGATATTTTTTTATGTTGTATTATTGATAAAATACATGCTTAAACCTTCTCATGTTTTGTATTGGATCCATCTTCAGGTTTCAGAAGAGGAAAAAATGTATTTGGAACCAATGATGATCTTATATCATTGTAGCATTAAACTGTGAAATCATGAAATTTATCAAATTTTGGTTTAATGGGATACTTTGTCTGAAATAAGTGGTACTTGGAAAGACAAAAGTCTTTTTAGACAACATTATCCTTGGCTATTTTAGTCACTAAGATTGGATCTTTTTTGAGTGAGAGAGGATGTCACAACCTTAGAGATTTGACACTCAATAATTTTGATAGTATTATTTTATAACTCAATTGATGATTATTTCATGGTTATTTGATTTCTTTTACTGCTTTGATTCAGTAGCTTATACGTTGTGGTATACTGTTGATGTTTATGATTTGATTCAACTAGATGATTTTGGTTCAGTTGTTTGTTGAGACATTATTTCGTTGAGATATTGATGATGTTGTGAACTTTTGTAGTGAAACTTGATTATTAAATGTTATTATGAATTATGTTAAGTAGATTTGGTATATGATGAATTGTAATTGATTTAGTTATATTACTTAGTGCATTTATTATTCTTATCTTGTCCATATATTGATGATGGTCTAATTTGTGATCATAGGGATAGGTATAATGAACTAGGTTAATTACAAATCACATCAGCTGAATAGGGTGGTGAATTAGAAACAAGTTAAATAAAATTTTAAATGATTATGCATTTTTTTGTTTTTGTTAAGTTGTTTTCTATTTTCATGTTAAGTATTACTGTTATAATTGATGTTTGCTTGTTTTGTCTTGAGAGCCTTAAGAGTCAAGGATTTTTTAACTTTCATTATTTCTTCATCTGCTTATTTTGTCTTGGTATTGGTAGTGAATGCTGATGTTATTGTTGACCCAATTTTGCCCACAGGCAAAATCTCGGTCACCTTCTGCACTTGCTTTTCATGGCCAGTTAATTTTGGGTTGCAAGGTCCACCTTCAGGGTTCGACAGCTCCGTTTCAAAGCATTGGCTCATCAGCCTCATTTATTGGTGTTCACGATAGCATAAGGAAAAGTCTTCAAACATTCACAAAAGAGGAGAGGAAAAGCTGGGGCACTTAACACTAAGGCAAAAGGAGGGTAGACGTTTACAAGAACAATGCAACGGGTGGTAAAATCATTTCCCACAACACCGGTGGGTAAAAAGAGACTGCAAACAGATGCAGTCAGTGGCAAAATTGCCACTCACAACACAAGTAGAGGAAAAGGCCATGAAATTGGCTGACGTCGGCAAAACTACTACGCTCGGTAGCCTACTCGACTGACGTCAGCAAAATTGCCATGCTCGACAGCCAAATCGGCCAATGTCGGCAATATTGCTACATGAAATCCATGACATTGGGTGGTAAAATCGTTGCCCACAACATCAGGCAGCAAAAAAGGCCTATAGAATACATAAAAAGGCCCACCCAGCTGCCAGAGGAGCAAACCAACATGCAAAATGAGGTAGCAAGCATGGTCCTAGCAGACTTATGATGTCATCAACAGTGTTTTCCCTCTTCCTAAGGAAGACTCAAGCTGCCACTAGCAAGCAAAAGCCAATGAGAGCTCCTCTTGGCTCTTTCCATATAAATACGTAGACTTGATCATTTGGAAGGATCTCCAATTTTGTAAAGAGCACTGCTCTCCAAATTTTCCATCTGAATCAATAAAAGACAGTTTTTACCTCTTTCTTGGATGGATTGTGCAGAGTATGCCTTGAATGTTGGTCTGTGTCCAGTCATTGTCTCTTGATGCTCTCACAGGTCCAACACCAGTAAACCTGTGATCTACAAAGCACCATCATCTGCTACTGCCAGGAGTAGAGTTCTGTTTTGGAGGTATAGAATAGGAGAGGTCACTTACAGTGTGTATTTCTTAGCACCTTGGTGAGTCCCTGTTTCCTGTGCTTTCCATAAGAACCTCCCTGTCATTTCCAGCAGCCTGGTCTTTCTACCAAGTCTCAGTGTATGTATGTTTTGTTTAATCTTGAGAGTGGAGGTGAGAAGGTCATTTCATTTTTGGTGTATCACCTCTTTAGAGTAGGCTGTTTGTTTTCATACTTTTCTTCTCCCTTTTCATCCCCCCAAGT
The DNA here is from genome assembly GCA_037957365.1 of Torreya grandis. Classification (NCBI taxonomy): domain Eukaryota; kingdom Viridiplantae; phylum Streptophyta; class Pinopsida; order Cupressales; family Taxaceae; genus Torreya; species Torreya grandis. The sequence continues at coordinate 3,884,928 of JARHVA010000432.1, read as the reverse complement.
TTTTAGCTATGTATATATATACCTGTACGTAAATTTTGCTGCCTGAAACAAACAAGATACATCAGAGGGAACTAGCCCATATCTAGAGACTCTCCTCTCCTGCTTCGCCATCCCACAGGTGAGAGAGGAGTTTCCATGTTGCGGGGAGAGGGCAGGAATCCATTTTCTTGCCAACTGGGTGCACATTTCTAGCGTCAATAGTTTTGACACGCTCGATGGGACCACAAGTTTTTAACAAAGTAAAGTTGTAGGATTGATGCTGGTCCTATTACAACAGATCAATTTTTTCCTTCAGCATCTAGCGACTCTGAGTAAATCTACTAGTTAAACAGCCTGGTGCCATCAGAAATCATCCATTTCTTGTATGTATACTTTTTTTGCTCAAAATCATGGGTTTTTTTTTCCTTCATATGAGTGTGATCAGACTCAAAATATTCAAGGAATCTCCTCAAATAGTTCTCCTAGTTTCCCTACAAATATAAGGGAGGTGGTGTTGGAATTTGAGAGGCAGACAATGGAAATTGACAGGCTGGAAGAGTAGTACAAATATCAACAAGAGTTGATGTATAAAAAAGAGTGCCTATTTAGGCAAACACATGCCTTGCAGTCCATGAAGGAGGAGGTAGCAAAATGGAGAAATCCATCTTTTCAAGGTAGCCGGCCTTGCATGCCCCCTCCTACCCTAAAGAAAACCCCCTCTTTTGTACCAAACCCGTTTTATCAAATTGCACTTCCTCACTCCAGGTCACCAAATACAACTACTCCCAATCCCATGTGCCTGGCTTTCCAACACCAAATGGCATCAGAACAACCTTCCATGGAGATCAATCTTTTCAACTCCTTAGATCAGGAATCTTCCATTGAGAATAATACCATTAGCCAGCATGTCCCTCTTCTAAAGACTCCTCCAACGCACCAACAGTGTTTTCCTTGCATTCCTCAGCCTCCCCAAGTTTTCTAGCATGATGTGCAAATTTTGAGTTGGAGGAAGGAATGCCAAGGACCATCTCAGAGCTTTGAAGAGGATCATACTAGCCACCTCCAAAAAAAAACTCTTTCAGGAAAACCTAGCCAGACAAATTGAAGATTTAGAGGCTAGGATGAAGCTGCTCCTGGAAAGAGAGGGAAAATTTACAGACCTTGTGAAAGAGCCTCGGGTCCTTGTGGAAAATAAAGTTGCTCCCTGTTTGCAGGGGCAAAATTCAAATTCAAAGATCTTGAATTGGGGGAAGACAGTGGAATCATGGGGCAACAAAGAAGAAGAAGAAAAGCAAGGTTTTTCTCAAAACCTTGAAGAAGTTGAAGTTGCCCCTACCTATGATGATGCTGGCAGCCTCCAGGAAAGGATTTTCCAAGAAGATCTTAGTAGGAGAATTGCAAAGTTGGAGTCTAAAGAGAAATTCCTCAGCCAATGTGTGGTGGATGGTTCAGACCAAACATCACAATCCATGCCTGAACACACCCCACCTACACATTTCCAAGAGAGTTATCAGGTCGTGCCTGATATAGATGAAGTGCTAATTAAGTGGAGAGAGGAGAATCATTCGATTCTAGCTCAAGGACTATTTCCTCTTCCACACGCTTTCTCCACTTCACCCCTTCTCAAGGAAGAACCTATTTTGCAAGAGGTAGGGGAGGAACAAAAGATCCAATCTACAGTCCTTCAGGTGGTTGTCATGAGTGACGACAAAGAAGAAATCATCATTAATGCTCCTTGTGAAGACCTTATCAACAGTGGAGAAGATGTAGGCCCTGCGTATATGCGGATGTTCCAGCAATTCGAAGAGGAACAAATGCATGGTAATCTCTCTTCTCCTCTGTTTGATGAAATTCCTTGCTGTTTTGATGAGGATGACTACATTGAATAACCTGAGAAAGAGGAAGATCAGGAGAATATTTTTGAGAATCTAGAGAACCTGATCAGTAAAGAGGAGAAGGAGAGGTCCATCTTTTTGGAGGAATGCCTTGAAGAACTGAGCTTTAAATAGGAAAGTGAAGTCTTGTGGGATGAACAATCATTTTGTGAGTCCCTTTTAGACATCACCACATTTGCCTTTCTTCAAGAAGGCCAAGAGGAAGCAGAGGACGAGTCTGACAAAGTTTTTGGTGAGGTAGAAGGAAACAAATCAGACCATGATACATTGCAGAAGAATTGTGTAGATAAAAAAGCTAACGGTGATGAGCCGATAGTAATTGATTTCTTGATAAGGAGCTCCAATATCAAAGATCAACATTTAATAAGCCTCTAGGGACAGTCATAATACATATATATTGGAGGCATGTTTGATTTTGATTCCCTCAGTTTCCAGCCAACTCAGGTGACAGGTAGGAAGAGTAAGTCACCAAATCTCATTTTCTTTCAGCTACTTGCCTGCCACCATAAGTCTTCTCGCTAGGAAGGGGACTTGAGAAACTTTCCTTTTGATCCAGGAGGGATGCAAACATTCCTGGTTAACTGTATATAATAATTTGCTTTTAGTTGTTTTCCCTATTTTCCCTAAGTGTAGTTGCATAGGTAGTTGTTTTTAGCCTTGTGTGTTTCCCTTTGTTGTGGGGGTAAATTCTATGTATTTGATTATGGGATTATCAAACTTTTTGTGAACTCTCTTCAAAGTCACCATTCGACTCCGCACCCAATGGAATGTAAGGCAACTAGGTTCTAAGCATAGCAGGCACGCTTCCCTTGTGAGTCACCAATTTGTTGACCCAATTTTGCCCACAGGCAAAATCTCAGTCACCTTTTGCACTTGCTTTGCATGGCCAATTAATTTTGGGTTGCAAGGTCCACCTTCAGGGTTCGACAGCTCCATTTCAAAGCATTGGCTCATCGGCCTTGTTCATTGGCATTCATGGTAGCATAAGGCAGAGTCTTCAAATGTTCACAAAAGAGGAGAGGAAAAGCCGGGGCACTTAACACTAAGGCAAAAGGAGGGCAGACGTTTACAAGAACAATGCAACGGGTGGTAAAATCACTACCCACAACACCGGTGGGTAAAAAGAGACCACAAATAGATGCAGTCAGTGGCAAAATTTCTGCTCACAACACAAGCAGAGGAAAAGGCCACAAAATCAGCTAACATCAACAAAATTGCCACGCTCGGCAACCTACTCGACTGACGTCGACAAAATTGCCGTGCTTAGCAGCCAAATCAACTGATGTCGGCAATATTGCTGCATGCAATCCATGATGTTGGGCAATAAAATCACCGCCGACATCATTAGGTGGCAAAAAAGGCCTAAAAAACATAGAAAAAGGCCCGCCCAACAGTCAGAGGAGCAAACCGACATGCAAAACAAGGTAGCAAGCATGGTCCCAGTAGACTTATGATGTCATCAATAGTGTTTTCCCTCTTCCCAAGGAAGACTCAAGCTACCACTAACAAGCAAAAGCCAATGAGAGCTCCTCTTGGCTCTTTCCATATAAATACGTAGACTTGATCATTTAGAAGGATCTTCTCCAATTTTGTAAAGAGCACTACTCTCCAAATTTTCCACCTGAATCAATAAAAGATAGTTTTACCTCTTTTTTGGATGGATTGTGTAGAGTATGCCTTGAATGTTGGTCTGTGTCCAGTCATTGTCTCTTGATGCTCTCATAGGTCCAACACTAGCAAACCTGTGATCTACAAAGCACCATCGTCTGCTGCTGCCAGGAGTAGAGTTCTATTTTGGAGGTATAGAACAGGAGAGGTCACTTATAGTGTGTATTTCTTAGCACCTTGGTGAGTCCTTGTTTCCTATGCTTTCCATAAGAACCTCCCTGTCATTTCCAGTAGCCTGGTCTTTCTGCCAAGTCTCAGTGTATGTATGTTTTGTTTGATCCTGAGAGTGGAGGTGAGAAGGTCATTTCATTTTTGGTGTATCACCTCTTTAGAGTAGGCTATTTGTTTTCATGCTTTTCTTCTTCCTTTTCATCCCCCAATTTTTAGCTGTGTATATATATACCTGTACGTAAATTTTGCTACCTAAAACAAACAAGATACATAAGAGGAAACTAGCCCATATCTAGAGACTCTCCTCTCCTGCTTCGCCGTCCCACAAGTAAGAGATGGGTTTCCATGTTGCAGGGAGATGGCAGGGAACCTGTTTTCCTGCCAATCGGGTGCACATCTCCAGTCATCAACAGTTATGTTTTTATTCACTTGACTCTATTGACTCTGACATTGATGACATGATTAAGTAATTAAGTCATTAGTCAAAGACTTGAGTAGACTTAGGCAAGTTAGGAAGAATAACCACGAGACACATGGGGCTTGCATTAGTTAGTTGGTTTTGTTTTATTTGTTATGAAATTGACTTAGAGCGATCGCATAAACTCTTTTTTTGAGGGCGTAGGGGTTGAGAGAATTTTGTTTGGTTACTCAATGCCATTTTAGAACCCTAGTTAGAAGGGGAAACTTCACTAATTTTTTTCTTCTTGCTGCTATTGAGGTCTTAGTTGAAATAATGGCCATTATGGTCTGGAGTTTTTTACAAAGAATTTATGTAGTCGTGGCTCTGTTTGTTGGCCATGAGGGGAATTTATATGGAGTTTGTTCTGGGTTTTTGTTATTTTTGAGGAGCTGGAAAAACAAAAATGACTCAGGATTTTGGAGAGAAAAAAGGAGAAAAAGAGGGTGATTCAAACTTTAGTATTTTCATTTTAAAAAACTATCAAATATTTTTTGTTATTTTATTTTATACCTTTAAGTGTTTTAGCTTTATATCTATGTTCTAGTTCCATTTTTTTAAACTAGTCCAAATTTATTTCATAACATGCAAAGAAAAATGAGTTTTGTGCATTATTATTTTTCTTAAAACCCTAAATGATTATGAAATAGGGTTTTTAAATCGGTAGTTGTCATCAGTTCTATGATGGGTTTTGTAGTGGTTATGTGGCTATGGAAAAAAATAAGGATTATGTTTTCTTTTGTTATTATTAAGGTTTTTTTTATGATTGTAATATGGTTATGGTTGACTATGGAATAATCTCTTGAGGGTTATTTTTCCATTCAAATGCAAAGATTTTCTATGTTTATTCTTGAATGGGATTTGGTCATTATTAAGTTTTATTTTTTTGTGTAATCATTTATTGAACTTGTCAATTCAAGGTTGCACATTTCAAATCTATTTTAAATCATTATTTTTCTTGAGAAAATGTTAAAATGATTCATGAGGTGTTTTGACTAAAAATTATTTATTATTTTATCATTCCACAATGATTATGTTTTGAATTCAATACTTTACTGTTGGACCTTTTAGTTCGGTCTAATTGGCAAAAAAAATATGTTTGTATTATGGGATTGTGAGTTGTATACCTGTATGAAATAGGGAAAATGTTGGCAAGGTATTCATGAATCATTTGGTTGTTTACCTAGTGGCATGAACTTGAATTCTAGTTTATTTTTCTATGACTTTGTGAGTCGAGATTTTTTTGGCTTTAGTTATAAAATTTTGATTTTATTATTATTTAATAGCAAGTTTTTGAGGTTTGATCTTTTATATTTATCATTTATTGATATTGTAGAACTATGTTCTTATTCTGGTTTACCTAGTTTAGCGTAATGGTAAGTAATGTAAAGGCTATAGAATATATACAATGGATGTTTAGGTTGTATTCACTTGAATATAATGTGAGGTTCAATATGTGAAGCTCAAGGTTATGATTTGTAGCCTTTGGATTAGGTGTCGAGACACTAATTTCCCTGAACTAGAATGTAAATGAGTTTTTCTCCTTATTTTATATCAGCGATTATGTTTATCAAGTAAGCTCATAATTATTTTGCTCATTATATTTTTATTCACCTATCATATTGCCTAGATCTGCAACTAGCTAATGGTTGGGGTGGTCTAAGGACCACTTATTGTTGGGCTCATTGGAATGCAAATGATGGGTTTTTTATTTACTCTACAAATGGAAGATTGTAATTTCATTCTCAGGGACAGTTGGAGGATTAATTTTTGAAGACTATTTTGTAACTTAATCCTTTAATTTTTTATTTATGTACTCATTTACCTTTTGAGGATAATGTACATTGATTCATTAAGTTGTCATTTCTTTTAACAAGATTATCTTACATTGTTTGCATGAGAGATTTTATATTTTATTTAGTATTAAATTAATTCATAACTTAATGACTAAATGATTTCCTTTTAGAAGCTGTATTTGATTTTATTCTCAATATTCAAAAGTGTCTCAAGGAGCATTGGTGTCATTAACAGATATTGCTGAAATTTTTTATTAATGTGAAATGCATGTAGAGTAGTAAGATGATTATTGAAAAGGGAGAATGCATACTTGATTAGTTATGTTATAGTTGTTTTTAATCTTTTTTGAGAAGTTCATATTTTGAGTTATAACTTTAGATAGTGCTTGTGGGAATTATGATTAAACAAGTATAATATTGTATTGTAAGATCTTAAACAACATATTATTATTAATTTGAAATTGTGACACATTAATGTGTGCAATTTGCTTAAGAATTATATTTGAACTGATCATACTTTATGTAAATTAAAAGTTGTTATAATGAGGCTTTCCTTTATAAAGGAAAAAATAATTATAAGTTTAAGTATTTATAAATGAAATACTTAGCTGACTATTAATGCCTAGAAAGTTTAGTAGTTGTTGTAATCAAGCTATTAGTATCTATGACATTGGATCTTATTGTTGATTAACCATGAATGAATATATCAGTAATATTAATATAAAAAAATGTAATGCTCTTGGTTTATTATAAGGTGTTTTTTTATAGCCAAAGTGACGTATTTGAAAAGTTAAAGTAATTGGAACCCAGTTTCATTTATAGCTACTCTGTAAGGCTTAGATATGAGTCTTGATTTTTATGTCAACCTTGATATCTTAATTGATAACCTATAAATAGGTTAAGTAAATTGTATGTCATTTCTAATAGTGAATCATTGTAATGATTTCCTAAAATAATATACCTTCAAAAATAACTAAGATGAATTAATCAAACTTAAGAGTATTATGGACTGGGTGTAAATCACTTAACTTGATAAAGAAACTAAAAATGGTTAAAAATATTTGGTTATCTTCTCATTGCTGTAATTGGTAATTAATTCTAAATATACTGTTGGTTGTAGTGAATTTTATGAATGTTCACATGCATAACTTAAGCATGGTTATTGAAACATTAAGACAAAATAAATTTCATACTTTTATGATATAGTTCATTAGTGTTGCTGTTAGGTTTAGTTTTCACATTGAGTGAATTTAGGTATTTACAAGAAGGTAAAAAGTAAATAATAAGGTTGATATTTACCGTGAGGTAAATAGTAATAGGTTATTAGTAAATTATTATTCACTATTTTTGTTAACCATATAGTTAGTACAGTAAGTTTGTTAGAATATTATATTGTTGATATATTATTATATGTTATAACAATATATCGTATTTAGGAATATGCACTATTATAGGAGTGAATTTTATGAATGTTCACATGCATAACTTAAGCATGGTTATTGAAACATTAAGACAAAATAAATTTCATACTTTTATGATATAGTTCATTAGTGTTGCTGTTAGGTTTAGTTTTCACATTGAGTGAATTTAGGTATTTACGGGAAGGTAAAAAGTAAATAATAAGGTTGATATTAACCGTGAGGTAAATAGTAATAGGTTATTAGTAAATTAGTATTCATTATTTTTGTTAACCATATAGTTAGTACAATAATTTTGTTAGAATATTATATTGTTGATATATTATTATATGTTATAACAATATATCGTATTCAGGAGTATGCACTATTATAGGAGTTCTGGAGGTTTTATAGGTGTGAGAGAATATCAACATATATATGTTTGTAATATGTTCAAATGAATTAATGAGTGAAATATTATTATCAGAGAGTGGAATATATTATTTGTATTGAAATAATTTATCTGTGTTCAAACTCCATTGTTTTGTGCATGTATTAAATCTTGGTGTAGGTTCTTACTATACCTAACATTGGTATCAGAGTGATGTAAGTTTATTTTCATGATGAATGTGTAATGGTTATGTATCTTTTTCCTCACTGCATTGTGAGCTCATCCATGCTTATGTTTATTTAGTTTGTGAGCACTCCTTAATTGCTTCAAAATTTATATTGCATTATATGCAATACTTTTGACTCATAGATCTTTCACAATATTGACATCAGTATGCCCAATGTAGTATTGATAGTCATCTGAATAATTCAGAGTTTATATTCTACATTGATAATTCCATGATGTGACTATGCAATATGTCATTATGATCGATAATAATTAGGCTTTGTAATGCATATGGTACCTATAGTTTTAGATGGCAATATGTGTACATAGCTCGAGATATCTGAAGATAAATGATAAAGCTACTACATCATTATTTCTTGCCATTCACCTTTTGCCTCAACTTCATCACTCATTGTCCATTCACATCTGAAATGTTATTCATTCTACAAATGTGTCCAACTTATGCCAACTATGTGTGCATCATTGTGATCTTTGAGATATTTATCACATGCCAAGGTTACAAGACGTGTTTTGCCTACAGTCTATTTACGTCATGCTTATTTGTCTTAGTTTTGTCTTATATTAAGTTTGTTTTAGACTTAATGCTATATAATTTTTTTAGTTTTAATGTCTTTGCCTTTAAAATTGTATCACTCCATATATCACATGGAGTTTACATAGCTTAGGCATTTTTTAATGAAAGGTTTAAACATTTGAGTTTTATAAGGTGTAGATTTAATTTAAAGTCCTTTATATAGCTGTCTTGCATTTCTTGATTAGAGTCATAAGGTTATTATTATTGAGTCATTTTGTATAGGTGAATTTTGTTGAGATATTATTTTGTCAAAATAATATAGTTAGTATTGTATATTGATAAAGTCTAAAGCCATTGTCAAAAGGAGTCAAGTCAAAAAATTCAAAAATATCATGGTTTCTCATTGAATCCTATTTTATTATGGTCTTGTTTAGGTGATTACTAGGATTTTTTTTTCATATTGTTTGTATGGATGCATTATTGGTAAAAACTGATGTCCTAATTCAAGGTAATAATGGTTAAAATAAAAAAGGAAGAGAAAAAGAAAAATAAGGCATAATTAAATGAAAATAATTTCAAAATCTATATATTTAATGTGTTGAAATAGGTGCACTCAGATCTTGATATTTATAGCAAAGGCATGCATATAATAAAATATTTTATTAATGATATCTTTAAGAAATTGGATCAAGAGGCATCCAGTATTTCTCATCATAATAAAAATTTAGTTATTACATCTAGAGAAATCTAGATAGTTTTACGTCTTGTTTTGGCATGAGAACTTGCTAAACATGTCATTTTTGAAGGCACCAAGGCTATCACCAGTTTCATCAATTCTTAAGTAAGAAACTTTACTAGAGGATAGAGGATACATAGAGGAAAGAGGTATTTTAGTGACCTCTCATCAGTCACCAATGATGGAACTACATCAATGTTTTGGTGACGTGTGTGGTGTGTTATTTTTAGTTGTGTGCAATGTGGTAGTTACATTTATTTTTTAGCATGTGTGAAATAAAAATAGTTGTACCTATTCACTTATGAGTGATATTATCATGCAATGCCTTTTATATATTTACATTAGATAATATAGATATAAAAATCATTTTAGCAATCATGATGAAAGGTTAGTGGTTAACCCAAGAAAACTATTTTGTAAGGTTAGTGGTGAACCTGAGAAAACTATTTTGTAAGGTTATTGGTGAAAATGTGAAAAGTATTTTGGAAGGTTATAGGTAAACCTATGAAAACCAATTGTATTTGAGTGTGAAGGAATAAATGTGCAATGACACATGTATATGAAGAAGATCATGAGCACATAGAGGTAGAACAAGTTACAATTAAAAAAAAAGATATATTGTACTATGCAAAAACTATGGAGGGGAATGTTAGGGCTAGTTTTTACATTGGGTAAATTTAGTTATTTAAAAAAGGTAAAAATTAAATAGTAAGGTTGATATTTACCATGAGGTAAATAGTAATATATTGTTAGTAAATTAGTATTTACTATTATTGTTAACCATATAATTAATATGGTAAGTTTGTTAGAATATTATATTGTTGATATATTGTTATATGTTATAACAATATATCATATTTAGGTGTATGCACTATTATAGGAGTTTCAGAGGTTTTATAGGTGTGAGAGAATATCAAAGTTGTTATAAGAATATATATATATATATATATATATATAATATGTTCGAATGAATTAATGAGTGAAATATTATTATCAAAGAGTGGAATATATTATTTGTATTGAAATAATTTGTATGTCTTCAAACTCCATTATTATATGCATGTATTAAATCTTGGTATAGGCTCCTACTATACCTAACAGTTACATGCATATTAACCAAGTGACACATAGGACTGGATGTAAGGGTGTGATCGTATACCAAGGCTTATGAGATGGTTAAATGGGTAACATTCATGAATTTAATTTTAAAATGATAAGGATGAGATGGCCACTTATGCAGTTATGTCCATCACTTTGAAACTAAATAGGACTTACCTAAAATCTAAAAAAAAACTTATGAATATAACCTAAATCTATTATTATTATTATTATTATTATTATTATTATTATTATTATTATTATTATTATTATTATCATTTCAAGAGTATGAGTATATAGTATAGTGATTATTACAATGATCAAGGTATAATGATCATATGGATAACACTTTTATACAGTCTTCATGGTACCAAAGCTAACTAAAGTATTTTGTTAAAAATACCTTATATTATATTGCTTTTGAAAATAGTCTTTAGAATAGATATTGGTTGTTATCTAATGTTTTATAGATATTGCTTAAGTAAGTTGGGTATGATGATTCTTGTGTTGAATCTATTTTTACCTGTACATAAATTTGTTGAACTCTTTTGAGTTTACTTTATGAGGTGAAAACTATTTTATAGTCTATACAGATAATCAAGTAAGACTATAAGTTTGCAATGTATATGTTAGGAAGGCCATATAGGAAGTGCACAAAGAGAAGTGTGTGAGTGTACTATTCATACACTAACTCACCCCTATATGATTACTAAGTGGATAATTGCTTCATGATAGTGTCATTAGTGATTTATAACTTAGTCTAGTTCTTATGTTGGCTATAACACAATTATGGGTCTCATTATTTTTTTTTGTTAATTTTTATTTAGAATCCTTGCACTATATTTGATTTATCTCAGTGTTTTAGAAAAAACTAAGCTATTAAACTCTTGGGTAGATGCAGGATAATGGGAGACAAAATGGGGGGCTTAAAGTGACACTTTAAAAAAAAAATAATAATAATCGTTGAACTTTGAGATGAATTTAGAGACACTTGGACAATGAATTTGACAATGAGAAAGAATATGAATTATGTGATTTTTAATTTAGTTTCTAAATACATATTTTTTTTCAATACCTAGATGATAAAAGTGTGCAAAATGGATGCATTTATGATAATGGATTGACACTTTTTTGTGAAAAGATTAAGAGAGTGCATGTGTTCAAACACACTTTTTCTGAGTAGATGACTAAATTGGTGAATAAAATTTCATATATTGATAGATGAAATGTCAAAAATTGTTGAGACTATATATATATATATTTCAAATAATTTTACAAATCAAGACAACATAAAAATTAGAACTGCAAGTTTATGAACATAAATTTTTAACCTCAACTTCATGAAAATCATTTTTTTTAAAGTATAGTTGAAGATGTTTATATTGTTGAGATATAAGTTTTATAAACTTTTGATTAATGATCAAAAAGTTATAAAGGTATTTGTAACGATATGTATATACTCTATAATGATATATGTTGGGTAGAAATTAAGTAATAATTAGAAACAATAGTTTAATATTAAGAAAAATTATACATTCAAAAACTATGCTTTCCCCTTTACAAACCCATATATATATATTTTTGAAAATAATAAAATATGATTAAATAGATGTGTCGACAAAGATGAAAAATACTCCTAATTTTTTTTAAAACCATGTGGGATACTCCATGGCTGATTTTAGACTAAGTTCGGACCTCCCCAAGCCTATAGCCAAAGTAATTTTAGAGGGAAACCACAAAATTCAAATACTAAAATGTTGAAAAGGTGTATGCCCTTTTCAAATGGTGTAAAATATTTAAAAGACAATTTTTATAAGGAAAGGTTAGTGAGCATATATATTTAGCTTTTAGTGAGTGTACACCATTTAGTTAGTGAGATTAAGTTAGGTTTGAGTTACAAGAGGTTATGTTAGTGAGAGTATATATTTAGTAAAAGTTTACATTTAATTTATATTACATTTTACATTATTATACTCTAAATTTATTTTACTAAATATAATAAATTAGGGCCACTCTACATCTTATAAAATTGATTCCATAGCTATAGGGGTTACCATTTAGAAGTTAATTTTTCAAAATCCATTCTGGTCAACACTTATTTTTCAGAATTTTAGGATTGGAAGATGGAATGAAAACAAAGTTTAAAATCATGTTACATATGTAATATATCTATAATTTATTATACCCATATTTTACCTAATTGAGTATGCCCTACCTACTTTACCTACTTGAGTATGCCCTACCTGATTGAATACTCAAGCTTGAAGGCAGATTCTTAAATAATTTATGGGTTTTTCAATCAATGGGTCTATCAATATGCATAAATGACTACCTTATAGCATGTAAATTATAACATACATATACTAATGATACAATTATTCATACATACTCTACCATATACCTATTATGACATGTATGTTTGCATTCTCTCATACATGACATCTACCAATAGTCATGCTCTGATAACTTATACCAAACATGAATGTATTTAGTCACCCTAATACACTACATTCATAATAAAATGAATCAAAACACCATTCAAAATACATACTAAAAATATACCACTCACTTCAAAATAAATGTCAGATAGATGGGTCAATCCATGCATTCTTCAATTCCAATCTCATGCATTATTACAAAGTTGCATAGAATAAAGTCATATTTTATCATTATAAATTCACATAGTATAGTCCCTTATCAAACCTCATCATCCCTAATCATTCCCTCATTGACTCTCATGTTCCATTATCATCCTTAGTCACTACCTCATTAGCTCTCATTGTTTCTCATTATACCTAATCACTCCTTCATCGACTATCATCATCCCTCATTGTCTCTAATAATTCCCTCATCAATCTTCATCATCCCTAGTTACTCCCTCATCATACCTGATCATCCCTGATCATACCTCATTATCCCTAATCATACCTAAAGACTCTTTCATAAACCCCCATCATCCCTAATCATACCTAATCACTCTCTCATCATCCCTAATCATCCTGAGTCATAGTTTTAACATCCCTCATCAACCATCATCATTTCTCATCATCCCTAGTCAATACTTAATAATATTTCATTACCCCTCATCATATCTAATCACTCCATCATCAACCCTCATCATCTTTCATCATACCTAATCACTCCCTCCTAATTACTCCTCATCCATCATTATCCTTAACCATTCTTTCATTGGCCCTCATCATACCTAATTACTCCCTCATCATCCCTAGTCACTCCCTCATTTGGTAGAGTGTGTTCCAATATAGTTATTAGTATAATTTTTTTTCAAGATAAATAATATCTTTTTTTAGATGAATCTTGAATATTTTTTTATTTTTTAAATTCTGATTAGAGTGTACTAAGGTGATTATTATAATTCATGTTTGGTATATTAGGTAGGGCCACTATGGATTACTCTAGGGAGATTGTTGAATGATTTCCATGGTGGAAATAAGATAATATCCTATTTGTACTTATATGGTGGAAATTTATTTTGAATGATGAGGGATGATGAAAAATTATGATAGATAAAAATTGCCTCTTTGTGCTTGATTCATATACTCCAATTTGGAAAATGATTTATAAAAAAAAGAAACTATGTTTCCTCCTTAGTGTAAAAAATGATGTTAGTATGCTCTTTGGATCTAAGGATGTATGTGTGGTTTAGAAAATGATTTAATATAATGGAAACTATATTCCTAATAAATAATAAATCTATGCGATGTTGGTAAGTGAAAATGGCTTACATTGTGAGCCTGAGTTGCATTCTATGCTTTATTTGCATTGCAAGCCCATGTTGCATTATGAGCTTGAGTTTCATTTTAAGCCTGGGTTGCATTTCCAACCTGAATTGCATTTTTAGCCTAACTTGCATTGGGATACCAATTTACATTTCCATCTCATGTTGTATTAAGTTACTGAGCTACATTGGGAGTTTGATTTACATTGTTAGCCTGAGTTGCATTGTGATCTTGAGTTGTATTGCATGCCCAAGTTGTATTTATATCTTGAGTTGCATTGGGATCTTAAGTTGTATTAGAATCTCGAGTTGCATTAGGAGCATGAGTTTCATTGATAATCATACATTTTTATAAATGAGTGTGATTATCATGGGATCCTTATGAGAACCATGACATGGATTTTAAATTATAATTACTATGGGGGAAAGATGTTCTTTGAATTCCTATGTGGGAAAAAAAGTTACAACAAAGGAAACTTTGTAATTTCCCCTTGATATAAAATCAATGTTATAATGCTCTGTATACTTGGGTTCAAAAATAAATAATAAATGTATGAAGGTGTAGACACCTAAAACTAGCCACCAATGACCTCCAATTAGGATTTTGACTAATTTCTATAAAAAATACACAATTTGGCCTAAAAACACTAAAACATGCTAAATGATGGGAACCTGTTATATTCAAGTGCTGATTTTGGCTAGAGTGTCACTAAATGGGGCAATGCAATTTATGAAGCAACTAACTTTGATCAAATCATTTCGAGTCAAAATGACATTTTTGCACTTAGGTGCTCTGGATTGCTTTTTTCTATCAATTTTTTTGTATGAGACATGTGCCTTTGTTATTTTTTAATGACAAAATCCTAAATGGGAATACGGTTCTGATGCATCTAACATCAACTTCCAATTCCAATCCAGTCAAATTTTGAGCCATTAACAAGACATTTTGATCAATTTGATTAATTTGTGCACCAAGGGCCAAAATTTACATCAAAGTGACTAATCATGTTCAAAATCTAATTAATTCAAATCATGAGATTAATTAAGAATTCCATGGAGATTTTTGAATTTTTTTTTTGGAGATGAATATTGAATATCTACATCATCAAATTTCTTTGGAAGGTATCCCTAGGCCATAAATGTATATAATATCAAGGTTAAGCTCCCATGCCTCATCAATACCTCCCATGCCTCATAAATGCCCCTTCTTCCCAAATCATGATGAGGGAATTTATGGATTTTATTTGCATAATTGGATTTATTCATGGCTACACATCTCAATCTTGAGATGGATGGTCATGGTTGATCCTGACCCATTTTGAAAATTTATAAAGAAAAGATCCATGAACATCATTTTTGAAGATATCTTGGTGCAAAGTTATAATGCTAAATTGATTCCAAAATCCATTGCAATTAGTGTTATAATGAAAAATTATTTAAACAAGCTAAAGCCATAAGCCACATGGTGCCAAGAGGAAGTGGAGGATAGACAAGATCTATTGCAATAGACTTTTTGAAGCACAAAGTAGAGCAAACCACTTTAACAAACTATTTGAAGCATCCAATGAAGGTAAAATATTTCTTTGTTTTTGTATTCTAGTTGTGTTTTTTATTTGGTTTTGTTAATATGCTCTCCCTTTGAGTTAGGCTTAGGTTTTTAGCTTAGTGTGTTATTTGTTTAGATTTGATTTCATTCACTAACACCATACTAATCTCCCCCTATTTCAATCTTATGTTCACAAATGGCATGCCCGATAGGACCTAAGGCATCCTACATACCAATAGTATCAATATACAAGTCTTAAATTAATATTTGAATGCTTGAAAATTGTTTGAATTGATTTTCTAACTTTGTTTTGCCATTCTTCTATCACGAGTTTACACAGTAACCATAGACGGTTAGTGTAACCATCGATGATTATTTTCAGCTGCTAATGGTCAATGCAACCACTGATGGTAAGTGAAACCATCAATAGTTAGTGCAACCTCTGATGATTATTTTCAACTATCAACAGTTAGGTATAACTATCGATGGTCACCGTGCTTTTTTAATAGACCTGAGAGTTAATAGGCTATTTTTTGGAGCTTGGTTTGGGGTCATTTGGACTCCATTTTTTATTATTTTTTTTAAAACCATGTTTTTTTTTTTTAGAATATAATATCAATTTACCTTTAATTTTCATAGTTTTTTAACAAAATCAAGTTTCTAACCAAGTATAATCTAACACATTTGTTTCTTGAGGTTTTGCCTTTAGGTCGACAGGTGTTTACTTTACAAAGTTATTTGCTCGATCTCATAAGTGTTACAAAGCAGACAGTCTTAATATTATTATTGTAGGTTAAAAGGTTGGTTTGGAAGTTAATTTGGGTGTTTTAACTAATCATACACTTTTATTTGGAGCTTTAAAAATAATTTGGTTAAAATCATACACACTTCAAATTTGGTGCCTCAAATGAATCTTTAGCATGCTAAGTCTTGAACACTTTAAACTTTGAGTTTAAAATGAACTTAGGTGTTTATTATTTCATTTAGTATTTTGAGTTCTATATTTACAAGTTTTTACATCTTAAATCCAAGGGGATAAAGAACACCACCACACTTTTCAATCAAGTGCTTTAAAATTGAACACATTTTCAAATTTTATTTTCAATAGATCATAGCTTAATTAGTTTTGTTTGGAAAAAAGAAAGATCATGCATGTATGCTCTCCCATCCATCCCCTTTAAGAAAATTTTAGGATTAAAAGTGCCATATTTTGGCTTGGGTGACCTAAAAATAATCATTAAATCTCTTTTAGTTGTCATTTATTTCATGCATCTTGGCTTGTGAGGGGGACTTCATTACCTCCCATGAGTTCTTTAGAGAAGTTTTGACCTAAGGTTTCATCTCCTAGAATTATATTCAACCCCTATCTATGGGAGGGTATATAAATTGGGATCCTTTCATTGAAACAATGGTTTGAGTGGTTAAACTATCTCTGTTAGTAGAGGCTAAACCCAAGATGTTTAAGCATGTTAGACATCGTACTATACTGAGCAAGCAATGGATGTAGTGGTTGTAAAAATGAAAAGACTTTTTTATAATAATATATATGACATGGACCTAAATTACATGTTGTTTCTCTTGTTTGATGACTTAAAAGTTTGGAGACATGGGATCCATCTAGAACGATCAAAAACCAATTAATTTTAGTCAACCCCACTTTTCCACACCCTTGATAGGAATTTGGATGATTTACTTGTATTTTGTCATTTTCTTGCTTGGTGTTTTGAGACTAAAAATAATGTGTTTGTTTATAACCATTTCAAAATAAATTTGTTTATATGTCACTATTTTGTTTAAAGAGGTATTATGCTAGTCATTTTACACCACACTTATGCCTTACAATTTTTACTAAACTTGTTTTTGTGTGTGTTAAATTACTGATAAGGGTACCATTATGCTACCCACATCATTATCAAGTTTGTGCCTTTCAGTATTTGAAACATAACATTGATCACATCATTAGAGCACACATACAATATTATGCTTCTCAATTTATTTCAAGACTTGTCTATCATTGTATCAAAACCATTGTTCAAAACCAGTCACATATGTCATTTAGACCTTGTTTATGTACCATCATGCTATCCAATCTTGTCTAATTTAATGGAAAATTCCTAGTCTTCAATGTTAGTTTTCAATTAACTTTTTTAATTTTGGATTCAAACATTGATTGGTTTTTGTTTAGGCCTCAATTTGTGGGGTTGATACATAGATATTTCTCTTTTGGGTTGCATAACTTTAGTTAATTAATTACCCAAACTTGATGACTATTGATTATTTGTTTATTTTTAGAGCCTATCCTTATCATTATTTGTGCCTTTATTTGGGATAACACAACCTTTCTCCAAAAGCTTTTTTCCTTATAGATTATATCAATTGATCATTTTTATGTTTGATTTTGTGTGTCGGGTCTATGCCAAAGTTGTTTCGAAACTTGTTATATTAAATAAAATCACATCATATTTGTTTCAAGTCTAGATTTTGATGCCATTTGGCCAAAAGTCCTAACACATACCTATTTGAGCCTATTTTTTGACTCCACATTTGGACAAAAGACCTAGTGACTCTTTTTCCTTTCCTAGTTTAGACCTTGTTTGGAACACTTTGACCTAGACCTTTGACATGATGGTTTTTATTTAGATGCTTGACATTTTATGTGTATGATATTTGACATTAGACATTTTATGTTAGACTATTTTATGCAAAGTATTAACACAAACCATTTTGGAGATATAACTCCATGATCAAATCATTATTTGGAGATACAACTCCACCTTTTTGACCAAGTTAAACCAAGTTTGAACCATTTGTCCTCTTGACGTAGTTTTTTAGAGTTTAAAAAAATATAAGACTATTTGTTTTTATATATTTCATCATTTATGCAAATATGTCTAACTAAACTTATGGTGGAGTCACGTAAAATCCAATTAATGATAGAATGACTGCACAAAAACTGACTAAAAACCCCTATAGAGATAGATTTTCTAATGAGTTTTATTATTCTCCCTACAATAATCTATCTAGGGAACACAATAAATAACCAAATTACAATCCAATTCAAAATCTTGACTGGGATGATATGGCTTATGAGGACTTGGATGCTTTGGTTTATGTGAGTAATCAGGGTCCACCATGTCATACCATTTCTATTCCAAGACCACAATGCCTTACCATTTATATTCTATGACCACAACACAATACCATTTATATTCTAGGACCATTTCCTTGGAATACCATTTCCATACCAGGACCTCATATTTTGGCTTATGTGAGAAATCAAGCTACATAATGCCCTTTCATCACTTTAGGACCTAGTCCTTTGGTATGTGTGAACAACCAAGCTCCACACCATCCTATTGTTACCATTTTATGACTTCATCTTTTGGCTCATGTGAGAAATAATGCTCCCCAATGCCCTATCATTATCTAACCATAAGCCATTCGTTGTCTAGTACCAATCCAATCAATGCCTATTCAACCAAGCTAATCATTCAAAGACCAAGTTGTGTTTAAAATTGGTATTTTCTAACTCATTGAAAACTAAGGCCAAGAAAACCAACTAATCCAATATGTTTTTGTTGAACCAACCACTTGTGATAAGTCAACCTATGATGAATTGCCTATTGATCCTATACCTATTGTCAAGGATTCTCACTCTGACGAGCCAGTCTTTACTGAGTTACTTCTTTATGATTATAACTACCTTTGGGCAAATCATTATTTTGACCTTATGCCTATTTTTCAAGAGCCTCCTTTTGACAAGCTAGTCTCTAAGGAGTTGTCTCTTGACATTTTTACCATCGTTGAAGAGTCTTACTTTGATAAACCAATCTTTGTAGAGCCTATTATGTCATCACAGGTTGTTGCTTATCTAATATCAAATATTCAATAAGACATCAATGTAATAAAGTATCCATTAGATGAAAACTTAGAGTTAGATTCAGGTTCTATTCTTAAACTGACATCAAATTTACATCAGATGCAGAATCAACATCAACCTTACCATTAGATTTAGAGTCTATTGAGTTGGAATTAGATTCAAAGATAGAATACATTCATGACTGTTACAATATTGGTTATGCATGCATAGAAGATCAATTTAAATACATTTGTGATCCTTATATAGTTTTTGAGAATGAATACTTGAGCATCGACATAAGTTATCATAGTATCTTCTATGAAGATTGTGTTACCAAAATCCATTCCATTACCATTCCATAGGCCATTCCCACAAACCAATCTAGCCATTTCATGGACATTCCATCTCCCATAAGTGTTAATTGGGACCAAAAAAATCACACCTTATTGAATTGCATCCATGGAAACATATCAGTTAAGGAAGAGAAATGAGGCCAAGACCACATTCATGTAGTAGAACACTCTCCTAGTGAAACATTTTTGGAGGTGTTAGGAGACAAACAAAGTTTAAACTCAGCATCTTCTAGTGAAACCTTTTCAGAGGAAATAGAAGACACTCAAAGTCAAAAGTCAATGTTCATTAGTGAAACCTTATTGGAGGTGCTACATGATAATCAAGAGAAATTGATTGGTATAAATCTATTTAAAGAACCAATAGTTGAGCACAAATTTTTTTCAATACCCTATGAAGATAAAATCAAAGATCAAATCAAAATATTTTCCTATCTACAACCTAATTAGATGGTAGCTACTCTCAAGATCAAGTAATAAAAAAATTTGATTGTCCTATCAAGAGCATCTTTAGAGGTCTTCATCCCTACCACATCTAAAGTTATGTCAAATCTAGTATCAGTGACATTATGTGTGATTGATCATTTGTTTCCCAACCACTATATATTCCATTATCATCCACCATTTCATTTCACAAACAAACCTATTAACCATTACGTATCTCTATTTACCATCCATGGTCGCACTTTACTTTGTAGAAGCTAAAAATATGCCTTGTCTTAGTGTTTGAAGGAATCATAATCAATGACCAATGAAGATCATAAAAACATTATTGGCATACAAATATACAAGTTATTGATAGAGAAACTTTTTTGAAAGGGTGTTGGGTAGAAACTTTATAACTGATCATTTTTGTTATCTCATTTCTTAATTAGGACATGCATCTCCACTTCAGTAGGAATAATAGAATCCATATGCCATTTACCATACCTAGGCCAAACAAATAGAAAACCAACCATCACCCAGGCTAAAAACATGTACCATACCATTTCATTTGCCATATATATTTTCCATTGTCACATACCCTAGCCAATCACCTTCTCACTTAGGGGAAACCCTCTTACCATCTTATCTGATCTATCAAACCATCATTATCCTAAGCAAGACCATTCCATTCCTATCTCAACCAAAGCCTATTTTAAGCCATCCTATCCAATCCTATTTTGATCTTGGTTACTTTGGTTCTTCTTACACCTTTTGTGAGGGGATTCTAATCTAGTTTCACCAATATATCAAATCCATGTTTCAATGATAGTCTATGAAAGTAGTATGATAGTTTATCTAGCAAGATATCTTTCATTTTACATTGTATATCAAGTTTGTTTATGTGAGATTGATTATAACTGCCTATGGGTAAATTAGTGTTTCACCGATCTTGCAGCTAATTGTAACTGCCTATGGGAAAATTATTATCATTGATCTAATTCATTGTATCCTAGTTATAACCACCTATCGGTAAACTAGGGGAAACATTTATTTATCATGCATTGCCACATCACCTTGCCATCATTATTTTCATTTGACTAGTCATTTACTAGATTTGAGAACTTGTTGGGGCATAGTTGGTTTTTTTCTCACCTTTTATGTGGATGGAATTACTTTAACTTGAGGTTATTTTGGGACTATGTGGGCCATGCTCAATTCATGTTGAGGTCACCTTAGTCCCCCTTTATATATGCTCTCACTATTTTATGAGCAACCTAAGCCACACTCTCACCATTTTGAAAGCAACCTAAGACATGCTCTCACTATTTTATGAGTAACCTAAGTCATGCTCTTGCCATTTTAAACGAAACCTAAGCCACACTCTCACTATTTTACAAGTAACTTAAGCTAAATGCTCTCACCATTTTGAGATTAGGTATCTTTTCATTCTCTAATGAGTTAAGATACCTCAAAATTCTAAAAAAAATATTTAGATATTTCAAAATCCAAAAACATTTGTCTTGTTTAAGACTAGTTAGTCATCCTCGATCCGCCTACTAGGGCAAAGTCATTGTTAGGATGCTTTCTTTTGATTTTATTTTTAGGCTTTATATTTATTTATTTACTTCAAGTTATTTGTTTATTTGTTGATTTTTGTTTGTTTCTTTATTTATCTATGTGCTTTCTTATTTTTTTGCTTTTAGCATTGTTGCCTCGACTCAATTTATATGTGTTTATTGGGTGATTCTTTGTGCATTATTCTTGAGTCTATCTATATTTATACATGGACATTGTCATAATGGTTATTATCATTGGTACATTATTTTCAAGTGTTCATTAGATCAAGAGTCAATATTTATGCATATTTTGGCCAAGTCTTCATGGTGTTCTATCATTATGCCTACTGTCACATGCTACAATAAAAATCAACTTTAAGAAGGTCTAAAGTAAATGGAGCCACAAAATTTTCTCCTTGGCACCTTGGTAAAATCTTTCCACCCATCTTGATCAAATTAACCCATTGACCATTATAGTTATATCAATTATTTATAAAGACATGAATATCCTCATTGACAGGTATAATTAAATCATTTCTAATGATCAAATCTTATTCTTCTATCCATCCCTTTCATCACTTTGTGCATCATCATATGCCTAGTTATTTATGGATTCTTTAGTCATTAGACCATCACATATACATTTGTGCCTGCTCATCTTTAATCTATATTCTGAGTTATATCCTTAAGTTATGCTTGTTAATCTACCTTAAGTGGGGCACAACCATATCAAACATCATCTTTAGCCAATCCAGGTCCTCTTAATGATTATAACCACCTATGGGTAAATCATTTTTTTGACTTTTATTCTTGATTATAACTACCTTTGAGAAAATTAATATAATTTTTTAATTAATGCATGTAAGCATTTTCTCTTTTGGATGAATCTCACCCATAGTTTAATCCCACTTTTTCTTCTTAATTATTTTTGAGGGTCCTTCCATCAACAAATGTGATGGGCACCCCCTCGAGGGGGCATCATCATAGGCTTCCCAAACACCATTTAGAGCTATTTATTCAATCATTAACTTATTTTTGGCATACAGGTCCTTTCTAATTATTTGAGAAGATATTGTTGTGCCTATGGTTTACAATGCATTCTCAAATAAGTGTGAATTGTAAACACCTACAAATGACTACCAATGACCTCCAACTAGGATTTTGACCAATTTCTATAAAAAATGCACAATTTGGCCTAAAAATACTAAAACATTGTAAATGGTGTGAACCGATTATATTCAAGTGTAGATTTTGGCCAAAGTGTCACTAAATGGGGTAATTCAATTTATGAAGTAGCTAAATTGGATAAGATCTTTGAGTCAAAATGTCATTTTCACACCTGGGTACTCTAGATTGCTCTTTTCTATCAAATTTATGGTATGATACATATGCCTTTATTATTTTGCATTGGCAACATCTTAAATGGGAATATGATTCCAATGCATCTAATATCAACTTCCAATTCCAATCCAGTCAAATTTCAAGCCAATAACAAGACATTTTGACCATTTTGATTAATTTGTACACCAAGGGCTAAAATTTACACCAAAGTGACTAATCATGTTTAAAAGATAATTAATTAAAACAATGAGACTAATTAATAATTTCATGGATCTTTTTGAATATTTATTTTTGGAAATGAATATTGAATATTTGCATCATCAAATGACATCATTTCTTGGGAAGGCCTCCCAAGGCCATATATGCATAATATATCAAGGTTGAGCTCCCTATGCCTCATCAATGCCTCCCATGCCTAAAAAATGCCCCTTCTTCCCACATCATGATGAGGGTATTTATGGATTTTATTCTCATAATTGTATTTATTCATGGCCACACATCTCAATATTTAGATGGATAGTCAAGGTTGATCCTGAACTATTTTGAAAATCTATACATAGAAGAGCCATGAACATCATTTTTGAAGCTATCTTGGTGCAAAGTTATAATGCTAAATTAATTCCAAAAGCCATTAAAATTAGTGTTATAATTCCAAATTATTCAATCAAGCCAAATCCACAAGCCACACAGTACCAAGAGGAGGTGGAGGATAGCTAAGCTCTATTTCAATAGACCTTTTGATGCACAAAGCTGAGTAAACTACTTCAACAAGCTATTTGGAGCATCCAAGGAAGGTGAACAACTTATTTGTCTTTGCATTCTAGTTGTGTTTATTATTTAGTTTTTTTAATATGCTCTCTCTTTGAGATAGGCATAGGGTGCTAGGTTAGCATGTTAATTATTTAGATTTAGTTTCATTCACTAACACCATACTAATCTCCCCCTATCACAATCCTATGTTCACAGAAGGAAGATATGTTTCCTATTTAATGCAAGATCAAATGTTGAATTGAAATTTATTTGTGCCTTGAATTTGTGTATCATAGTTTGTTGGCTTGGATCTATTATTACTCTATGAAGAGTGACAGGTTGATGTTTAGGTCTTTTGAGTTAGTTTGAGCTTTGGCCTCAGGCCACTATAAGGGATGTCAATACCCCATTCCTAACTCACCCACCTAGTAATAGACTTGATGATATGTGTTTGTGCATTTTATGGGGTTTAGGATTTATAAATATAGGGTTTATGGTTTAAGGTTTACATTTTAAGGTTTAGGGATTAGGGTTTAATGTTCATAGTTTAGGGTTCAAGTTTTAGTGTTATGAATTAGGGATTAGAATTTAGGGTTTATAATTTAGATTTTATGCTTTAAGGTTTGATTTTTATGGTTTATGTCTCATGATTTAGGGATTAGGGTTTGAGGTTTAGGGTTTAGGGTTCTGAGTTTTATGCTTAGGGTAAGGGGTTTGGTGATTAGGGTTTAATGTTTTAGTTTTAAAGTTATGGGGTCATATTTTAGATTTTATATTTTAGGGTTTGGGGTTTGGGTTTTAGGTTTCTAGTTTCACACTTAAGGTTTAGTTTTTAGGGTCTAAGTTTTAGGGTTTTGGTCTTGAGAGTTATGTTGAGGGTTTGGGGTTTAAAACTTAGTGTTTATTATTTAGGTTTTGGGATTTAATATTTGTAGCTTATGTCTTGGGGTTTAGGATTTGTGGTTTAGTGTTTATGGTTTAGAGTTTAGAATTTGGGGTTTTTGGTTTAAGGTTTAGGGTTTAGAGTTTAGGTATTTAGGTTTAGTGTCTAAGGTTTAGGGTTAGGGTTTAAAATTTAGGGTTTAGGAGTTAATGTTTAAGGTTTATCACTTATGGTTTATGATTTTATGTTTGGGATTAAGAGTTTGGAGTTTAGGATTTATAGTTTAGGGTTTGTGTTTTCACATTTAGGGTTAGAGGCTAAAGGTTTAGGGCTTAGTTTTCTAGGTTTTAGGTTTAGGGTTAGGGGTTTATGGTTTGGAGATTAGGGTTTGGGGTATAGGGCCTAGGTTTTATAATTTAGAGTTTATTATTAAAGGTTTGGGGTTTACATATTTTGATTTAGGGATTTGGGTTTAGTCTCAAGTTTTAGTGTTTATGGTTTGGGGTTTAAGGTTTAGGATTTTATGGATTGGGACTTAGAGTTTAAGGTTTGGGATTTAGATTTAGATTTTTATGTTTATGATTTAGGGTTTAGGGTTTAGTGTTTAGGTTTAGTGTTCATCATTCATGTTTCATTTTTAGGGTTTGGTTTAAAGTTTTAGGGTTCAAAGTTTATAGTTTAGGGTTTGGGGTTGATGTTTAGGTTCTGACATTTAGGTTTTAAGGTTTAGGGTTTATGGTTTTATGATTTGGATTTGAGGTTTTATATTTTTGGATTTGTGATTTAGGGTTTAAATTTCAAGGTTTAGGGTTTAATTCTTAAGTTTTTAAGATTAGGGTTTAGAGTTAAGAGTTTAGGGATCAAGGTTTTTGATTTTGGGTTTAGGGTTTGGGGTTTAGTGTTTAGGGTTTAAGGTTCATGATTTTGAATTTTATGTTTAGGGTTTAGTATTTAAGATTCAGGGTATAGGGTTAAGTGTGTATGGTTTAGTATTTAGGATTTTAGGCTTATGGTTTGGGCTTTAGAGTTAAGGGCTTAAAGTTTAAGTTTTAGGGTTTAGGGTATAAAGTCTAGGGTTTAAGGTTTTATGTTTAGGGTATAGGGTTTAAATATTATTGTTTTGAGTTTAGGACTAATGTATTAGGGTTAAAGGTTGATGTTTTAAGGCTTAGGGTTTAGGTATATGATTTTAGTGTTCATGGTTTAGGGTTTAGGGTTTTTGGCTCAGGGTTTGGGGTTTAGGTTTTAGGGTTCAATGTTTAGGTTTTAAGGTTTATTTTTTAGGTTTTGGGATTTAAGGTTAATGATTTAGGTATAAATGGAGTGTAATAGGGTGATTAGATAAATTTATGTCCAATATGAGTGACTGTTTCATGACTACAAAAAGATGTCATGTATGAGTGACAACATACCTACATGTAGTACTAGGTATGGGGTAGATGTAATGTATGAATGACTATATAATCACTATATATATAATTTATATAGGTTACATGCTACAAGCTATTCATTTATGCATATTGATAGACCCAATGGTTAAAAAATCCACAAATTATTTAAGAATTTAGCTTGAATTAACCTTTAAACCTTTTACATGAATGCCCCAAGT
This sequence comes from Torreya grandis, assembly GCA_037957365.1. NCBI lineage: Eukaryota > Viridiplantae > Streptophyta > Pinopsida > Cupressales > Taxaceae > Torreya > Torreya grandis. Next base: position 3,858,521 of record JARHVA010000432.1, on the reverse strand, counting down.
CACTCCTTTCTATATATAGGTGAGAATTCCCCCTCTATTTTCAAGATATGGCTCAGCCAATTCCCCCTCTCCTTTCTATATGTATGTGGTAATTCTACCTATCCTACTTTTCAAACATCCCTTGACAATGACCCCTCTCTTTTATTCCTTAATCCAATAATGTCCTATATAATTATTTTCAAGCATGAAAATTCCCACACTCATTTCAAGATATGGATTAATTTTTCAACTGGGTATAATGTATTCAAGATATGGCTCAGGTAAGATAAATACAATAAGGATTAGATATGAGTATTCGAGATCAAGATATGGCTTAGGTATTCAATTGGGTAGGACATATTAAATTAGGTTGGGAATATGCAAGTAGGTAGGGAAATAAATATAGGTAGGTAGGGGATACTCAAGTAGAAAAAGTAGGTAGTTAATACCCAAGTATAAGAAGGTAAGTAGGGCATAGTTAATATCAAGATATGGCTCAAGTATTTATGTAGAGAATACTCAAGATCAGGATATGGCTCTAGTATTTGATTAGGTATGGCATGTACTCAAGTAGGTAAAGTATACATGGCATACTCAAGTAGTTAAATTAGGTAAGGCATACTCAAGTACATAAAGGTATGCAGGGAATAATCAAGATGAAGATATGTCTTGGCTATTTAGGTAGGGCATACTCATTGAGATCAAAATATGGCTCGATAATTCAATCAGGTGGGGAATACTCAAGTAAGAAGAGTAGGATTTTAATCCTCAATAGTATATATATATTACATATGTAACATGATTATAAATATTATTTATCATTCTATCCTCTAGTCCTAAAATTATAAAAACTAAATATTGACCAGAATGGATTTTGAAAAACTAACTTCTAATGGTAATTTCTATAGCTCTATAATCAATTTTAGAAGATACAAAGTGGCCCTAATTTATTATATTTAGTAAAATAGATTTAAAGTATAAGAATATAAAATGTAATATTAAATTAAATGTAAACTTATACTTATTTTACTAAATATATCCTTATACACACAAATAAAACTCAACACAAAAAATGCAGATCAATAAGCGTACCCAAAACCAAAAAAATGTAGATCAAATGGTGTATACACACAAAAAACCCCATAAAAATGCATATTAAAGGGCGTATGCCCTTTGAAGTTCAAAATTCATATGCCCTTTAGGCTAGATACTAACTTGAATAATATTTTCCCTGATATTTTTGAAAGAAGGGTGTAAACCCATTTGAAAGGGGTGTAAGACCTTTACAAAAAAAGTTGTGTTTTTCATTTTGTCACATTCCCTTTCTCCATTATATTATCCATTCTTAGTATTCTTGACTAGGAAGAACACATAATCTTAAGTGTCACAATTGTGATCCATTGTTGGACTAATTTTTCCATCAAAGTGATTTGAGTTTGAAGTTAAATTATTATTCATTTTTTATAAATATTTTTTGCATTGTCTTTAATAATAATGATGTAGGATCCACACAACCACTTAACACCTAAGAAACATTACGAAAATAAAATTCAATGTAATTCTAGATGTTCAGGTAGGTTGAGAGATTAATAATGGATATGTTAAAAAATTTTCATGAATTATAATAATAAAGTGACCATTATTCATATATAACATATGTTAATCAATAGGACATGAAATATTTAAGATCACCAATCCCCAAAATTTATTAATAAAGTTGTTGACGCTCTAATAGATTTATCTCAATATCTAGAATGTGGGAATATTAAAGGGGCCTCTTCATAAGGATTTTTTTCATCAAAATAACTTGAAAAACTTGGTCACTAATTTCTCTCTCAATCACACCTATGTCATTAGGGATAATTTTTCAAGAAGCTTTATAATCAGGAACATGAAATTATGTTTTATACATGCAAAGGCATTGTGTTAATGTTAAATAGTTTATTACATTTGGACATAAGATTCAGGATTTTTAAAAAAAAATTATTTAGATGCAAGAGGTATTATTATATAACTTGAAGGCTTACCATGTTAAATGTTAATACATATAAAGGTAGTGTGTTAATGTTAATACAAGTAGAAACAATGAGCTAATGTTAAATTACTTGTTTAATTTTGGATATAGGAAGTGGGTTTTTAAAATCATATAATTTTGATGAAAAAAATATCACCCAAAAGATACCTTGTAGATATTACTATTTATTTATTGATGGAAATGGATTTGGCATGCCAATAGGAAATTTTCATGGGAGTGAAGACTCAGAAAAGGCAATGTAATAATCACATAAATGAAGATTTAGAGAGAGAAAATAGAGATGGAGAGTCAGATATAAAAATTTTAGGTTTTGAAAAGGGTGAAGATTCAAAATAATTTAAGAAGAAATAATTATAGATCTTAGTAATATAATAATAGAGGTAGTTATAGTGAATGCAGAGATCATTTGGAATAATATTATATTATCAATCAAATAGATGTGAAGAATTGAAGATATTATTATTAAAATTCAATATGGGCACTTTAGTTGTAGGTGATTTAGTCAATATAGCCTTGGGCCTTGGGAAGATTTACTAAATTTATAGATCCTGAAATTACTTTCCATAAAGGCAAAGCTAGAGCGTAAATGTAAAGTTTTAATTTAAAAAATATAAGAAAAAAAAAAAGTTAACAAGAATGAAAGTAAAACAAAAGAAAAAATAAGAAACATATTAAATTTTTAACGTCAATTCATTTTATTACATTTGGATACAAGAGGTGGAATTTAAAAACATATTATTTAGATGCAAGAGGTATCACTTTACATATACATTGAAGATATTTATATTTACATAGTTAGGTGAAAATAGTTAGACAAATTTAAATTGAGATATCATGGAGGGTGATGACATACATATTAAATTTAAAAATACATCATTTAGATGCAAGAGACATTTCTTGGGAGATGCCTTGAAGGCAAAAAAAAAATGTATATATCATGTTTAAATGTTGATGCAAACAAAGACAATGTGTTAATGTTAATACAAACAAAGACAATGAGTTAATGTTAAATATTAAATTAATTTATTACATTCAAATACAAAATGTGGGTTTTGAAAACATATTTAAATACCTATTTGGTGATACCTTAGGATGGGATAAAACATTTTAATCAATTTATTTCTTTTTACTTATTAAGGTGAAAATAGTTGGACAAAGTTGAATTAAGATATTGGGTCATAATAACATAAATATTAAATGATAAAATAGTTTATTCCATTTGTATATAAAATGTGGGATTTGAAACCATGTCATTTATATGTAAGAAGTATCACCTAGGAGATAACTTTAAGGCAAAAAAAATATATGCATATATCATGTTTAAATGCTAAGGAAAGTAGAGATAGTGCGTTAAAGTTAATATAAGAAGAGACAATTTGTTAATGGTAAATGCTAAATATTAAATGTATATTTTACTTTATTACATTTGAATACAAGGTGCTAGTTTTGAAAATATACCATTTAGATGTTATAAGTATTTTTAAAGAGATCCCCTGATGGTATAAAATTTTAATTATTGATGGAGATGGATTTGGATGCCAATGAATCTCTTGAGAGATGCCTTAAGAGGTATTTCTTGGGTGATAGCTTGAGAAGCATCTCTAAGGTGATACCTTGGGATGGAACAAAATATGTTCTTGGGGCATTTAGACACTTGAGTAACAAAGTTTCACAACCAACTTAGAAAAATTATTACACTTGGATATAAAATGTGGGTTTTAAAAAAAAATCTAAATACCTCTTGGGTAATACCTTGGGATGGAACAAAAAAATTTAGTCAAGGTATTATTATTTACCCATTGAGGTAAAAATAGTTCAACAAAATTAAATTGAGATGTTATGGACTATGATAGACTTAAAACTAAAATTTCAAATATTTTATTAATTTTCATACAAGATGTGGGATTTGAAATCATATCATTTATATGCAAGAGTTATTACCTAGGAGATATCTTCAAGGTAAAAAATCCTATACACACACCATTTTAAATGTTAATGAAAGAAAAGATAGTGTGTTAATGTTAATACAAGAAAAGTTAGTGTGTTAATGTTAAATTTTGAACATTAAATTATTTTTTTACACTTGGATATAATATTTGGTTTTGAAAACATATTATTTAGATGTAAGAGGTATTGCCTAAGATAGGCCTTGAAGGTATTATTATTTACTTGTCAATAGAGATGGATTTAATGGCTAATGTATCTCTTGAGGGTGTTGATAGGTATATCTTATGTGATAAATTGAGGGGTATATATTGGTTGATACCTTGGTATGGAACAAAACATGTTCTTGAACTAAAATTTTCCCCAATAGTGAAAAGAACACTACAAAGGTTGTAATTTTTTATTTCTTGGTGTAAATATATTGGTAACATGGATGAATGGAAGTAACAACATAGACTTTAGGACCTCAACGTATTGTTGCCACATTAATTAAATTTCATCATTGATTTGAGTCACACATCAGATGTGGAGTCCTATTACACTCAAATCAATTCTCATGTCATCCTCATCCACTCTCAATAATTGAAAATGACAAATCAAATATGTCACCACCTTGTAAGATATGGAACCCTTTACAATGGGTGATTTGGGTCATGTAAATCCAACCAACACCCTAAATATAGGTTGGGTATATAATATGTCCCCCTTGGAATATGGTATCACCTAAAATACCTTGTCATACTACTCACCATTAATACCCAATGCACGTTGAAATATTTCACCACTTGCATGTTATTTATCACCTTGCCCTTTCTTCTTGGGGTCTATGTTTAGATTTTACATATGTTTTTAAGTTGAATTTAATCATTCCAAATGTTAATATATTCATATCATGGATGAACATAAGTTACAAGATAGAATTTGGTACCTCAATGTCTTGAATGCACATAAACAATAGTGTAATGCAAATTTGAGCCACTCATTAGACATGGAGTGATATCACAACCAAATAAATGATCATGGCATCCTTATCTACCCTTAACAATAGAAAATGAGTAGTCAAATATGTTTCCACATGAAAATCTACATACCAATTTGAAATGTGTGTAAGTCATGTAAATCTAACAATTGGCCTAAATTTGGGTTTATTGTATGATCTGGAGCTTATGGTGTCTGATATCAAATAAAATAACCTATAATTACTACTCACCATCACCACCAAGATCACCTTGAAATATTTCACCACTTGCATGTTTTATATTGCCTATCCCTTCCTCACCGCTTATTCATTGCTCAAGCTCTAAATGAGAAATAAAATGTCTCCTCCCTGCATAACTCATTGTCACTTCATGTGAAGGAACACACAAGGTGCATAGTTTGTAGGTTATCAAAAATGGACACTGGATTGATGTACAACCCACTTCTCATTTAATAGTCAAATACATTGGAGATCAGTTAGTAGTGATAAGCAAGGGAACATACCATAATGTATGGCATTGTATTTTGCTCACTGAGCATGGAAATAATTTATATGTGACATCATTTTACAAGCCATCCAAAATAAAAAATTATGTGATACATGTTATCAACATCCTCCAATTGGTCTACACTTTACATCACTCTCCTTCAACTTGGCTACCTTTCTTCCAAGTGTCAACTGCTTCGTGTCATAAAAAATAACCCACTTCTCAAGAGGGAATTTAGTTTGATGTTATTGGATGATAAATAGATTTAATTAAGACTTTAAAATCTTAATTAATTGCCCAAATTATTATATTTATTATTAATCTATATTATATTATTATAATATATAAAAATATATATATTATATTATTATAATATTATAATATATTATATTATAACATATTAATATTATCTATATCTATATCTATATCTATCTATCTATTGATCTCTATATATATATATATATACATATATTCTTATAATATCATTAATATACCTATTTATAGATGGAAACAACTATATAACAACCCTAAAATAATTCCCACATACTTTCATATATATTTAGAGACAAAGATGGTTTCCATTTGTTGTTTATTGTATATGAAGAAATTTTTGATGATCTCAAATATAAACTAAAATTATATGATACCCCTACACAACATTATATCCAAATGGATGCCATAAACATTATCCATTTATTCTTCAAAAATTAGAATGCAATCTATAGTATGGACAAATGGAAGCTAAAAGATAGGATATGAGACCTCAATGTCTTATCCCCACATTTGTGGCACTACCTTGTTGATTTGAGTTGCACATTAGACATGGATCCCTATCATAATAAAATTGACACTCATGATATCCTCTTCCTCCCTTGATAATAAAAAATGGCCATTCCAAGATGCTTCCACCTTGTAAGTTACGTACCCATTTGCAATGGGTGATGGACATGTAAATCCAAAAGTTACATTGAATATAGGTTTCATGTTTGATATGGGCCCCTCACCATCACTGCTCATCTCACCTCAAAATATTTCACTATTTTTGAGTTGTCTGTGGCCTTGGAATTTATTATAGGGGTCTAAGTATGACATTTTTGTATGTTCTTAAGCCTAATGTAATTTCTCTAGGCATAAATATATTTTTATCATGGATGAATGGAAGATACAAGATAGACTTTGGGACATCAATGTCTTATCCCAATATCAACGACTTTGTATCATTGATTCACATTACACATGAGACATAGAGCACTACCAAAATTAAAATAATATCTCATGACATCCTCATCTACCCTAGATAATAAAAAATGGTCAATGAAATATGTTTCCACCTTGAAAGCTATGGAACCCTTTGCAATGCACAACGGTCATGTGAATCCAATAGTTGTAATGAATCTAGTGTTGGTGTACAATATGGGCCCCTTGGTGTTCGATATCAACTAAAATTACTTATCATTCACCCTACCATCAATGCCTAACTCACCTTGAAATATTTCACTAATTACATGTTTTATATGGCCTTTTCTTTTCTTTTAAGGGTATGAGTATGGCATTTATGTATTTTCTTAAGATTAATGTAGATTATTATCAAAATATTTATATTATTAATAATATTATTTATATTTATATGTTATTATTTATATATAATATTATATTAAATATAATATATAATAAATTATATTATTAATATTATTTATAATTTTTTTATTTACTATCAATTTTATATTATGTATAATAAATAATATAATATTAAATAATCATATGTTGTAATCCGATATTTATTAATAATATATGTAATATTATATTACATATGTATGTATTTAAAAGTAGCTCCGTAGTGGTGTGAAACATGTCTATGGTACATGCAAAAATAATAAAACATGGTAGTTTACATCATTGTATAGTGGACACAAATGTAGAGTGTATCACTCTCCTTAACCATTGGATAAAACAAGGTACTTTATCTACCAATTCCCACTATAAAAAATGTCAATTCCACCTCCGCCCTACTCATCATCTCATATGGAGTCAATGTGTTTTTCACAAGGTCAAGGGTTTGAGTCTCCTCCCACTCCTCTGACCAATATGTTTTAATTCACAATTCATTCATGATTATCATTTTCAAGGCCTTATTTTTTTCTATTTATTTGGGCTAACTTTGATTTGCATTGTTTCCATTCACATTGGTTTCAACCATGTTGCATTGTGTTTGAATTAGATGCAACTATTTTGTATTGATATTACTTGCATTATTTTGATCATGTAGTGATTTGAGTTGAGCTCAAATGAATATGACTACCATTCATTGCTCATATCTCACTGCTTCAGTTTCAATAGTCAAAATCTCCTTGCACAATGAGATCAACCCTTGAGCATCCTTCCTCAACACCTCATATGTTTTTTTGCATTGGTTTTATTAATAATCTAAAGTGACAACTTGAAATGATATGAGGAAAAGAGGATAGTTAGAATTTAATTAACATATAAATTTATGTTCCAAATACTACTTACTATCAATTATTCTTAAAGGTAAAAAGTATGCCATAAGGGAGATGAAACATGTTTTTTATAATTGCATAAATGTAACTACTTTAATACATATAGATTATTATTTTTACAAAATTTTATCCTATATACTTTATGCACCTTTACATATGAATTATTGTATGGGTAGTTTATTATTTTATAAAAATTGTGTTTATAGATCTCTCTTTGGATAGATGAAATGTGATTTTTGTAACAACATAAATTTAGCTACTTTGACCAATATAGATATTGATTTTCCAAAAATCAAATATTTTAATGTTTTTATATATTTTATGGGAATCATGATGCTAATATATTAAAATAATGGTTTAAATACCTATTTTAGATAAGAAACATTTTTATAAACATTATAACAAAAAAAAATCCAATTTCTTATTCTTGGAGATATCCAAATTATAATAAAACTATGTTTTCAAAAGCATGCAAAAACATCTACTAATAAGATTGCCAAAAACTAATATGCTCTAGCTAATTGATTTTATATGTGGGTTATTTGATGAAAGAGTAATTCAAGTAAATGAGAATCACATGTCAATGTGAAGAAGTCATTCTAGAAGAGACAAAAAAAAATCAGAAACAATATTCATCATGTAAAAATGTCTATTGAGAAGACTATTTTTTTAAATTTTGCTTTAGTCATTGAAAAAGATAGATTCCATTCTTATCGTAATATTGTGATTATGGTTTTCAATTACTATTCTAATTGGGTCACCTTTACAAGAAGCTAAAGTTTTAATCCTCTACATTATGATTTTATCTTAATTATGGGTCAACTGTTTAGACTTGGAATATTGAGATTCTTGTTTCAAATTTAAACATAGCTTTTCTATAAGCTTAATTTGATGTAATATAAAAATATGTTTATCACTTTTTGGAGATCAAAAAAATATTGGAATTGATGATGTTATAATTACTCAAATTCTTATTCCAAAATACTAACATAATATGTTGATCTCTGAGGTTATTCATGCTTTACTTCACCATATCCATATACATCTACAATTTGCAAATGAAAAATTATTGTGTGCAAGAAGCAACAGATCAAACCTAAATTTCCATTCAACATTTTATGTTTAAATGTGAATTAAAAAATACATGAAATATTTATGGATAAACATTAACCAAAATTAAAAAAAGTGATGGGTATGGAATATCCCACAATGATAATAATTTTGAGTCATGGCAAGTTTATAAGGTACTACATGGACAAATCTACAATGTTAGCAAGGGAGTATTATTGACCATTTTGTGAATCTTTCATGCCAAACTGGACACCCTCCTCTTTTTTTTAATTAAAATCTTATTCTTCATGACCTTTTGCCTTGAAACTAGGTCTTAACCCTTTAAAAATCAAGGAAAAGTTGCTTTTGTGCAGGTGTTGTCTCATCAAGCATTGGTATTTTTGAGCACTCACAGAGTAAATCAAGTTCTCAAAATAGCATTACTTGTAAAATTTACAAGTAATAAGTAGGAGCACTTGATAAACCCAAAAGGGTTTATGGCTAGTTCCAGTGTAAGTCAGGTTTTGTGAACTACTTTACTTGCCAATTTTCATGAGTAAAAGTAGTTCAAAAACCTGATAAAGGTCAGAGTTGTTCAATTCAAGTTTGTGGGATTACTTGACTTATGATATTTCATGATTTGGAGTCATTAAAAAACTTGAAAGGCTAAAAAAGAAGCAATTGGGTTCTTTGAGACGTCTTTACTTTAAGCTTTTTGAGTAAGTCCTTCAGAAGAGCTTGAATTGGTCTTAGATGCTTATTAAGGCAAGTGTTTTTTCACGGAGGGCCCCTAGGCATTCTATAGGGTCATTTTAAATTTCATTGAATGGTATGTACCCTTGCAGGGGCACTTTAAAGATGAAACAAACCTTTACAAAACTTTTGAAGTGTATGTTTGAAGGCATAATGGACCTTGCAGAGGGTTTTTTGTCAGTGTGAGGACCAATTCAAAAGTTTTGAAAGGTAACTAGATGCTCAAAATGCCCTTGTAGAGGGTAGTCAGTTGAATCAAAGGGGAAAGACAAGAATCCTGAAGGGAACTTGCCCTTCGAGAAAAGTGACAAGCAAAAGGAGTTTTCCTTTGGATAAAATGTTTGAAGGAATTCCTTCAGACATTTTGTCTGAAGGAAAACCGAAGAAGGCGACTTAAGGTCAAATTCCTTCAGACAAAATGTCTGAAGGAATTCCTTCAAACATTTTATATAAATAAATTTGATGGTCATAGAAATCCTGAAGGTTGACAATGCAGAGGAATAAAGCCAAGGAGAATTCCTTTAGACAAAATGTTTGAAGGAATTATTTTAGACATTTTATCTGAAGGACATGTTGAAGAAAAGACCACCCACAGAAAAGACCCACAAAGAGAAAGAATAGAAAAGACCAAGGCAAAGGAGAATTCTAAGGAAAGAGATAAAACACAACCAAAGACACATTAGAAAAGAAAAAACAAGGAATAGTTTCAGCTACTAACAAAGACAAAGGATAGAATCAATGACCACTCAGACCAAGACAAGTGACATAGACAACTCATCAGAAGGAGTTAATATATTTAGGTAGAATATATCTACCAAAAACCAATAAATTAGATTGGTTTTTGAAGTATATAAGAGAGTAACCTATATTTTCATGCTTCGCCATTAATGCACAACCAATTGCACCCAGCATTAAAGAGAGTATGGTCCAGCCACAACAACTTGGGCATGGCTTTGTCAGTTGATAGAAGGAGCATCCCATGCTTTTGCAGGCCTAGGATAGTAAGGGCAGTGACTTGGACATCTATAACATGGCTCTCCCATACACAGTTTGAAGAATATGGAAGAAATATGGTCTTTTGGTCTCTATAGAAGTGTTTAACTCAGCATGGGTTTCCATTCCTTGATTTGTCAACTATCTTGTTTCTAGTTCTCTATATATTTGTAACTTCTCATTTAAAAAAATATCTCTCAGCTTGTATGGAAAATCCCTAAAGGAATTTACCTTGAATTAGAAGAAGCATTTTTACCTCCATTTGAGCTTGCACTTTGGCATATGTCTATGGTTTTATCTTGTGTTAAGTCATTTTATTTTCTGCTTTCATAAGTTTATTCCAACATATCTAGTGTATTGTGAGTACTTCTCTTGTAGGTCAACAAGAAGTGTCTAGAATAGAGTATAGGCACATGTGAATAGGTTATCCATAGTGTGTCTTAGAACACCTCTGGTATTTCTTCCTCCCTATATCTCCATAGGACCCCCTATTGAAACACTGATGTAAGAAAGGTTCTCATTTGAATGAAGTGTATGCTTACTTATCTCTAGTGTAAAGTGTATGTCAAAGCTGAGTAGACCAAACATTTTGGTGCATCACCACTTTAGTTTAGGTTGTGATTTCCAATATTTCTCTCCCTTTTCATCCCCCCCATTGTTAGCAGTAGGAAATATAGAGCCTCAAGGTGCATCAAAGGGAGCTAAACCCTAATCTAGAGATTGATCCCTCATGTTTGCAACCCATAGCAAGAGGGATGTCTCCATTGTGTCATGTGGATGAAGAGAGATAAGCCTCCTTTTATAGGGTCAAATCCACTGCATCAACAAGTATATTGGAGTGATTTTTTCACAATTATGTTTGACCTTAAATTTTATGTCTCTTTAACTACTACTTAGAAATTTAAACCCTAAATTTTACATCTATTTTATTGTCACTTGATTTTTTTTCTTTGAGAAGTTTATAAAAAATCATACTATCTTGGTCATACAATGGAGTTTTATTATTTCCTAAAAATATTTTTCATACCCTAATAGTGGTGTAGTTAGATTGATGTTATTTATCACCACTTAGTAGGAAATTGATGAATAAGGTAATATAACTATTAATCAATGTAGTATGTAAAAAATACAAGATAAGAAATTTTAAATCGATATCTATCAAAGTATTTTTGATAAATGTATTTAATTTCTTCCTTTGCAACATAAATTCTATTTATATTACAGTGGTCATTATTATTTTTTTAGATTCTTGAATTTTTAGATGGTGGTTGTATTTATTTTTATTTCCCTTCCAACTTTCCATTGTATTTCTCCTTGGAAGTTTCTTGTTGATTTGAATTGAAAGACCTTGAATTTTTATCTTTCCTCTTGTCAAAATTGATGTAGAGGGCTTGCACACATGCATTATCTATATTATTTAGTTTGAAAAGTACATGCTTTCATATGTATCTATGGATCCCTCCAAGATACATCAATACTACCCATGAGACCTTTGGAGAAATCCCTAACAAAAGAGATTTCTTCTAAAATTCAATGGTGTACTCATCCTCACTTTTGATCTTGTTTTTTTCAGAAGTGTTTCCATTTTATCAATTATTCCTCATTAAGGCTTATGGGGAAAAATTGTTATTATAATAATTCCTTGAAGGTTTCCATTTCCCTCACGGGTGGAGGACCTTTATTTAGCCTCAAAGTATTATTTTAGCTCTCCCACCTTATCAAATCAATTTTTGGATTATTCAAGTGGGTGAATGAGATTATTTGTTCCTCAATTATCCCATGTATGCCAAATTAAACCTCAATTTTATTGAGCCAAATGTTAATCTTATTTAAATCACCTTATTTTTGATAAGAATTTAATTTCGCCTCCACCTTGAAGGGTGGTTTGAAGAGATACAATATTTGAAATATTTCATTTATAGATATTTTCCCATTCTCTTCTTCCTCTTATCTTCTTCCTCCTCTTCTTGTTGGTCTTCTTATTAAATAGGAAATCCAAACTTTGTAGTAACATCTACCACCAATCTACTAATGAAATGCATTAGACTGACTTGTGTTTGGGTTATACTAGTGACTATAACTTCCAACTTTATAAATCATGCCTTATGTACATCTTATTCATATGGTTCCATGGTTATAACTCAAGCCTTTTGACTTCTAGATTCACTTTCACTAGCAACTATAGCTTCTAGCTTTGAAAATAATGCTTTATGTACATATTCCTCATATGGTTCCATGGTTATAACTCAAAATTTCATCCTTTTAGATTAAATTTCAGGTTCATAAGGCTCTAGTGACCATTTTGGTATTTCCCTTATTGGGTTGAAGGCATAAACTTACTTTACCACAAAACCAACAATAAACTCTAATATTGTATTTAATCAATAATTTGCATTTTTATACCATTATAAAACACCAAAATAATTATTACTAGCTTTTATAATGTTGATTCCAATGTTATGATAATAAAATTAAACATAAAATAAGAATAGATGTATGGAAATGAAATCCATAAAACATAAACAAAATAACAACCCTCAAATTGAAGACATCAATTTACATGGAGATAATAACTATGAAGAATATATATACCATTTCTAAAATTGAAGACCAATTATATCAAGTCTGAGCTACCAAATATTTCATTGAAATAGACATTAAGTCAAGATAGCATAAAATACCCATTGACCCCTATCAAAAATTACTGAGGTGGGTGTAATGATGATGACATCAGTTATAGTAATGATTGCCATGCCATTGATATGGAAAACCAACATATTCTTAATGTTTAATTTCCTAGTTTTTTTTTAGCCTTTGAAATAACCTATTTCATTGCACTTATGATAAAAGTGGGTTATTGAAGTTGGATTCCATTGGAGCATTACATATTTATTCTCCTTATGATGTACATTTGGAACTATTGACATGTCCTGAAGTATCAAAGTAAAGTGTAGACTAAAGTTTTTATGGATTTAATATTTGAACTAGGTTCTAATATTAGTACAAAAAGGGTTCTAAGAATTAGGTTTATATATAATTAACTTGTTCATGGAGTTCCTCCAATATTTAAGATTTTTTTTACAAGCATCCATACCTTGTATCCACCATAATCTTTACAAATATTGAGTACATTCTAGCTCCATTTGTTCTAATATTAACAAAGGGTATGTGAGGTGTTTAAAAAAAAAAAGTCTAATCTTTATTAACTCTATTATACAACCCCTATGTTATATTATATTGTCTAATTAATTGAAATATTACTTTGCCTCATTACCAAATTATACAATAATTTGGAAGAGACCACATTTCCATTCATAGACTAAAGTTGAAGTTAACTTTGAAATCAATTATAAATTTTGTTTTGATCTATGTGCTAAAACTCATGGATGGTTATGTCAATGTTACTTTTTGAACATGGAATTTTAATTTAATTTATATATTAATATCACATGTGGCCAATAATATCTAATTTAGACTGAAAGTAAATACATGTATGAGATGATATGGTAGGATTTATTAGTGTATCTCTAATAAACATGTAGGTGGTGGGATTGCTTAATGCATCTCCAATAAATATAAATGAAAGATAAAAAATAAAGAAAAAAGGCATTCGATGAAACAAAAACATGAGGCAGTATAAGTAATGTTTGAAAACCCAAAGTTAAATCAAATACATATATTTTTGATAGGAGGCATGGAAGAAATGGGTCATGGGGATCATGGTATTTGTTTATTTTTATCAAAATAGACATTTGACTAATTTCCATGTCATTAATTATAATAGAAATTTATGTTTCAAATATTACTCAATAAAAAGCACTTCGTAAAGTACTAAAAAATAATGGGGTCCAACTCACTTGTCAAGGAGTAATTTATTACCATGGAATTCTTTACCCAAATCTATATCAATAATATTCTCTTGTGTAACCATTTATATTGTCACATGCATTGTACAGATAAGTCACATGAAAGATACATTGAACATGACCAAATTTAATGTAAATAATATCAGAAGGTAGTTAAAATATAATTTTATCATTCTCATGCATTTTTTACATTAAAGTTGGACAAATTAATACATCCAATACATAAATGTTAGATAGATTAATGGATCCAATACACCCCATATTAGGTTATCACCATAGTATTCATAAAATCAACTTTTAAATATTCAAGTTACAATAAAATAAAATAATATTGTTCACTTACTATGGTGTAAAATTTGTAGTATGTAGTTTTAAGAGGAAAAAATTTATCTTATTATTCTCTTTTTCTCTTATCCTGATGATGGCTCACAGAGTGTGATCCAAAATATTTATCTAAAAATATTTTACATGGTTTAATCCATAATTTTTTTATCTTTACTTTTTGGATTGTGGAAACAATATCTCTCTTATTGAATAAACTTGTTTCTTATAATTTTAAACTCAGATTCTTAATTTAAAATTTATTAGCCCCAAGAAGTTTTAGGTTATATGTATCCTTGTTGAAAATTGATTAACATGCCCTACTACATGATATCCTCTTCTAGTTCAACATGTTGGTTACATGGTCTAGAATAATGTCCTTGGTAGCAACAATGGTTGGGATACAATGGGCCACTATGTAACTTATAATGTTGTGACTCTTGGTTATCTTAATTTTGGCTCTCTTTCTATTATTTATTCTCATACTTGTACCATGTTGTGCCTCTGAAGTGTATAATAGTAGTGTAACATAGTTATCTAATTCTCTGAGCTGATATACCTAAAAAGGACTAAGAGGGGGAAAATAAAAAAAATGATTCTAATGAGATAACTAATGTTAACAACATTCTACTATTTTTTCATCCATGTTATGCATGTCATGAAATGAGATTTTGCACAATAAATATAACTACAATCAAGGTAAACTTAACTTGTTCTTTTCTATAGTTATATTAATAATATATTTTAGAACATTTACCAAATAAGCAATGGGAACCTCTAATTTCCTTAATAACACAACACTCAAAAATACTTTCTCCACTTATTACTATTTATATCATGGAAAAAGAGAGAAATAATTCTTGTATATCCTTTCCATATATAATCCTACTAGTTTAAATATGGAGGGATACTTGACACAAGAAATTCTAACTTAGGGTTTCAAATAAAATTTGTCACTACCACAAGAATCAAAACTAATAATAATTTTTTTCATGCTAGGATTAGATTCAAATAATGGGGTCAAAACTCATAGCCCTAGGTAACTAGGTTAGCATAGGATATCCCCTACATAGGGATATTTTATCCATGCATAAATCTAAGTACAAATCCATGTAATTGTTATAAGGCTTGATATTAACAATATGGTCATGGTTTATAATCCCACACCTTTATGGTGAGATAGTATCTAGGCACTATTCATTTTCAATGATCAATCCTATCAAAACTTTATTTGTTTATGAATTTGACTCTCTATATTATGAGGCTAAATACTCAAAAATGATTAATGCATATATTATCTGAAATAAGAAGATCTAGTAAAATCCATCCCTTTTACAAATAGAAGTAGAATAACCAAATACTTTTAACAAGAATATATTCCACTAGCACTCTATTTTGTCAAACATGAACATAAATGGAAGTACCAAGTTAGGTCTATACTTCATATATAGTCAATGAGGGAATTCATTCAACTCATTTTTTTCCTTTGTAAAATTAAGAAGTTAAATAATCACATTAATTTTGCATTTATCCTTATTTATATTAAAATTAAAAGATGTTGTGAAATAAATGTTAGAACTGCTTACAACTATTTAGTGTTCCTAAGAATTACCATCATAAATACACAATGACATAATATTTTTTATTAGTGAGTGATGGAATCTAAGGTTTTTCTAAGTAATAATACAATAAAATCAATACAAATACATAATAAACAACATTTATAGTATTCATTTTTTATCCCTATTCTAACTTGGAGAAATATATACTAAAGCAATGCAAGAGTTGATGTACTATTGTGATAAACTGATTAAGAAAAGTATTCTTTATCAACATACCATTATTAGTATGTCATTCTATGAATATTCAAGAATTCTTAACTAAATTTAAAAAATGAATATAAATGATAAAATATGATTACTGTATTCATCCATTATATTGTAAATCATTGTAAGGTAGGGTAGAGTGATATGCAATTGCCAACATTAGGGTTTCATTTATAAGTATCACTGAGTTGTAAAGATTCATGATTTTTTTAGGATAACCAAACATATGGATAATGTACTATATTAATCATCCATGGATCATAAGGTATGGACATGATAGTTTCACACCTAGCTTAAGGTGTCAAAGTTCAATATAGTTCCTTGGTTTAAGGTAATAATCCCTAATAGTTAGTAAGGACTTGTTTAACCCTAATTTTAGATATATGTGTTTATATAAGTTCAAGGGGTATTATATTATATTTTATGTAAGGATGGTGAAATAACATAAATATTAGGCCAATTAATAAAAAACTTAGGCAAATAATATTCAAACTTTATACAATTGAGATTGTTAAAAAATACTAAAGTAAAATTATTGATAGATATTAAAATGAATTAGAAATAAATATGTTTGAAAGTTTATTGTGCACATGTATATTTGGTATGGAACATGTTATAAGTGGACTAGAATATGATCTTGAAACAATCATCAGATTTTATAAATATTATTTGTGGTCTAACACTTGTGTCAAATTTAGACAGTTGCATCAACATAGGTGCCTGACTTTGACACATATATCATGTATGGAATACTGATTGGATATGGATGCAACCAATTATATAATTTTGGGTTTTTTTCACCTTTATGTTGATGTATTCAGATCATGTGCATAAACTATCACTCTTTCTCAAATGATCAAACCCTAACTCTTCACCCTTGGAGTGATTATGGGAAAAATAGCTTAGTGGACTCATGGTGTTGAGCTGCCCCGAAGAACCCTCTATAAATTGGTGTTTCCTACATATATAATACTATAAATAGGGACTTATAATTATGTATTTATCCCCTACATGTTGTATTATGTGTGTACAAATATACAATGTGTGATAAGTAAAGACATGTAGTGACCTAACTTGTAACTTGGAAATTATGGATTATAAACTACTATTGGAATGCTTCAGACCTATGGAATACTACTCCTATGATTGATATATAAATAGGGATGAATAGGGTAGATTTTATCACTTGACTGCTTGATTTTATGATTATTTATATATGGCCTTGTGAGTTGTATGTGATTTTTAGGTGATTGATAGGTGGGGAATGAACGAGGTTTGATCTAATAATATATCAATCCATTTTAGAAATATTTAAAACTAAATGACTTAGGCCAAAATTTATGATATGTTAATTTTTTAAATTGGATGACTTTTTGGCATTGGACACTTTGCAAGAAAAGTGGACACTTGTATCCATACATGTGTCTGTCTGGGATACAAGTGTCCATGAAGCTATAAAATAGGTAAAAGTCTAAAATTGGTAATGAAGGATAATAATTAGGTTTAGATATTTTTGCATATTAGATAAGGCTTGGTCATCAGAATAATAATGGTTGGCCTAAAAGTTAAGAAATTTGGTACAAGGAGATAATGAATTCAATTTTTTCAGCAATAGGAAGGTTTAGAACTAAAAGGTATAATCATGATATATATTTTCCAAGAGTTAAAAACTAAGGTAATATAAATAATATTTTAGTCTCTAAATTTTCTCCCCAATTTAACCTAGTAATTAATTAATTATTCTTTTAAAAGAAAAAAATGTGTACCTAGCTGTGTATAACATGCCTTATCTTTGTGTGAGCCCAACTTGAGTGTTTTATTAGTGACTGACTTGCAACCAAGATCATGTTACATTATATAATAAGTGTATAAAATATGAAATTTAAATAATTTGAAATGCTTAAAATTAATAAGATTAAGGTTAGGAGTACCCATGTGTGTCAATCAACCATCTTGCCTTTTGGCAATTTGATTTGAAAGGATGCCTCATTATGAAGCATTAAGGCCAAATTTAGGATAATTAGGTGCATGTGTTCTCCAATATATATACATATATATACATATATATATATATGTATATATATACATATATACATATATATATATACATATACATATATATATATATATACATATATATATATACATATATATATATACATATATATATATATATATATATATATACATATATATATATACATATATATATATATATATATATACATATATATATATATATACATACATATATATATATATATATACATACATATATATATATATACATACATATATATATATATATATATATATATATATATATATATATATATATATATATATACACACACACACATACACACACACACACACACACACACACACACACACACACACACACACACACACACACACACACACACACACATATTTGAGAACACATGCCCCTAATATTAGTGTAAAGGTGAGTTGAAACATGTACATTGGTCTTGTTTCATTTCAATCATGAAACCTAAACATGTGAATGATCTGGTGAGTGTGAATAATTTAATCAAGTCATAACATATATATAGTGACAGTGGATGAATTAATCAAATACAACCTATATTTATAATAAATTTAGATGATCTAAATAATCTAACTTATAACTTTCATAATATTGAGTGATTTAATCACTCAAAATTTTTTAGTCATAAAATGTCACTTGATTGTAATGAGTGTTACTTAAGACAACCCATCCCTAGATTAGCCATAGACCTATCTTAGGGCCTCTTTTGACACTTATACAACTTTAGCTCAGGCCTTTACACATCCCTATACATCTCAAAATTAGTCCCAAACCCTCCCATAGGGATACATGCCCCTTGTGCCTCAGGTTCTACCACTTGGATACTAGTATTATACTTTGGACACTAGCACCATGTGTTAGTATCCCACTTTTAATGGTAATTTATCTTACCTAATTTCAACCCCAACATATATATTTTCAAATCCTAAGATAGCTAGGGTTGGCCTAGACCTATTTCAAACCCCAGATAAGCACAAAATCAGTATAAATACATAACTTTTGGCCCTTTATCCACTAGATGGAGATCATATGTAAAATACACAAATAATCTTAGAACAAGTTGTGAACAAATAAGATTATTGATCCTTATTCTAACCCACTTTTGCATATAGTCATCTAAATCCATCCCAAGCCCAAAATACATAGATTTCTAGTCTCAATCCTCATTCAAAACACTCAAGTTGACACTAATACTAACATTCACTTGCACTTGCACCAAACACCTAGGTGGGATAACTACATCAGGCTTGATCCCTCCTTAGAGTATCAATATGTAAAAAAATCTCAACACAATGGGGTTTTGAGGATGTCTAGCCTACCCAAATAACATCACACTTTTTCTACTTGTGCCACTCAAATACCCTAACAACATGAAGGTTTAGGATTTGTTCCTAAATCAACCCAAAATAGTGCATAGACAGTGAATCTGAGCTCATCCACATAGGTATAGGTAGGTCAGACTCAACCAAAGGTATACCCAGAATACCATATCACTTTCTACACAAAGGACATTAAAAATTAAAGTTAGACACTAGTGCTCAAATGCTACTATCCAAGGTATCATGTTATTTTCTAGAAGGGTTTTTAACAAATGGACCCTATTTGTGATACTTAGATTTGATTCCGCACCAATTTTTAGGATCTATATCATCCATCTCAATCAATTTACACCTAAGTACTTATTTGTGTCATTCATTATTATTTTTAGAAATATAAGATTAGGTTAATTCTTGCACAAAATCAATGGATGTATTTATTACATATTTTTACATTGATTTATTTTACTCTGACCCTTTAAATATGTAGAGATTACAATCTATAATACCTTAAAAGTTAAATCATTTGGTGAACCCAACTTACTTTGAATACTACCCAAACTTTAGACCTAGATGATATTAGGGTCCATATACTTTTGTTTCCTATTTTTAGTGGTTGTGTTAGGATTTTTATACCTGATATATCCTACCCTAGTAGCCTTCTTCCAAGTTGTATTGCCAAATTTCATGGGTAAATAAGATTATTTTCCTCCTCCTCATCTCTAAGAGGGTGATAGATACATTCCATCTAACTAGGTCCATGTTATCACTCCAAAAGTGAGGTAACATATACTACTATTTCAGATGTCTATACTCAGCCTATCCATCCTTCAAACCCTTCTCTTCCCATATCTCCCATTTAGGATGTATGTTTGCATGTTCAATCATATGCTATTACGATTTGTACTTATGATATTTTATGTGATAAAATTATTAGGATGAGTAAGCTAATTTAAGAATTAAAAAATTAGAATCAAACATTACATGGAGATATTACAACATTGGAAATTTATATTACAATACAAAAGCCTCCAAGGCACACTAGTGTTAATCATGTATATGCATCTTCACCTAGTCAACTTATGGCAAGCAATGTTACATATCAAAACAAGAAATCACAAAAAAGTGCATATACAACTAATGAATTGAAAGGTATTTAAAGATAAAATATAAGTTCAAGTTAGATTTCAAGGCAAATGATCAAAACTAAGTTGATCAACCTACCTCCTCTACATTCAGTGAGGAGATATAGATATTATTGTGCATATCATAAAATGCATGGGCACCACATTGATTCATTTTTAGAATTGAAAAGGAAATACAATAGATACTTGATATAGATGAATCAAATAGTGACACATTATACAAATAACATACAATGGCACATGTATAAATTTAAAAAGGGCCAAATTAAAAAATAATACAAAAGTGGTTACCAAAGCATAACTCAGAACAACAAAAGGTTCTTGAAGCAAAATTAGAGAAAAAAACAATAAAAAAAACACATCTAAAATAAGTGAAGGATATAAATATACCTATAAGAAATGAGGCTCAAATTTCAAAGCAGTATGGGTTACAATATCTACAATAATTTGATTATCACGATCAAGGTTTGGGCAAGCAGGCCCAATGCATCACTATTCCTATTCTAGTACTTGATAATATTTGTCAAAAAGGTTTATGATTTATTGAACATCCTAAGGTAAATCATTTAAAGATAGTTTATCAAGGCACAAAATCTAGATACATAGGTAATGTTACAAAAATAAAAATAGCTTAAGTTACACATTCAAAATCTAACTAAGGAAACAACCATTCTCAAAAGATGGTTTCTAACAACAGAGTCTTGAAATAAAGTTAGACCTATAGTGAATATATTTTTATATGGAAAGATCCCAATCAATAATATATAAATTTCTAATCAAAATGCATAAGATGATTGGAACAACCCAGATTATTATGATATAGGCTATTCAAAAAGTGAAGATTCTACCTATGTTACACAAAGGCATCCCATCAATGACATGTGGGGTTTATATCACCATTCATTACCATCACACAATTCTTATCCATAAATCTCTCCCTCCACATAGTTTCATCCATTTCCAGTTTACTTGTACATAGTTTCATCCATTCCCAGTTTACTTATACATAGTTTCATTTATTGTGCTTCTTGTATATAATTTCTTTTATCTTACTACTTGTATATAGTTTCATTTTCATGGTGATTGTACATAACTTATATAATAATAAAACATAAAAATAATAAAATATGTTTAAAATATAAAAACATTCAAATATTATTTAAAAAACACAAAATTTAGATTATTTGCATATCCATGTTTACATTCTTTATGCTTGATAGGTGCTATATATGCTAGTTATCTTAGTATAATCAGTTTTATCATACATACACGATTCACTTGTTCTTATCGAGTGTTACACATATTATTATAGACTTAGGTCAATTACATAGATCCAATTTTTTTATTATCAACCCATTGGGGGCACATACATAGCTACACAGATTCATCATTGATACATTCACCCATTGGGGGCATCACGTACACAACTTCCAATTTTTTAGGTTACATCCTTCTATACTCTATATAATAAATTTAGCATTGTTATATCTTGATATTGATCATCCTATATTACTTATATTTTTTGTTGAATACTATTACTATAGACTCAATTTATGTACATAGTTGATATTATACATATTTGTACCACATGTTCATGCATACTTTCATTTATAGCTTTCCTAGTTTAGATTTGTTTGTGTCTCTTTTATTTTACATCTATTTGATGTAATTTAAATATGCCATTAATCTACGACTCTACACCAATTAATTTCATTGTGTGTATGATTTAGATATGTGCCCATATCCTTGTGTGTGCCTTTTTGACTGTGTATGAAGGAATTTGAACATGTCCTTCCATGTGTCTCTAAGCCAACCTTGATTTCTCTATGCATATGTGGACATTTGAACATGTCCTTGTATCTTTTATCTTTCTTAGACTTAGTGACATGTGCCTATTTCCCTTGTATTTTGGCCCCATGGCCTACTTTGTGTGCTACATGTGTGTTGTATGTATGCTTTCATGTATGCATCATGGAGAAGACAGTTATCTCTTGATTGTTTAACTTGCACCTAGTTTTTGATGTCATGAGTGCCCTCATGCATCTCCCCTTCCTCCTTGGGTGATTTGATGGACATCATACCCCATCCTCCTATGTAGTTACTCAAATTATTCTAGAATTATATAGTTCATATAAATGCTTACATTGTTATATCTATCTTGATAGCCTTGTGAATGCTAGATATAACATACATCATACATTACCAACTTATGATCAAATTATATTAAATTATAATGTAATGTATACACATTATATTGGTTTATTATGTAGATATAATATGTTTTTAGCCTAACACACATCATTTAGAGATTTTATTTTGAGGATAGTTATTGCATAGGTACAGTAACTCCCCTCAAAATAGGGGGCATTCACAATGGTTTGTTATAAAGATCAAGCGATCTAAGTGCACTCAAAGTACATTTTTTAACATGTAGAAACATAATTACAGAGCCCAAAATCAAGCAAACACACAAAAAAATAGTAAGACACATATTAGTTTTAGTTTGCACAAAAAAACACAAAAGAACATTAGCATTGAAATTAGGACACTAGTGCAGTGTGTTATTTTCCAAGGTACAATCTAGTAGCCCATAAATAGGTAAATCTAGATTTGATAAAATGAAATAGTAGTTACAACCAAGGTTTGCACAATTTTAGTCACATGTTATCAAATTTGATCACTTTATGCTCTATTTTTCATATAATCAAATTAGGTTTGCTTATATTGGGGGCATCATGCATGACATTATCACTCCTATTTTAATTTCAAAAACATAGACATAGATTGATACAACATAGTCTAGAATCCATATGCACATATATCATAATTTGGGGCATGTACACGACACATTATTTCCACATGATCATTTTTTCACCAGTTTATATCAGATGGAATGACAAAATCCATGTCATTCTCTATGTTGTATACTTCATACACCATTTTCACTAGGTACCACACCATATTGATGCATTATTCATGCATTATTCCATATATAATGGTTAACATTTTTGTGTAGTCCCTAAGCTATATTCCCAAGTGATCGAGAGGCACCTTGGCCTCTTTTATTTTAGAGTTTATAAATGGCCCTAGGGCCATCCTAAATAATTATAGTTAAATTGCATAGTTTCAATTATAGATGCATCTACTACACACGGGTAGGCAATGATGTAGTCATAGCCTATTTTGAGTTATTGAGCCACCTACATAGGAGGGTTTGACAATCCATTAGTCCAATCTAAATTAATCACAATGTATAATCTACCGAGTAGGGGTGGGAAATGATGGAGTCAAAATTGGATTGAGTTATTTATCCACCCACACATGAGGATTGAGAAAGAGATCAATTTATTCCAAGATATTCATCAATTTGATCACTATCTATACACACACATAAGATGTCACTAGCTTTTTACATTGGTTCATGTTCCCAGTGAGGTGTATTCATTCCTTTCCTTTCTCTCTCTTATCTCTTTACTCAATTTTGTCTTTGATTTTGATATCTATCAAGTAAGGATTGATTCATCCATGTTTCATTTTTATGATATGTAATGGATCATGCTTCACACACTCAGACCCAGATTCACATGCTTTACCTCATAAGAAAATCTAGGTACACTTATTTTTCCTTTATCCTAGTCATTTTGCTTTGTTGCATTTATATAATAAAGGGGGGAAATTTAGCCATATAAAATGTCACTTAAGTATAATTAGTGTTACTTAAGACAACCCATCTCTAGCTTAGCCCTAGACCTATCTTAGGGCTTCTTTTGACACTTATCTAGATTTTATATACGCCTTTACACATCCCTAAACATCTCAAAATTAGTCTCAAACCCTCCCCTAAGGATCTAGGCCTATAGTGCCTCAGGGTCTACCACTTAGACACTAGCGATGTAATTTGGACACTATCACCCCGCATTAGTGTCCCACTTTCAGCGCTAATGCCCCTCACATAATTTTAACCATAATGGATATGTTTTCAAATCCTAAGACACCTAGGTTAGGCCTAGACCTATTTAAAACCCCACACAAACACTAGATCATTATAAATACATTATTTTTATCCCTTTATCCACTAGATGGAAATTAGATGCAAAATACAAAAAAAATCTTATAATAAGTTGTGGAAAATCAAGGTTATTAATGTTGGAAATATTGTCATTGATGTCAAAGGTTCAGAATTATTGGTGATAAAGGCCCCATTGCATTTAATGATGTTTGTAATAGATATATCTTGGTTAATGTGTGTTAATATTTATTTAATATTAATGAATATATTTTTGGTTGCATAAAAGACAAAAAAGGGGCCATGGAGAAGTCAAAGAGTCATGGAGTAAAGATAAAAGAAGAATGGGACACGTTTTCCCATGAAGAGTCATCTTGGGGAATTCCAAGAGTCACCAAGTGAAGACAAAAGAGGAAGGGTGCAATTTCTCATGAAGGGACACTTTGAGGAATACAAAAAGTCACCAAGGTAAAGACAAAAGAGGGAAGGATGCTTTTGCTCATGAAGGGTCACCATATGAATTTTCAAAGGCAAGGATATGAAGGGTCATACAAGTTTGGAACCATTTTCCATGAGGATTGAAGGTTCACAAAGGGGGAAGGCCAAAGGTCATTTGGAAAGCTATAAATAAAGGCTTGAGAAGCCATTTTAATTAAGTGAGATAGAGTTTGTTTTTGAGATAGTAATATGTAGCTTATAAGAGCATTTTTGAGAGATGAATATGATTTGTATTTTTTATATCTATCTTATAAGAGCAAAGGTGAGAGAGGAAAGAGATATTGTAATGAACTATCATTTGTTGAGATAACAACATTGAGAGATGTTGTATGGTATACACAAAGGGGTTAGTGATCCTATGGGTTGGTACTCATGAATTGTTACTTTGTTGGTGTTCAACAAAGGGGTTGGTGCTCTTGTGGGTTGATGTTCATGAATTGTTGCTGTGTTGGTGCTCAAAAAAGGGGTTGGTGCTCCTGTGGTTTGGTGCTCATAAGTTGTTGTTGTGTTGGTGCTCAGAAAAGGGGTTGGTGCTCACAAAGGGGTTGGTGCTCCTACAAGTTGGTGCTTGAGAATTTTTTTTGAATTAGTGCTCATTCATATACTTGAGATTGTTCTTTGTGGTTTTTCCCACATTGAATTTCCACATTAAATCTGGTGTCTCTCTCTATCTTTTAGTGTGTTTATTGTTTCAGTTTTATTACATATATTGAATGTTTGGTTAAGTGGAATTTGATTAAGGGAAATTTTTATAAGATATATGATATACTGAGTCACCCCCCTCTCATTATATCCCATGCTTAACAATTGGTATCAAAGTAGGTTCTTTTTGAAAAGTTTTACAGCTTGAAGGTAGATCGAGAAAGCATGATGGCTGGATCACATGAAGGATTTTCTATAAATAAAGCACCTTTGTTTGGTGGGATGAATTATGATTTTTAGAGCATAAGAATGAGGACTTATTTGATGGCCCTTGGATTTGACATATGGTAAGAAGTGGTGGAGGAATATGAAGATCCATAGACACTTGTAATTACTCTAGTAGAAAAGAAGGCAAGTGAATGTAATGCTAAAGCTTTAAATGCTATTTTATGTGGTTTATGTGAATATAAATTTGTTAAAGTTATGCAATGTAAATATTCTCAAGAAACTTGGGTAAATCTTGAAAATATTTACAAAGGTGATGGAAAGGTTCATCAAGCTAAGCTTCAAATTTTTAGAAGACAGTTTGAAAGTTTGAAGATGGAAGAAGAAGAAGATATAGCAAGTTATCTTTTGCGAGTTGATCAAATAGTAAATCAGATTCAAGGTCTTGGAGAAATGTTAGAAGAGTCAACAATGGTACAAAAGGTTTTGAGATCTCTACCAATGAGATATGATGCAAAGGTTTCAGCAATCAAGGAGATGAAGAATTTAGCCAAGTTAAAGATGGATGAGCTTCATGGTATTCACATGGCATATGAGATGCAAATAGAACAAGATAAACCCTCAAAGAGAGAAGTAGCTTTCAAGACATCAAAGAAAGAGAAAGCTAAGATTCAAGAATCAAGTGATAGTTTTAGTGATGATGAAGATGACAATGGAGCACTTTTCATTCGCAAGCTGAAAAGGGGAATAGGTAAATATCAAGGAAAATTACCTTTTAAATGTTTTAATTATGGAAAGATTAGACATTTTTTAGCTAAATACCCAAATAAGGGTAATGATGATGAAGAAGAAAAGTCTACATACAAGAATAATTTTAAAGGCAAATCCAAGAAGGGATTTGAGAATAAGAGCCTATATTCTAAAAATCCTAGCTCAGCTGAAGATAGTGGAGTCAGTGATTCAGAAAAAGAAGAGATTCTATTCATGGCCATACATAAAGATACCTCTACAAGCAAAATTATAGATGATCAAGAAGAAGAAGAGGAGGAAGCTGAAGTGAATATGGAAGGAGAAATCATTTGTGCCTTAGAAGAGTTAGAAGATGTTGAGAAGAAGAATAAAAGATTGATGCACCGGATCGATAAAAATGAAAAGGAGTCAAAGGAAATTATTGATGATATAACAACACACTTAGAAGAAGCCAAGAAGAATGAAGAAGGTATAACAACATAACTACAAAAAGTAAGAAAATAATGTGAAAGGTATATTATTGAAATTACCTCTTTAAAAGAAGATATTGAGAAAGTAGTCAATGATAAAGTAGTTAGTGATTCAAAATTTGAGGATAACACTAACATGATGAATAAAATATTGGAAACTCAAAAAGCAAATTCAGATAAGATAGGGATCAAATTTGAAAAGAAAAAGAGCTATGCTAAAGCTCTTACAAAAGAGGAAACAAAAAGGGGAGAAGTGAAGAATACAGAGGACATTTCAAATAGAGAAGGCTAGAGGGAATAAAGCTACAAAAGGAAATTAGGTCAGAGATATAGAGACATGTCTTATTTTTATTGTAATGGATATGGTCACAAGAAATTAGAATTTAAAAAAAGAGCTAATAATTTCAGAAATAAGGAAAAGGAAATTCATGTAGAGTCAAGCAGAAGCTATAACTCTTTTGATCCTCTATCAAGCTGTGATGAAGAGGTCATAGTATGCTACAAGTGAAACAACTTCAGACACATAGCTTAGTACTATAGAAGAGTGTTCGAGTCAGTCAAGAAGGATCAGAGTTTCAAAGCTCCATTCATCAAGAAGAAGGTTCAGACATGTTCATGGTAGAAGAAACAACCTAAAGATTCTATGATGGTTCAGACATCTCTACGTGTAAGAAATGAAGAACAACCATGGTTAGTTGATAGCAGATGTTCAAGGCATATGACATGAGATAAGAGTAAGTTTACAACTCTAAATAAGATCAATGGTGGCACAGTGAGATTCAAAGATAAAACCACTGCTAGAATAGCTAGAAAAGGTACTTTGAGTTTAGATTATGGTAGAACCAAGACTAAGAATGTTTAATATGTAAAAGGTCTTAAGCATAATCTATTGAGTGTAAGTTAAATATGTGATCAAGGATACACATTAAAGTTTCATGTATAAGGTTGTGAGATTAGCAGAAAAGATTCAAATGAGCTGATTACAGATGCTCAAAGGACAGACAACAATTTATATGTATTATCAAATATCTTGTCAAAGGCACGATTAAAGGACACATTCAAGGATCGACAAGAGGAGTTGGGAGTAATTTCTATTACTTCCTACCATTGATGTTCAGCATTAGTTGAGGGGGAGATAAGTGTTATCTCTAGGTAGGCCCTTTGCCATTGATGTTAAAGGGGGAGAATAAAAGGTACAGGTACATGTGTAGAAATAGGTACAAAGAATAGGTACAGGTTGCTACAGTAAGGGGGAGTTACTATATGTTTTTAGATGACAGTATGTGCAGGATTTAAGATGTGGTAGTTTCAAGATTGAGGTTGCCATCAATGACAAAGGGGGAGATTGTTGGAAATATTGTCATTGATGTCAAAGGTTTAGCATAATTGGTGATAAAGGCCCCATTGCATTTAATGATGTCTGTAATAGATATATCTTGGCTAATGTGTGTTAATATTTATTTAATATTAATGAATATTTTTTTAGTTGCATATAAGATTAAAAAAAGGGCCCATGGAGAAGCCAAAGAGTCATGGGGTAAAGACAAAAGAAGAATGGGATGCATTTTCCCATGAAGAGTCATCTTAGGGAATTCCAAGAGTTACCAAGTGAAGACAAAAGAGGAAGGGCACAATTTCTCATGAAGGGACACTTTGAGGAATACAAAAAGTCACCAAGGTAAAGACAAAAGAGGGAAGGATGCTTTTGCTCATGAAGGGTCACCACATGACTTTTCAAAGGTAAGGATATGAAGGGTCATACAATTTTGGCACCATTTTCCATGAGGATTGAAGGGCCACAAAGGGGGAAGGCCAAAGGTCATTTGGAAAGCTATAAATAAAGGCTTGAGAAGCCATTTGTAATAAGTGAGATAGCACTTATTTTTGAGATAGTAGTATGTAGCTTAGAAGAGCATTTGTGAGAGATGAATATGATTTGCATTTGTTATATCTAGCTTATAAGAGCAAAGGTGAGAGAGGAAAGAGATATTGTAATGAACTATCATTTATTGAGATAGAAACATTGAGAGATAGTTGTGTGGTATACACAAAGGGGTTGGTGCTCCTATGGGTTGGTGCTCACGAATTGTTGCTGTGTTGGTGCTTAGTAAAGGGGTTGGTGCTCCTGTGGGTTGGTTCTCACGAATAGTTGATGTGTTGATTCTCAACAAAGGGGTTGGTGCTCCTGCAAGTTGGTGCTTACAAATATTGTTTGAGTTAGTGCTCATTCATATACTTGAGATTATTCTCCGTGGTTTTTCCCACATTGGGTTTCCATGTTAAATCTGGTGTCTCTCTCTATCTTGTGGTATGTTTATTGTTTCAATTTTATTGCATATCTTGAATGTTTGGTTAAGTGGAATTTGATTAAGGGAAAGTTTTATAAGATATATGATATAGTGATTCACCCCCCTCTCAGTATATCCTATGATTAACAATTGATCCCTATTCTACCCTACTTCTACTTACAATCATCTAAGACAATCACAAGCCCATAATACATATATTTCTAATCTTAAGCCTTATTTAAAACACTCAGGTGGACACTCATACTAGAATTCAATTACACTTACACCAAGCACTTCGGTGGGATAACTACATCAGGTTTGATCCCTCCTTAGAGTATTGGTATGTAGGCAACTCTCAACACTGTGTGGTGTTGAAGATGTCTAACCTACCCATCCAACATCACACATTTGATAATTGTGCCAATCAAATACCCTAAAAACATGGAGGTCTACTATTTTATCCTAATCAGATCAAAATAGTGTACATAAATTGAATTAGAGCTCATCCACATTAGTAGGCCAAACTTAGCTAGAGGTGCACCTAGAAGATCAGACAACTTTATACACAAAGGACATTAACACTAAAAGTAAGAAACTAGTGCCCTAATGCTATTATCCAAGGTACACTACTATTGTCCAGGAGGGTTTTTGACACCTAGACCCTGCTTGTAACACTCAGATCTATTTCCACACTAGTTTTTAGCCTCCATATCATCTATCTTAATTGTTCCCAGCTAAGTACTTATTTATGTTATGGATTACTATTATTATAAATATTAGATTAGGTTAATTTTTGGAAAAATCAATGGCTCTATTTATTGCATATTTCTACCCTAATTTATTGTACCCAAACCCTTTAACAACCTTGGTATTACACTCTATAATCCATTAAAAGTTAAATCACCTTCCAAATTTGAACCAATAACTATAGTGGATTGGCTCAATAACAATCCATAATATTTCATCTTGGGTATGATAATAGTCTACAACAGTATTTGAAATATTGAAATTTGATTTAATTTTACAATTTTAGGTGCCTTTTATATGTCATATGCACCTCATATATGTATCAAGTTGAAATATGGGTTAACAATAGTACCAATGTATAGAATGCTACCACAAATATGTATTTAGATCATATAACCATGAAATATGATGAATTTTAACTCAAGTGCAAGTGTGGATGACATGATTCTATGATATGCACCCACTAAATCTGGAGAATCTTAGAACTGGTGTAAATATGGAGAATGCATTTCCATAACATTCCCCCCATTATAATCTAGAGATGCTAAGTATTGAATAAGCATGAGGTCATGCCTATTTTTGACATGCCCCCATTATAATCTAAAACTTTAAAAATGTAGAAGTCATGCCTCTATGACATGCCCCCACTGATACACCCCCCATTTTAAGGTGAGGGGAAATATAATTTGGTAGTTACCTTACCTCAAAAGGATAAGATAATTGTATAAGTTATGTATGGATCATGTAGCATATAAGAGGAAAATGTATAGGTAGATATAGCATTGAAGCACGTAGTATGTGATCACATCAAGTCCTAAGATGCATGATGTAGATCATGTCAATGTTTAAAGAGTAAAAATACAAGATCAATAAGCAATCAAGCACACACAAGGGATTTTAAAAGTAAAGTAAAGAATATAATGGTCCAAGGAGACCTCATACATGGAGTATGTTTAAATGTCACAGATTAAAGAGACATGACTTAGTCAAATGTCAAAAAAACATAGAATGACATATTCAAATGCTCATACAAAAAATGACATTAAAATGTAAAAATATGCAATCAAAGGCATGAGGCCACAATCAATGTAACATATTCAAATTATCAAACAAGAAATAAAATTAAAGACAATAAAAATCAAGGAACACACTCAATGAAGTGCTTATTAGGACAAATATAAGTGACCAACATGAACCTAACATACTAGTTCCTAAACATATGTGTTTGCAAGCAATGCTAAGTACATAACATATCAAGTACACTGTGAAAGGTATAAGCATGAATATAGGTATATATAAATATATATTTAATAACAAACCTAACAATGGAATGTGATCATAAAATAATATATCTTGGGTGTATCAAGATAATAGACACCCCCAATGTACATAGGATGTCAGTAGAGGGAAAGCCCAACATATGTATGCGCATATATCATGTATTTGGGTATGGCTAAATCACACTCAAATGAAGCATGAAACATGTTTAAAAAGGAAAGGAATGATATTCTATATACTAACATGTAGTAAATAAAACATGTATAAGAAATAGTACAACTAGGAACATGCTAAATTTATTTGGTATTTTTGAATTATTTGTTTGTTTTTGTATTTTTTGAATATTTCAGGTAAGATATTTATGCAAGTGAATAATATTCATTAGGTTTTTTAGAGGTTTACCTTAAAGTGTGGCTAGGGGATATATGCCTTTTCCCATTTTTTCTATAATTGTGAATGGTCCCAAAAATTTTGGTTTGAATTTCCCTTTTTTGTCTTTTTCTGCATTAGTGTTCTTTTGATTTTATTTGACTACTAGGTCACCCATAACAAATTCATGTGGATAGACATTTTTTTAATATGCTTGATTGATGAAATCTTGAAAAAATTGTAATTTTTCAATTGATTGAGTATATTTTGCACTCAATTATTCCAATTGATGTAGCCTTTTTTCATGATATTTATTATCTTTTATAATATCCTTGAGAGAAACATGTAAGGATGGGATTTCTAGTTCTATTCATAAAACTACCTCTATACTATAAACCAAGGAATAAAATGTGGCCTAAGTAGGTGTATGAAAAGTATTATGGTATGCCCATAAATCATATACCTTTGCTGGTGCCAATCAGTTTATGTGATTTAACTATTTTTCCATGTATTTTAACAATAATTTTGTTTGTTGCTTTTACTTATCCATTACCTTATAGGTAATAAGGTGTAGAAAAGGTATGTTTTATTTTTTACTTGATACAAATGTGTTTCACTATTTTATTTTTAAAGGATGATCCATTATCAGTAATAAGAGTTGAAGGTATGCCAAAACATGAAATAATATTGGTCATAAAAAATCTGCATATATCATCCCCTGTGGTAAACTCAAATGGAACTGTGTTTGCCTATTTTTAAAAATATTTTGTGGATGTGATTATAAATTTGTGTCCACCAATGGACACAAGATTAATTTTTTTAATCAAATCAAATCACCATAAGGAGAAAGTCCATGGTGAGACAATCGATTATAACTCATGAGATGGAACATGATTTAGATTGTTATATGTCTATTATTTTAAACATAATTTATCATGTTCAATGCATTCCTATTCCATTGTAGTTCAACAACAACCATATCATAATAATTTTTGGGGTAGGATCCTATAACTAAAGTGTCTTTTAGATTCACTATCATGTATTTCTATAATTATAATGTGTGCCTCATATTTTCTTAGGCATCAAAGTAATTATTCATTCAACCCTTGAATAAATCATTACCGATAATAACATAAAAAATTTCCTCTCATTATAGTTTGAATTTTTTATGTTATGTAACGTGATTTGGTATTTAATCCTAGTTTAATAAATTATAGATGTTATTGTACCATTATTTATTTATAGAGATGCAAGTAATAACAAGGATTTCTAAGGCATCCTTTTTGTTTGGAGTAATGGAAGTTTATCGTAACTATCATATGGTAAAATTTATATAAGCATCAATGATATGAAAAGGCATTAAAGATGTTTCACTAGAATTTATATTTTTATGGAATACTATTGATAGAGAATGTATCAATTTTTTTTAATCTATCCACCATTTGCTTATATAAGAGTAAATGCTCTTTTTTGATTTGGTAATGATTGGTAACTTGATTAACAATCAAATTAGAGTCACCATAAACTTTAATGTATTTGATATGAAGTTTTTGTGCTATGGATAATCAAATTATAAAGGCCTCATATTCTACTATTTTTTGTGCAAGACAATACTAATCTATAAGAGAATTGCAATATTCACCCTCAGGGTGTAAAATATGATACTGACACCTATGTCTATCATACATCTAGATCCATGTAAGAACATTTTCCATTGATTTAAAGATATATTATATGTTTTAAATTCCTCATATAATGATTAGATAATTATAAAATGATTGGGTAATGGAGCTATAGCTAATTAGTCGACTACAACTTGACCTTTTACTAATTTTTGAGATATAAATTTGAGATCAAATTCTGTAAGTTGCATCACCCATTTAGCTATGTGGCTTGCTAGG
This sequence comes from Torreya grandis, assembly GCA_037957365.1. NCBI lineage: Eukaryota > Viridiplantae > Streptophyta > Pinopsida > Cupressales > Taxaceae > Torreya > Torreya grandis. The sequence continues at coordinate 3,824,084 of JARHVA010000432.1, read as the reverse complement.
TGGGTTTTATTCATGATAAAATTTAGGGTATCCTCTTTAATTATTACATGGATATTTTTATTTTTCAAGTGGCATCATAACTTTTATGTAGCAAATAGTAATGAGAGACAGTTTTTCCATGGCAGTATATTTGCATTTGTAATCAACTAGTTGGAAACTTATATAGTAAATCACATGTTCTTTGTGAGCATCATCCTATTGTGTTAATAGGGCCCGAAGGAGTTTATGAGTGGATAAAATATAAATCAATAATGGTCTATCTGGTATAGGAAGCATGAGCACTAGTGGGTTTTCTAAACATTATTTGATTTTATCAAAGCTTTGCTAACAACTACCATCCCATATAATTTTTGTGTCTTTTTTAGCAAAAAAGTGAAAGGAATTATTTTATTAGAAAAATGAACAATGAAACATTGAATAGCCTAAATTTTGCATTATAAACATCATAACTGTTTTAAGTTTATTGGCAGTGGCATATCAATAATAGTTTTTAAATTTTTTTGGATCATCTTTGATGCCTCACTGAGAATTGACATACCCTAAAAGTTTTCTGGAGGATACTATAAAAATACACTTTTATGGTTTCAATCACACATAAAATTTACACAATATTTTAAATAGTTGTCATAAATGGTAGCATGATATTATTAGTGTTTTGATTTTACAAGTAAATCATTGACATAATATTTGATAATTTTATGAATGAAATCATGGAAAATGTGTGCCATTTCCGTTTGGTATGTAGTTTTTACTTTTTTAAGTCCAAAAGGCATGAAAACATAATAAAATTATCTCCATGGGGTGGTAAATGTTATCTTTTCCTGATATTTTGGGTTGATTTTGATTTGGTTGTATCCAAAAAAACTATCCATAAAGGAAAATGTCTCATAAGTAGTTGTAGAATCAATAATCATGTCAATGTTAGGCAATGGAAAATCATCTTTGGGACAAGCTTTATTAAAGTCACATTAATTTGTGCAACATAGAATGTCATCATTTGGATTAGTTACAGGAGTAATATTAGATACCCAATTAGAGTGTGAAATAGGTGTGATAAAACCTATGTCTAATAGCTTTTGAATTTTTTTTTTACCAATAATACAATTTTAGGATTCATTTTATGAATCTTGTGTTTTATTGGTTTTACATCTAGATAGAGTAAAATATTGTGTAGTGTAATATATGGGTATATCTAAGGCATATTTGAATAAGCCCAAGTGAATAATTCTAGGAAACCATGTGAGATTTGTTGATAAGCTTTGCCTTCATCTTCCTGTATCATTGTAACAAGTAATTCTGGTAGGATCTTTTATGTTCCATATTTATATTATATTATTTATTTGTTTAAAAAATTAGATCATTCTATAATATATGTTGTGATAGGAATAATATTAAGGGAACCATGTTTAATATTGGAGTCATCACTCTCACCAAAGTAAGTATGAGTAGAGGGGGCATGAAGAAACCTATTCTTATGATAGAAGGAAAGGAGATCCTCATATGTCCCCAAGTATTATAGCAAGGACTTATCATTTGAGAACTTGTCCAATGTCAAAAAATTTAGTGAAACATTTTCATTAATCAGATGGTGATTTTCCAATTGTAAGATATTAGTGGAAGTAGGTATATGCATACATTCTAGTTGTGTTTTTATAAAACATGGTGTATAGTGAGTGCCTTGTTTGGTAGTTTTTTTTTTTTTTTTTTCTCTCTTTTCTGAAAACCCCAAGCCTTGTCAATTTTGATTATTTGAAGTTATAATAGGTTGGGTTATACCTTGTTCATTATTTCCTAGTCCTTGTCCTTTGTATCCATATTTTAACAAATATTGGGAGCCAAAATTAGAATCATATGATTATTGTGTAGAAACATTCATTGGTTATATCATTGCACAATGCTAGAAGGGATCTGTGTCCATTGGGCATGTATAGATAAACCTTTGGGGCTGAATTTTAAGCATGCATGAAAAGTGGAGAAAACTAAAAACATTTCATGTATCTAAGGATATCATAAAAGTATGTTGTAATTTAAGTCATTTGGCATAAATTGACATGAAGTAAGTAATGTATGGGGTCCCACAATAATATTCAATGTTATCTACCCCAATACCTTTCATGGAATATTATCAAATCCCTTAATACTCATGTCGGATGGTTCCAAATCTATAGGTACAATGCCAAGTAAAGAGATAAAGGATAAATTTAAAATGTTGAGTCATGTGCCATTATCCATGAGAACTCAATTTACTATTTTATTACAAACACATACTTGGATATATAATGGTAAATAAAAATTTATAGTGAGTAAGTGCAAAAAGTTGGGGGATAAAAAGTGGTGTAACCGTGGACATGATCTTCCTAAAATTTCATAAATCTAAACTTACATAGATAATTTGAGATATCTACACTCCAAATTTGAAGATAGTGTAAGAATATGAATTATATAATTTTGAGTCTAGTTTCCAAAACACTAATTTGTTTTAAAAATGGTTAAGTATAAATGGGTCAAACATATATAATTTAAAGAGGAACTCCTATTTTTAGAAGAAAATAGAGTAGATAGATGACCATGTGATGCACCATTTTTTTAAAAGCATTTAATATTTTTTGAAACACTTAAATGAAAATTTAGATAAGATATTGTAGTTTGTGACCTACATTTTTTTATTTTTTTTCAATGAATAATTTTTTTATGAAATTTTCAAGTAAATTACCCTAAAAATTGATAAAAAAATGGATAGCCATTCGTGTGGCATGCCTAACTACCTCAAAAAAATGAAAATCAATTTTTTTTTACTATGTGTAGAATTAGGCCTAGTTTGTGACCATATAATTGTTTTTCACTTGGATCAATGAAAGACAAATTACATGAACATGTATAGGCATGTATTTTTGTAGCACGTGGTGGCCTAAAAAAGGTATAGTTAGAAATCAACATAGTTTGAAACATTAAATTAGTTCAAAAATTATAAAAATCATATTTTTGGAAATAGGAAGGTGTGCTCATCACGGTGATATTAAGTTTTTGAATTTTCACATTGAAATTCATAGTTTATTTGGTGATCAAAGTTAATTTTTTTTATAATTTTTTTATCATAACTCTTAGACTCAACTGTAGATTTACAAGTCCAAGCCTTAGGCTCAGGAATCATAGCCATTCCCAAGCTAAAAGGTGTGGGATTTGAATTCAAATTCAAATAGCACAATCACGCTAATGTATAATTCAATTGCATTAATAGATGACATGATCACATTATCATAAAAGAAATAATGTGGTCACATTACTTTTGTTTTATAAATTAAAGTAGTGAACATGGAGATAGTGTGAATCTTGGGTAATAGCTAATGTAATCATGTTATTTATAATGTGATCACTTTTTTGATTATGCAATCACATTATGAATAACATGATCATGTTACTATTAGTTTTCACATAAAATCATGTGGATTTGCACATGAAACCAACTTTGGCCATAAGCTTATATTTACTACTCTAAATGTTAAGTATAAATTTATAAAAAAATAGTGTCACTCCACATCTGATAGAGTTGGTCTCATAGATACATTACTTCTGATGTGGAAAATAGTTTTTCAAAATCCAATCTAGTTAGTACTTAGACATTTTTAGGGTCTACATATTAAACCTATGGATTTTAGTAGATAGATTTTGTAATTAATATCCATTTTTGGTAAACATATAGTAATTTTTAAGTTTTTTGTGCCTGTTCAGATTGATTCCTAGAATTTATAAGAGTCCTAAGTTTGTAAAAATTGAATATTGAAAACTAATCACTTTAAAATTGATCTAAATTGGTGTGATTTGGGTAGTGGACATCATATTAATGACCTATAAACATCAAATGATCAACTTGTGTTAATTTCACTTATTTATCATCCCTCCCTGATCCTTGGTCACTTCCTACTCATCCTTCATTACCCATAATCACTCTCTCATCATTCCTCATTGTCCCTAATCACTCCCTCATTGACCCTCCCAATCTATAGTCATCTCTAATCACTCCTCCATTAACCCTCACTATATTGCATCATCCATAATCACTCCCTCCCCATATTTCATCATACCTAATAATTATTTCCTCATTCCTCATCATCCATAATTTCTTACTCATCCTTATTCACTCCTTCCTCATCCATCCTCATCCCTAATCACTCCCTCATTAAAATTCATTGTCTCTCATCATCTCTAATCACTCAAACTTATCATCCCCAATCACTCATTTCTCATCCCTCATATTCCCTAATTAATATTTCTTCATCCCTCATCATCTCTAATCACACCCTCATTGACACTCAACATCCATCTTCTCTCTATCATTGACCTTCACCATCCCTAATCATTCCCTCATCATCTGCTCTAAGTATATACTCTGAATATATCTTTTATTCCAATAATATGTTGTTTAATCCATTATAAAATAAATTAAATCTTTTCTAGGACTTGTTGTGTTGTCAATACCCATTTGTGATAGTAAATTTTATTACTAAATTTATTGGATGTTCTTCTGAATTTATAGTCAAGTGATATAAGTACTAACACAAAATAGAGTCTAAATTTTAGTTCATTAAATTATATTTGTTGTGCAGTTGACTAGATGAAACTTTATTTGGTTCTACCTTTAGTAGCTTATTTCAAAAGATAAAAATTAAACACAAATCTCTTGTATAATTTTATAATTTTGAGAAGATTTGAATTATATGAAAAGTTATTTAGTGTTTCCCATTCCTATATGACTTGAATCTTGGTTAGGTTCACACATGGAATCCTTGTGTGTGTAATGTATCCCAAATATTTTATCTCTTGCTTGAAAAATGAACATTTATTCATGTTATCATAAAAATATGTTCATGAAAAATGTGAAACACTTGTTCAACATGGTGTAGATGTTCATCCCATGTTTTGTAAAGATTAAGATGTCATAAGGGTAGATTAAAAAAATGACATAGGTAAAGGGCTTGAGTATGTCATTCAACATCTCAGTGAATGAATTAATTACATGATTTAACCTAAAGTAATAACCAACTAGTCAATCTATCCTTCCTTTGTTTTTAAGACTATATTTCAAATGTCTAAAGGTTCAACATGAATATGATGATACCCAAACTTAAGATCAATTTTGGAAAGGAATTCTAAACTAGGGATATGTCATAAAAATGCCTTAATATTTAGATGAGGATATTAGTTATTCACTTTTATCTTGTTAAGATTTTTTTAATTGATTCAAAACTTTGGCACAAGCATAATTGGGCTTCTTTAAGGCAATTATTTGGGCATGATGTGTTTATTATCCATGATTTCATGGATCTACCACTATATCTATTCATTCTCTAGAAATGATATGTTGTATAAATATGTTTGAGGTAGAGGTAGTTAAGGGATCAAATAAATAGTATTGTTTAGTGTATAGTATGTAGGAACTTATTTAGGTGACTGAAATATATGCTTTTATTCATCTAGTTTATGGTTTATTTATTTTTGTCTTTGTTATTATTCGATAAATCACACTATGATATGGTGACATAAGGATGTTATTACATTTACTTCTTACCATCAAGAGTATACTTCCTACTAGAACTAAAAATATTCTTTCACATCCTGGCACTAATGATTGAAAGCTTATGAACTAACTATGATATATGGTATTTTAGATCATGACAATCTATCACAAAATTTCAAGGATTTACTTCATAAACTACATTTAAATGGTAAATATATGGTTTACCACATGTAAAACATCACACACCTCCAATCATGACATGTCACAAAGGATTGCATCTTTTTATGATTTTATATATGAGGTGACACTATTAGGTGATCTATTTCTCAAGGCCTATACTAGGCCATACACTAGCATATGGTTATGGATGATGTATAAATTTCAAGTTCAATTTTTGAAAATATGCTTTGAGAGAAATTAAATTCTTCTAACTTCCATTGGAAATAATGAAGTGTATTAGCTCACCATTGATCTACATTTGTTAATGAAATAATATTTTTAATTCATATAATTTCTTTTTGGGGGAATTAGAGATATTTTCAGTACCAACCATATCATTGGGTTCATAATCTATTATCTACTTACCTTTTTATATTGCTAGATAAATTTTACCCACTTCTCAAGATGTGCAAGTAGATAGTTCATAGTATGACACTCTTCATTGGATTCAATATTGAAGTTATGAATTAGGCACCACTTTCCAATCTTGGCCTACTTATTCTAATCATTTAAAAATTATTTTCCACTCTCTAGTATGATGAGTCAATAAATAGACATAGAAATAGAATGCCTTTAATGTAATTATTAAGATCATAAAATGTCCTCATATGGAAAGCAATTGATTGGTTTCAAGAAATCACATAGCTTGGTGATCCTCATGTATTTAATACCCATTTTTGGTGCTATGGTGGTTTTACTTGCTTCTCTTTTTTTGGAATATTTTTAATTGTGAATTACATCATTTCTAATAGGTCCATATTTTTTCATAGGTGTTAAATATTTATGTTTGAAATTTTCCTCCACATCATTTTGATCACTATGTCTTATATTTTATGTTAACACTCAAATCTCTACTTGTAGCTCATAAAATTATTAAAACTTAACAAAATAACACCATTAAGGCATTAGATGGAGTGATTAAGGATGAGGAGGATTTGAGTAGAGATGATGAGGGAGTTAATAGGGATGATAAGGGATGTTGAAGGTCAATGAGGGAGTGATTAGGGATGGTGAGGAATGGTGAGGGTTAATGAAGGAGTGATTAGGGATGATGAGGGATGGTGATGGTTAATGTGGGAGTGATTAGGGATGATGAGGGAGTGATTATAAATGATGAGTAATGATAAGAGTCAATAAGGGAGTGATTAGAGATGATGAGGGATAAGGAGGGAGTGATTAGGGATGATGAGTCAATGATTAGGAATGATGAGAGAGTGATTAGGGATGATGAGGGATGATGAGAGCCAATGAGGGAGTAATTAGGGATGATAAGGGAGTGATTAAAGATTATGAGGGATGGTGAGGGTCAATGAGGAAGTGATGAGGGATGATGAAGTATGAAGAGTGAGTGATTAGGGATAGTGAGGGTCAATGAGGGAGTAATCAGGGATGATGAGGGAGTGATTTTAGATGACTAGGGATAATAAAGGTTAGTGAGAGAGTGATTAGGGACAAAGAGGAATGTTGAGAGAGTGATTAAGGGTGATGAGGCATGAGTAGGAAGTGATCAAGGATGGAGGGATGATGAATAAGTGAAATTAACACAAAGTGGTTGTTTTATGTGTGTAGGTCATCAATGTGACCTATGTTACCCTAATCACACCATTTTACATCAATTTCAAAGTGATTGGTTTGAAAAATTCAATTTTGACAAACCTAAGATTTCTAGAGATGTCAAGAATCAATATGAAAGGTGAAAAAACCTAAAAAATGACTATATGTTTACAAAAAATGGACATCAATTGCAAAAACTATGTCTTGACATATCTACGTTTAATACTTAAACACTAAAAATGCCTAAGTAATGACCAAATTATAGTTTTAAAAACTATTTTCCACATTGTAAGGCATGTAACTATGAGACCAACTCTATCAGATGTAGAGTGACCCTAATTTCTTATAGTTATTGAAATAAATTTATAAGTATAAGAAAATAAATATAAAAATATAAATGTAAACTTATACTTAACATTTATAGTAGTTAATATAAGCTTCTGGCTAAAGCTGGATTCATATGTAAATCCACATGCTTTTATGTGTAAAATAACAAGAATGAAACCACGTTATCTATTACCCAAGATTCACTTTGTATACATGTTCATTGATTTAATGTGAAAAATAACATTAATGCTAAAGTTGGCTTCATGTGCAAATCCAAATGCTTTTATGTGAAAAATAATAGGAACACAATAACATTATCAATAATGTGATTGCATTATCTATTACCCAAGATTCACTCCATCTACATGTTCACTTCTTTAACATGCAAAATAACATTAACATGATCATATTATTATTTTTAAAATAAAATGATCATGTTATCTATTAACATGACCACATTATCTATTAACATGATTGTGTTATATATTAATGTGATCATATTATCTATTAATGCAATCACATTATCTATTAATGTGATTGCATTATACATTAATGATATCATGTTATACATGAACATGGTCATGTTATGTATTGGTAATTATTGAGCCATAATTTAAATAACATGATCATTTTATGTCAATAATGTGATTGCATTATATAATAATGTGATCATGTTATGTAAAATGTCCATGGAATTGTCCCCAAACTCTATGCACTTACCCTAATATCTTGAGGTGGTAGATCTTCTCTTTAAAAATAGATGTTATGCTCAGTCTATTTGATTGAATTTAACATGAAGGCCACATACAGAGGACCACATTGATTGGGAACATGGTTGTACCTAAGACATCCAAAATAACATCTTTGTCATGGGAATATTTATGAAATAAATATAAAAGTGATGTTTTATCAATGACATCCTTGGAGGAATTTGTGACATTGGAAAGAGAAGAGGGGTTTTTGATGCATTATTTATAACTCTTAGTGGTAATAGGTAAATGCTCATTATAAACACTATAATCATTAGAAGTATGAAAGAATACATTTACTTTGTTGTTGTCATATTTTTTACCTCTTTCTTTAAATTATAATTGAGTTATCCATGCATGAACCATAACAATTTTTTTTATTATAGCATATTGGAAAATAAAATAAGTGATATATGCATCCATGATTAATTCCTTGAAAGTAAATGGAAATATGATTTTAAAATATTTATAGTTTATAAATAAGAAATCTGATACAAATAAAAAACCCTAGGTCAATATAGGGTTTTGAGACTAAAATTTGGGTTCACCAAATGTTTAAACTTAAATTTAGATATGTGTAGTTATATAGGGATAAAGGGTATTACATTAAATTTTATACAAGGATGGTGAATTAACCTAATGATTAGGTTAATTGATAATAAACTTAGAAAAATACTATTATGAAATTATACAATTGAGATTTCTAAAAATAGTAAAGTAAAACTATTGATAGATATTGCAATGAATTAGAAACAAATGATACTTAGTTGGTTTACTATGCACATGTAGGTTTGATCTAGAACATGCTAGAAGTGGACTAGAAGATGATCCTAGAATAATTATTAGATTTTATAAATATTCTTTCTATAACTCAAACTCTTGCATCTGATTTGAGTAGTTACATTGACATAGGTGTCTAACTTTGATGTAGGTGTCCTATATGGAATACTTACTAGATCTGGATGTGACTAACTAGAGCCTTCTAGTTTTTCTATTGACTTTCTTCTAATGTCTTTAGATCGTGCACATAGTTTGTCTCTATTTTTTGAATGATCAAACCCTAGCTCTTTACCTTTGGAGTGATTATGGAAAAAATGACTTAGTGGGCTTATGGTGTCAATTTTAACCAAGGACCCCTCTGTCAATAGGCATTTCCTACATAGCCAACACATTAAAAAGGGCCTAAAACTTATGTAGTTATACCTTATGTGTTGGATTGTGTGTGTATAAGGATGTAATGTGTGATAATCAAAGATATGTAGTGACTTAGATTGTAACTTAGAAAATATGTCTCCTGAATTATGCCCAAAATGTTTTAGACATGTGGAAATATTGCTCCTATGATTGATATATAAATAGGGATAAATTGGGTAAGTTTTTCTCACTTAAATTATTGATGAGTGCTTCTTGGTATATGGCATTATGATTTGTATGTCTAGGTGAGCATTGAATGAGGGTTGATTTTATATATATACCACTCCCTTTAGAAATATATCACACTAAATAATTTAGGCCAACCTTTAGGATATATATTTTTTGTAAATTGGATGACTTTTGGGCAATGGATACTTTGTAAAAAAAGTGGACATTTGCATTGATGTAAGTATTTATTGGTGATACAAGTGTCTAAGAAGCTAGAAAACAAGTACATATATAGAAAAAGAAGTGAAGGATAATAATCAAGTTTAGATGTTTTTGTATCATATAGAAGTCCTGGTCATTAGAATAATATTCTGGTTAAAATAAGAGATAAGTAATTTAGCACAAGGAGATGGTGAATGTGAGCCTTTCAGTAGTGGGAAAGTCTAGAATTAAAAGTTACCATCATGATAGGTATTTTACAAGTGTAAAATATTGAGGTACTACATAAATCAGATTTTAGTATCTACATGACCTAAGTAGACCATGCCCTAATAAGGACCTAAATCTCAAATCTCATATAATAATAGAGGAGGTACTTTGATTGGAAAACATAACACCCAACTTAATAATTATGAAAATCATATGTTATTATTTTATAATCTTCAAAACTATTTTAAATATCTCTTCTTAGGTATATTAATGCACTTATGAGTGTAATCCCTTAAAGGAAAATCTAGACTAATGTTAGGACAAGGCATTCTATCTAAATGGGAATGTTGTGTTCAATAGTGATCTACCCTTGGGTAAGACTTGGAGTGTATACTAACTCAGACCCATGTTGTGGTAGGGAATTGACACCCTTTAATACCTAGGTTTGTGTTGCATTAACGAGATGGGTTTTTTACAAACTCTACTCAAAATTGGACCCTTAAGAGTTTTGGACACTATAACCATTGAGGCCCAAAAACAAGAACATTATTTTTGAATTACATGATGAGATAATACTAAAGCTTAAAATGTTAATAACCTCTTATAATTAATAACATTTATACAATGTAAAAAACCCAATTATGTTTGGGCTAGCATTACCACCATACAAACTATAATTAACTTTGAAGATATGATGTGATTACCATTATTAAAACCACAAAATAGAATTAAGGTTGTCCTATATATTAGCATATTAATATTAACTTAGGCTATTTTATAAGGTATATTGTTTTTATAGTAGTTTTAAACACTTAGGTAAGTAGGTTCCATGGGCATAGCTATTTTAAGCTACCCATTGGTTTGGTTCCACCCACCTCCATGTTTTTTGGGTGTCTCTTTTATGCCTATATAATAGGCTTTTCATTCTATTATTTTATACGTTGGTAAGATGATTGATATGATTTCATTCTCTTTGATGGTTCTAATATGGTAATCAGAGATTATGGTTTAGGAATCTTGAGGGGAAGCTTGTGAAGAAAAAGAGGATAGACTCATCAGGGAAGAGTGCGAAGCACCTAGTGAACTGATGTGAGAGGGAGAAAAATCATTTTTCCCTTGTGATCAGTCAAAAAGATAGATTAAAAAAGAAAAGGTAGATAATCTCCATAAACTCTATGGTAGAGAGAAAGGAGGACACAGGAAAGGTTAACAAGCCCAAATTTTTCCCCTGCTCTCCCACATAGGACGTACATTGTATGACACTTGGAAGAAAGCTAAAAATTCATTTGGTATTTATTTATCCTATTTAGCAGCTCTATAAATTTATATTATCTGGGAGAAGATAGTAGCATCTTAAAAAGTTGAATTTGGATGAGAATTGGCTCTACAATCAATCACTAAAGATTTGTAGGTTGGCCATTTGCACAGATCAATTTTGATTGGTTAAAAATTCTTATGAATTTTCTTTACTAAAGTTTTAATCCACCAATCATAAATTAGTTGAATTTGTTTTTTGAGTTAAATTGGAAAAATCAATTTATTTGTTCAAACTTTAGAAATTGATTTTTACCAAAGGTTTTGCCTAGAGGAACACATTTAATTATGTTGGGAGATAATCGTAAAGCCAAATCAGTTAAAAATTTCATCATTTAATGATTTTTATATTTGGATGTTGATGGAGAATAATATTTTGAAATCAAATTTGCAGATCTTCTATTTTAATTTTTTTTGTCTATTTTTAATGTTTTTAAAGATAAAAAATATGAAAATTCCCAAACGATGTTGAGTTTTTTACTAAAAATTGTAGGTATTGACCAGTTTATGATTTGAATTAGTGGGTAAGAGGAATTTTGTGTAAATTCATTATAATTTTTATGGTATTTGCATTTTTTGGAAAAACTAAGTCAAAATGGTTAGTTTACAACACCTCTTGTTGCTAGATTCACAAAAATTAATAGGCAAAATTTTTAGTTTGTGGAGTCATAATGTTTTGATGATATGTGAATATTAGAATCTTGATCAAATATTGCTTGATAAAGAGAAAAGGCCTACCACAGGTACTGATAACTATGATAAATGTCATCATGAGGCTCTTATGTTATTAAAATTATTAGTAGTAGATAATTTAATCTTAGAGGTAAAAAATGCAATTAGTGCATCAACTTTGTGGACTAATATTACTTCTAAATATTAGGATTCTGAAGCTGATAGGATATTGTATTTGAATTTTTTTTCCACTAAGATGTAGGAAAGTGGCTATATTTATAATTTTTTATTATAGATCAAGAACATCAGTGATCATTTGAAGGTTGTGCAGAAGCCTATTGATGAATAAGATTTGATTTCTCTGGTCATGTAGAACCTTCCACCTTCATTTAAGTCATTTGTGGAATCCTTACACATGATTTTTGAGATGTACACTTTGGATGTTGAAAAGTTGTCCACATTGCTATTACAAAAGGAGAGACGATAGGAGAAAAGAGTGTTGTCTACATCTACTTCTATAGAGAGTGTATTTTCAACAAGAGAAAGGGTAAGCGATTAAGTGAAACTATTATTTATCTATCATAAACTTCACAGTTAAGTGGTATTAATAAGAGATCTAAGTGGAAATGCTTTTACTATAAGCAACTTGGTCATCTCAAGAAAGATTTAGGAAAAGATAAAAAGATATGGCTAACCCCAAAAAAAAAAAGCTCATCATGAAAATATAGCTAAAGGTGAAGGCAAGGAAACATCTCCTAATTTTGATTTCATGGCTTCTAGTGGTAATTTTGTAGTGGATCGAGCTTGGTACTTTGATTCAGGGGCATCTCACCATTATACATGCCATAAGGACTGGTATGTGGATTTTGTTGAAAATGATAGTAGTAATGAATTTGTATCTTTAGGAGATGGTAGAACTCATTTTGTGAAGGGGTATGGTAATGTTTAGATTAGTTTTAATGGTGCAGTTTGGTATAAATTTAATAATGTTAGGTATATGTCTAATATGAAAAAAAAATTGCTTTGAATTAGTGAGATCACTTCAAAATCTGATTTTGTTCTAAAATTTCAAAAACAACAATGTTTAGTCACTACTAGAGATAATAAGATTATTGTTGTTGGGATTCGTGAGAAAGGCTTGTATAATCTTGTAGATCCATAGAGGGAAAATAAAATTACACTCGTAGTGGTTGATAACGTAAGTACAATATGGCATGAAAGGTATAGGCATTTGAATTTCTAGTATTTTGATACATTGAGCAAGACTAAGATGGTTAAGGGGATTCCTTCTATTTGGGATAGTCATCATGTATATATTGGATGTCAATTGGGGAAGCAAGTTAGACATTCATTTGATGTTGGTAAAGCTTCAAGAGATAAGGGAGTATCAGATCTAATACACATGGATTTACATGGTCAAATACAAACACCTACCCCTTCTAGATCTTGTTATTTTTTGTTTTTGGTTGATGATTTATCTATGAAAAAGTGGGTATACTTTATAGTGAATAAATATGACTTTTTTTATAACTTCCTTACTTGGAAATCCATGGTTAAAAAATAGGTAGAAAAGTCAGTGAAATCTATTAAAATAAATAATGGGGGTGAGTTCATCTCAATATATTTCAAGGAGTTGTGTGCCATTGAAGGCATACATAGATAGTACACTACCCCTTACACTCTGTAATAAAATAGAGTTGTGGAAAGGTGAAATAGGATGGTGATGGACATGGCTCATTATATGGTCTAAAGCAAAAATTCCCCATATAGATATTGGGTAGAAGTAGTGAATATGGTGGTGTACATCCTCAATAGAAGTCCTAAAAAATCATTGGAGAATATTACTCTAGAGGAGGCTTGGTTAGGCCAAACTCTAGATGTAAGTGCTTTTAGAATTTTTGGTTATGTAGCTTTTGTATTTATTAGTCAAAAGAGAAGTAAAT